>WBMY01010905.1:243689-278188 GCA_013397315.1 Donacobius atricapilla | reverse complement strand
GGGGGGGTGTGGTCCTGTCCTCCATTGGAAGGGGATGATCAACAAAAGGAGATGATCTTAGCTCCTTTATTGGCAATGTTCTTCTTTCTATCTGCAATTAAACATTCCTGGGTAACAGGGAGTTCTGTTCTTCTTGGAAATTGGAGTCATGATTAGAGAAGGCTGTGGCTGGTCTGGGTCTCACTGACAAAGTGAGTTGAACCCTCTACAGCACATTCATCTGACCTAGAACTAGGCTGTAATCTCCTCTGCTTCAAAGCAGGGCAGATAGAGAACAGGAAAGGGGCAGGGCTAAAGGGAGCAAACACAGTACCAGTTGTCTGCATTTACCTGGTTATGACCATCAGATGGGACATGACCAGGATAATCTTGAGAGTTCTAAAGAAAAGCCTCATGAGAAACTTCTCTGTGCTATTTAGTAATGATAGCATCATGCCTGAGCTGGCAGTAAATTGCCTGGAGCATCAGTGGATACTTCATTCCCAGCCTGTTACTTTTCTCACCTTATGGAAATCCTTTTTCACCATGAGGACATGCAAAATGTTTTCTGGAGAGACTGTGTCATCTCCACCCCTGAAGGGATTGAAAATCTAACTGAATAAAGCTCTAAGCAGCCCAGTCTGATCCCATAGGTAATGCTGCTTTGAGCAGGACTAGAAAGCTCCTGAGGTCCCTTCCAGCTGAAGTAATCCTATGATCCTGTTTCTGGTTAGGACTCCACATTGTTTTTTAAGATGTCCTATAGTTTCTGCTCATTAAACAAACAAACAAACAAACAAACAAACAGTTCTATCTAGTTATACTTCTGGATTCGCAGTATAACCACAGCTGGATTTGCAGAGGTAGACTTAGGTGACTTGCATGAACTGGTATAAAGCAGCCCTCTGGTATGTCCCCTGGTAAAGGAGAAAAACCCAACGGCTGCTTGATCTTCAGTCCATTATAAATTTTATTTTTTTAAGTTTTAATTACTGTTTTTCCTTTTGTTCTTAAATTCACCAAACCTTCTTGATTGAATTTAAAAAAAATATTAAAACTAATTTTCTCTTTTGCTTGTATCTCTTATTGGCTCCAATGCAGAGACAGGGAGATCGGTTCTTTTACAGATGTGTTTCCTAACTTGAATTCCTCAATGTGGACTGATTTTGTAATATGACCAAGCAGCTGATTTATTCTACCTTCTGTGTCCTAGCAAAACATTGGGGCATTAGCACAGGGCACTAACAGCATGCAAATAATAATAAAAGTGTTTGTGCATGTGTTTGTGTGAGGTGACAGTCAAGAAGCTACCAAGGTAGTTGTGCAACACCTCCATTTCTCAGACCAGTTTGAGTTCTTCTTGGTGTTGGTCATGTCTCAATTAGCCTTTGGAAAAGGCACTTTTATCTTAAATTGGCAAAGGGATTCTTTCCATCTGTGATTTGGATTTTTAAGGGGATTTTCAGAAAGAGATCGTGACCCAGAGGCTGGTTATCACACATAGATCCCTACCTGCTGCATATCCCAAATAATGTAAGAAAACACAGAAGAAAACAAAAGCAAATGAGTCATCCCATCCCACATTTCTTCCTTTATGAATTCCATACATTTTTCCCTGTAGAATGAGGGAATGGATTTGAATTAGGGAAGATTAAAATCCATCCTGGAGGGTGAGGTTGACTATTTTAATGTGAAAAACACTGTTTGATCTTCTTATGAAGATTTTATGGCAGGAGTAGAGGCAGCGGGCAGATGTTCAAGACTGTTAAATGTGTAGAGGTTGCCTTAGGAAAAAGTGAATGTTGGTCTGCAGCAAACTGACGTCTAGAAAAAACAAATACTCCCTCACGGTCCAAGAGTTTAGAACAAAGCTGACAGTTCAAACAAACCATCTGACAAGGTTACAGAACAATACTAAAACTTTTCAAAGGCAGGTTGCAACAAAAGAGCAACTTGTCAGACCTCACAGACCAGCTCTGTAATCCAGAGGCAGGATCACAGAATTGTTAAAAAGTAAGGACAGAATATTTGAAGTCCTAAAAATGAAAACTCAGGAGTGTAAATTCTATTTACATGATTTGTAAATAGATATTACTGAAAAAAAAAATTATTCGGGATAGTCATTCAAAACCTCTGGGGTCTGCTACATGCAGATCCCTCTGCCAGTCCAGCAGTGTTGAAGTCACCCAATTGTTTTCAAGTGGTCCCCAGAGACTTGCAGAAGGTGCTCCCTGGGCAGCATCTACCCAAGCACTGACTTGTGCTCTTTTCTTTCACTTTTCTTCATATCCCCAACTCCTTGCACTGTTGTTAGATGTTGGTGGGCCTTCATGAAGTCTGTTCCATATGATCAGGTTATGAAGCCAGCAGTAAATCCTAAGTACAAGTAAGTATTCACAATGTCAGCCAAAGTAAGCAGAGTGCATTTAACGTTGCAAGTAAAATACAAAAACCACAGTCACCTTCCCCACCACTGAGGCCTTTCCAGTGAGCAGAGTATTAGATTTAACCCCCAAATTTATCTCTCCATGTAACTGGAATTTGCCATTGCAAAGTGCCCTCTCCAAAACAGACAAAGAAGGGACACTTTGTTGGAGGACTTGTTTATTCCAATTCACTGCTTTTAAGCATGAAATTGACGAAATTCACAGAAGCAAATTCTTTCTGGCTCTGGTTTATAGTACAGTTCTCTCCAGAAGGATGTGGAAGAGCAATGGCTCTATGTGGCTTTTTCACTAGACATTGCTGCAGGCATGAAAATGTCAGAGCTGTTCTGACAGCTTTGTCATAGTGTGCTCAGGGCAGGAGATGCAGCTTGCTTTCCTTTATATTTTAGTGGACCCTGGAGACCTGGTAGGAAGAAACCTTGTTTTTGTCATCGGACTGAGTCAATATGACTTCAGGCACCAAGGGAACAGATGCAGGAGATAGAAAATTGCTAGTTTGAGTTCTTTTTCTGCTTGTTCTTATTTTTATCCCTATGAGCTCCAAGTTAGGACATGTCTCCTCAATCAGATGGCTTTGCTGGATTGCTTATTGAATGATCAGAAAACGATGATCCATACTCTCATTCTCCCAATGCACACACTGCCCAAGGAGAAGCTCTGTTAAAAACAGTTCTTCAGATCCCAGTGCCCCCAGATTTTGACTTGAGCACCATCCCTGGAAAGGACAAGGCTGTCAATCCCTGGGCTTCCTCCATATCTCTGCTGAAGAGAAGTTACAGGTTTTTTTATTTCCTGAAGCCTGGCATTCCTTCCATTCACCTCACAAATGGAGCTGTTAAAACCTTCAAAGACCTGTTGAAAGCAGAGAATGCCCTGCTTTCTCTGTGCTCACAGCTTTTTCTTTTTCAGCAGTGACTGTGCCAGCATCAGTGAGGTGGAGAGGCTGTCCAGAAAGCTGAGTGTTTATGCTGTTTCTGTCTGGGTCTTGGCAAAAACCAGGTTCCTTCCAGCACAGTGTGAGAGAAAGAGATTCCAGACTGGAATCACTGAACATACATGTGTCTGTGTGTATACACCACAGCTCCTCCATCCTCCCTGCACTTCCTTGAAGTTCTTGCCTCAGGAGACACAGTGCCTCATTCCCAATCTCTCCTGCAGACATCCCAACTCAGAGTAAGTTTCTGATATTACTTCACAGTGAAGTAGTCTTAAGGACAGATGTATTGGGTTTGTTCAAACTGGGTGGAAAAACTCATTTATGTAGCAGTTGCACATTTGCCAATTTTGACCTTTCCCAGCCAGTGCACCAATTTTGTGATGGTTTCAGTGTTTGCTCCCTTGTTTTGAGATATGACTAGGAGAAAATAAAAAACTAAAACAGGCCTAAAACTTAAAAGTTGCAAAGGTAGTTTATTTACACACATTAAAGAATGAAGAAAATAAGAGAAAAAAAAAATGAAACTTACAAAACAACCCCTTCTCCTACCACAAAATGTTAACTTTCCCACAAAACAATGTAAAGAGGCAAAACTCAGAACTCCAGGTCAGTAGCACTTATAAAACAGTCTTTCATTCAGTCTTTGAGAGAGAGAAGTCTCTCCTGTTTTGTTTTGGTAACTTTCTACAAGAGAAACAGTCTGCTCATGGCTTCCAACTCTCACAAAAGCAGCCCGCCAGGAACTTCTGCAGTTGTATACCTCCTTTATCACATGGCCTTTCTCAGGACTACGTATGGCCTGTGGACTCACACACATATTGGGGCGTCACTTTTTAAAGATGCACAACTCAAAGGCAAAGGATTCTTCATCTCAGGAAACAGAGATAACTTCTCACTTTTTCACTGGCATAGAGGGCTTCTCATCTCTCTGTTCAAACATCTTATGGGAATCACCAGATCACAGCTTCTAATTCAATATTCACTCAGTAAATCACTTTGCTCAAAAACCTAAAAATCATCTCCCCAGTTTATATTGTCCATGATTTAAAGGAATAGTCTAGCATATTCATATTACAGTCTGTTACCACAACTCATAGAAGATTTTCAGCCTAGGACCAAGGCAATTTGTCATCTTTTCTACCTAAGGGGTCACTCCACTTTTACTGACTTTGATGTCTTCATATTATCTTTTTACATATCTCCAATTCGGCCTTTTCTCTCTCTGAGAAGGGTCAGAGTTTTAAAAAGTCTCAATCTTGCCAGGAAAGGGTTAAATCTGCCCAGGCCTGCGGTGGTCTGTGCCGGGCAGCAGCTTCTCCTGCCGTGGGATCTCAGAGCGGCCGGGCTTCCCCTGCTCTCCTTTCCTCTCGCGCCGGGAGCGGGCGNCGTGCTCTCCTTGCGTCTCGCGCCGGGAGCGGGCGGGAGAAGGAGCCCTGCCCGGCCCTCGGTGACCATCGGGGTGGGCTCGGCCCAGCCGGGCCCATGGCTGTTACGAGGGGCCCGGTTCGGCCGGCTCCCTCCCGTCTCGGCGGGACCCGGGGCTCCAGGACAGGCTTGAAAATCAGGGGATGTTAGGCGGCAGCCTCCCTCCCCCGGCGGGAGCCGATGGGGCGCTCCCCTGCCTAACCGGGAAAAGCGGAGGGGGCCCGGAGGCACAGCCAGTCCCAGGCCTGCCCGCCCCACCCCCACACGCCACACANNGCCCTGTTACCTGTTCCAATGCAGGAAGGAAGAGAGCAAACGTCTCAGGATCCTCCTAATTTACGGCTGTGTGACCCAGAGGTATATACCTGTATTTAATTGGCCAAGCTGGCCATCAATCTTAAGAGTCAATCACTAATTTGTTTTTACCATCTGTGCTAAACCAACACAACAGATAAACCTGACACCTTTGTTTTCTGTCCCCAGGGTAATTTGAGATACAGTATGACTAAAAGTTCCTAATGCTTGTGTGAAGAGAAATAATCAGGATAAAAAAGACAATAGTTGATGGTGTTAACCCACCTGCAGTTGATTGGCAATGGAAATCTGTGTTCTTGATTCAAACCAGATTATGAATGGAAAATTAGATTTTTTTACAAGATTGAATAGCAAAAAGAAACAAAGAGCAAACTTGTAACTTTGCAAAGACTCTGAAATCTTAGCGTGCCTTGAGATTATACCTCCCTGCTTTCATGTCTTTTGCCTTACGTTGAAGTCTGCAGGATTTTGTTCCTTTCACATTCTACCTGCCCCATCAGCAACCAGCCAGGATCTTCCCACTGTCATCTCTTCCCTTCACTTTTGTCTGTCCACCCAGCAGCACAACCTGACTGAAGAGGAGGCAGGTAATTTCTTATGAAGTCCCTAATAAGAACCCTAACCCTTAAAAAGTCCCCTTTTTCATCATTAAATTTCACCCACTCTCACTGTGCTTAGGTCTCTGTGTATACAGAAGTTAGTCTGTTGTATATCTTAATTATTGAAAGATATTTCAAACTGAAATAGTAATTAAAAGGAACTGTGCATGACTGAAACATGCATGATTCTAGCTGCCTGTAGTCCTTACACACAGTCTCTCTTTTGTCTTAATTTCCTCAGGCAAAGCAACTGTGTCATCTGTACTCATCCTTTGTCCCTTGCCTCTACCGCAATAAAGCCTTGCTTGCTGACACCCTCGGGTGCTTGCTGACACCCTCGGGCTGTTTCTGTCATCTTTTCTTCTACTCTTACAATTCTCTTGTTCCTTTCAGACAGGCAGCCAAACAGATAGCTGTACAACAATAAACCTTATGTTTGTATGCAGTTGGCAGTTTTAGCTCTCAAATGTGCCTGGTGAAGCTGAACGTGTGCTCACTGTGGTCCAACACACCTGACCCAGGCATGCAAGGGGCATAAAAATTACGATAATTGTTGTATTGCTTTTGCATGTCTCCTTTCTTTTAGAAATGCTTTAGAAAATCCTTAGCTAATGATCTTTTGATAAGCAAATCCATGGTGGGATTTTTTTTCCTTCCTTCAGTGAATACAGCTGGCCATTTGGGAGGGAGGTAAAAATGTTGGTGTACCAGAATTTCTGCCTCAGTGGTTCATTTAGGAGAGAGGGTCAGATAGCAGGGATGTGGCAGCTGCAGCATTGCCAGCAGTCTCATTTAGTGCTTCACTGTTGAGAGCAGGCAGCTGGGAGGCAGAATCAGGAACCTCCCTTGCCAGCTGTTTGAAGGAGGTGGGCCCATTTGCCAATCAAAAGGCGTGAGTCTTTGCAAGATCAGTAATCTGTGGCACTAGAGAAGGGGGCTTACGTTCAGTCTTGGTAACACCCGCCTCCCCTTTGACCTTACAGCCTCCCAAAACCAGTGTTAAACCTTGCTCAGGCCAGCAGTGCTTTAGCACCTATCCTTTCTCCTTTGGGGCTGTCTGTGGTCTGGCAGCAAGCAGGGCTGGGGTGGCAGTGCCATAACCTCAGCCCTGAAGGGACACGCCAGCAACTGGAAGCTTGTGGTAACAAACCTCTTCTGAGCACCACTGAGCCACCAAAAAAGGGTAACAAAAGCATGAAATATATCAGCATTACAATACTAAACCATGACATACATTCATGATGTTGGAGATCTGTGTTAAAAATTGGCATCATCTTTCCCAGCACATTACTGCTTTCTTCAGCGTGAGTTAGGCTTTCTCTGAGCCACTTTGAGCTCTCCTTGCCACTGGAACTGCCACTCCTTTGGCTGAGGCTTCAGCTCAGCAGTGCATGTGTCTGATTTCCAGCAGCAGGGCTCTGCAGTAGAGGTGGCATCTGTCATCCCCTAGCCCTGCTTCCTCTCCTGCGGCTCTTAAAGCAGATACAGCCGGAATTTGTCTTTCATCTTGTCTTTCAAACCTCTTTCTCAGGGATTTCAGAACGGACATGAGTTTTCTCTGGCCAGTCCCGTTTCCCTCTGCCACTTAGAAGCATGGCTGTGTTTTGTCACCAGTCCTTTTGAGAGGTGTAAGAAGAAGGCAACTGCCAAACCCTCAGACCTGCACCTGTAACATGAGGACATTAAGGAACATGAAACAGTTGATTGCCATCCCCTTTGCCATTCTCTGCTGTCTAACGCCAGCGGATACCAGCCCTGCCTAAGAAAGGAGACAGAGGATCCCTTGTGGATGGGGAAAAAATGTAATAATTTATGATAGTTTGGGACTAATCCCTGTGCCCAGTTCTGATTCCTCTACCAAAGCACGGGGCAGCTTGGAGGAGGAAGGTGGCACATCCTGCCCTCTCAGCCAAAGTACCCTACATGGACCAGGTTGCAGCACCCACTGAGCCCCATCCATCAAAGCATAAACCACAGAACAAAGCCAGAGATGAAGCCATGAGCTTTCTCTAAACTCTTTCTAAAGAAAAAGATGAAAGGGGTTCCCACTGCTCTCTGAGGTGAGCCATCCACCCCAAAATGACAAAATGACAGGCCAGGCCTTTGAAACTGAACTTGCGATGTCTCCAGCTGCCCTAGATATACCTGGCCTGCCTCATTACCATCTGGCAGGACTTCAGAAGAGAGGAGAAGAGAGGAGCAGGAGCCTTTGAGCTGCCCCAGGTGTTACAAACCAGGCCATAATACTGAGCTGCCCCCAAGGCTCACCATGCCCCAGTGATCTGGCAGCAGCCCCAGGTGCCACCCAAACAGCTTTTGCAGGTATTTCTGGAACAGTAAAGAGAAGTGTCAGGGCATGCAAAACACAAGGGCTCTCCAACCCTGCTCCAAAAGAATAGGTGCCACTATCCCTCTGAAACAGAATTCTCACCAACCTAATTAATGAAAGCTTAATCAGCAGATTGGCTAATCATAAACTTATCAAATAACTAATCGAGTTCTGAGGCCATGTGCCAAATTTCCAGACTGTGGCAGCCCTGTGGAGGGACGATCAGGTCAGTAATCCTGTTATTGGAGCAGGTTTGCTGTGTGGGACAGCCCTTCAGCTGAGCCAGATACCCAGAACTGGGGCTCATTAATTGAATAGCAGGAAGAGGCACCCTGAGCTGTACATATCCTGTTCTCCTGATGAGTTTAAGAGTAAACAGGCAATTCATCTAGTGAAACAATGCCTGAAAGTCCCCTTCTGGGGAGCTGAGTAATTGGAGGGTGACTTGCCCTCCAAATACTCTGCTCATGATTAACTCTCCTTCTTTATCTTTTCCAGGGAAGAAAACAGTGGTGTTAACCAGCCTAGTTGCCTGTCTCCATCTGCTTTCATCTTACTAGACAGAAAATACAGAATTTTGTTTGAAATGCACAGGTTTATAGAAACCAAATGCAGCAGATGATAAACAGAGTGGATCAAAAGTACATTTTGCTGCTAAATAAAGCCAGAAACATGGCTTGTACTGTCAGCTGCAGTTCAGTCCTGGTAAAAAAAAAGGCCAAGAGTCCTTCCGAAGCACAATTCTGGAGTCAGCAGGCTGTGAGTCTCTTCTAAGTTCATGTGCTGCATGTGGCATTATCACTTAGGACTTTATTTGTTTTGCCTACTGATGGAACTCAACAAGTCATTCCAAGCAGGGCTATCTGCCAATCAATGAAAGCTTTCCCAATGACAACATATTTAAAATATTTAAATTATTATTTATTATTTTATTATTATTTTAAATTGGTAGTTTGTGTAGGCAATATAACACATGCTCTCTCCCATAGACCAATCTTTAGCATGAAAGTGTGGACATTTGACTATGTGTCTATGCAGTTCAAGCCTACTGATGTCAGATTCTATTCAAGTGGGTTTTTTATGCAAATACACGCTGTATGATGACATTCTGTGTACCCAAATGCTGGGAATATTCTGCTAAGCAAGTTTGTACTACTACTCTCCTAAATACTCATCACATTTAGTACATGCACCAGTAACCTTAATGCTTCTTCACAGAACATCAGAACTCATAATAAATGTGGTGTAGGCTCTAATATTACCACTGTGTATCCAGAGAGTGTGCCTATAGCATAAGTGATGTTTTAAGTGAACTGAGCTATTTAAATGAAGAGAGCTAAATTGCTCTTTAAAGACTCCCTTTTTTGGGTTTTTTTTCCTCTTTTTATTTTTTGTCTGTCACATCATTTAGCAAGGTCAAGCAAATGGCTTTGACTTAAATCTGGGTTCAGCTGAGTAAAAATAATAAGAGGGCATTTGTAGAAGTTCTCCCCAGGTGAAGTAAATTAATTCTCTTTGTCCCTTTAAAATACATTAAAAGAGAGCATAGCTCAGTTTTATGGATTAGGTCTTTTAGAGATCAGTTTGTAAACAGAAACATTTTAGCTGCACTTGTCAGGATGCAAATGCTTCCCCAGATATCTAACTTTGTTCTTCTGGCTGGCAGGAAAAATACTCTTTGAAAAGTAAATGAAAATACCAAATAAGTCCCTTTCTGAAGGTGAATGTGGAAAATAGAAAAAAAATTACATTTAAATATTGCCAGTGCTGTTCATATATTCCAGTTTTGACAGTGATAAATGAAATCCTTCTATGCAATATTTTGCAGCCATTAGGAATAAAAATCTCAACCCTTTAAAATTAAGTGGAAAAGCACATGCTGAATGAGAACAAAATAAATGCCCTTGTGAGGTAGGAGCTGCAACAATAGATGGCTTTCAAATCAGTACAGAAAGGTATTGAAAGATGAAGAGAGATTAATTGCTGCCTGCTGCTATGCACTTGCTACCTGTCTGCATAAAATGGCTGCAGAGACAGCTCGAGCGGAGGACTGGGAGCAGGAATCCTGGTTCTGTGCTCCCCTCCTGCCACAGATGCTCTATATCACTTTAAGGTAAACCAGTTATATAGTTTCTACCAGCAGTAAAACACAACTTACTGTTTTATAAAAATGATTCACTATTGTATTAAGCTGTGAAGAGGTAAAATGCTCTGTGTGTTCAAAAAACTGTTGGTTTGGGTTTTTTTTACTAAAGTGTGTAGCCATGAGGTTTTCATTGCAGGAAATGATCTGCTCTCTTCTGGGGCTAAGCCAAATAGTGGGTAGAAGCAGAGAAGCCATTCGTTCCCATATCACATGAGGGTCAGAAAAATGAGATGTGGGGCTGGGCTAGCATGGCTAGGGAATGAGGACATGCTGCTGGGAACATAAAGCCACTTTTGGAGATGCATGGTTTAAATGGATGATAGCCTTGGTTGGGACTGGAGCAGTCCTTTACACATCCTCCTCTGTGCTAAGAAATAGTGTGATGTTTTGTGTGTGTTTTCTGAAGGGAAGTGCAAAATAACATCATCCAGGCCCTCAGAAGCCTCTCAGTAACTTGCACAGGCAGCATTCCAGCTGAGCATTACCTCAGAATGAGTCCTGCACTGCTATGCATTCAATGCACGGGCTGCTACTGATAATAGCTCTCATGCAAGAAGTTAAGGGCTGCATCCTTGAACAAAAGACACAGATGTTAATTTTGTAGTCCCTAGGTCATTGACCAGTTCTCAGTCAGGCCTTTCTTGGGAGCTGAAAGGAGCTTAAAACCACTCCCAGCCCATTGGTGTTTGTGCCAGTTCTCAGCCATGCCAAAGGCACAGAGCACCAGCTAGGTCAACAGAATGTATGGAAATGCTGCTGTTTGATCTTTAAAACCTGGTCCAAGAGGGACCTTGGAAGACAGATTCATACATCTGTTCTTCCTAGCCAGTTCACACAGCTGGAGTTAGAAACTAGAAAATTGTTCACTATTTTCCCCAAGTTTGTCTGGGTCAGAAAAGTAACATGCTTCAGCTAATAGCGCATTTCACTGGTAGTTGGGTGACATAGTTGTCTGACCCTTGCTATCTGAACGGTCTTTTCTTCAACCAGTGAAACAATCCTTATTCAGATGGCCTGTCCTGAAGAATCAGTGCTGATGCCTGGCCTGTATCAGCTTGAAACTGTATTCCCTGTATTCACAGCAGGGGACTGGCCACAGATAGGTCGTTTTTGTTTCTGCTACATCTGTTTATTTAGTAAAAATCACTTTTCTTTTGCCTTTTTTTTTCAATGCACGTAGGCACAGCCATCAGCTGCACTAATGCCACCCCCGTGGTCACGCTTACACTCCAGGGAGGGCTGAGATCAGCATGGTCCTATCACACAACTTTCTTACACCTTCCTTCCATGCAGCCTGCAGGCAAAGCCCAAATTTATGTACACACCTGAAATCCTCTCCAAGCAGTGACACAGTCCTCATTGACAAATACTTTCTGTCAGAGGTGAAAGAGAAGATTTCAGTGTTACCTAGATTCATGCTGATGTTCCCCAGCTAAGCAATGCAAGTGAACTGAAATCAAGACTTGGGGTTGAAGAAGCTGTAGACAGCATTTCATTCTTTCTCCTTTCATTTACTCAGGAATGTTCATCATTCAGCAGAATTTGAGCAGATGTATTAATTTCATTTAATGTGTAATTTAAATTTTCAGCTTACTTGAGAAATTAAAACTCATCAGGGAATCACAATCCTCAGCCTCAGAAACAATTTAGCTGACTGTGGGGGACACAGAGAGTTGTACATTCCAAAAGCTCATCTCATCAACCTTGAAAATGAAAAAATACAGATCTGTCACAGTGGATTAATTTCTCCTTGTCTTGTCACTGCAGCAAATCCCATGGGTCCACACTGCATAGTCCCCAGAGCAGGAGGCTCCATCTTCTCCTGATCAGGCAGGTTCACAAGTAGTTGAGTTACTGAGGTCCAGCCAGCAGCTCTCAGTAAAGAGACAGGAGCAGTCAGCATCTGCTTGTTCCATTCCTCAGTGCAAAAGAGGCAAATCAGCCTCATCTGCCATAAAATAGTGTTTGTGCCAGTCAGGCTGCCTCAGCTGAGGGGACTGCAGGTTAGTCAAGCACAGTGTCAGTGCGGCAATGGCATTCTTAACCACTCTCCACCCACCATTATCTGATCATAGCCAGACTCACCCACTATCTTGGGACAAGTGAAAAATGTGGATTTGGGGTGTCTGATTCTCCAAATAGCTCTTCAGCATAGTACAGTGTAATGTTCACCAGATTCCTGCATTGTCTGCTTTGCTTCACGTCACAAAAGGAGCTGTTCTGCAGGAGGCTCAAGCATATTACTACTTTGGGCATTTCTGGTTTGGGGAAGATAGTAGGCAAAACCAAGGCCACTCCTACATAACAACATGCACCAAACAAACTGTTCAGCATTTCATTTATTAAAAAATGTGGGAAATGTTATTAAAACTGGTTATGATTTTGTTTAAATGCTGAAACCAGAGAAATAATTTTAAGGATTCATTCAAGTCTGATTTTTAGTTTAGACACATTCATGTGAAGTCCATTCTGCTTCCCATGCTCGATTACTGTTTTCTCTAATCATAAGGTGGCTAGACAGACCCTGGCAGCTGAACAGGTAACCATTTTAGATTGCACTAAATCATCTCAAGCAGTACTTGAAATCATTCATTAGGGCTGTAGGTGTTCCCATGATAAGGAGAGAATTCAGGCCCTCTTGACTGTCTCTAAACAGGCTCCTTGTGGGTGTGTGTGTCACTTGTCAGCATGCAGTTATCTGTCCATCCACCCTCTGACACATCAGGCAGTATAGTGAATACTGTTAGTAGAATGAATACTGGGACAGGTACAGTTTGCTGAGTGTTTGGCATGCTGGAGCACCTTCTTATTAATTTTGCAGACAACTATAATAGGAGACCATTGCCACGCAGGACACAAGGCTGGGACACTTGTGGTGCTGATTGTGCCTGCAGCATGCATTTCCTTTGCTACTTTATACTTAGGTGTTATCCCTGCCTTACTGAATGCTCCATGGTCTTGGTCTCCATGCTTGGCTGTTACCTTGTCACCAGCAGAGCTTACTTGGAAGCAGCACTTGGAGCAGATGCTGAGTGGCTCAGATGGAGTCAGCAAGCAGCACAGGCTAGTGTGGGGCTAGCAGGAAAGCAGTGTTTTTTTCTTTGAGCAGATGCATCTTCCCTTAAGTGATTTTTATGTCATAAGGGACAGAGTGTCTCAAAGATGAAGTGACAAGGTGAACAATAAAGGAGGGGCAAGATGTGATGTGGTTAGCAGATCCAGATGAAAGGCTGTTCCCCATGCTGTTCAGAGCAGTATAGTGGTGTCAAAAGGATCCTGGACCCCTTCCTCACATGCACACACACACACACACACACACACACACTCATGTGCTGGTCCATTTGTTCTTCTGACACAACATCCAGAATTAGCTGAAGTGGAACTGGTGCAGCCAAATTCCCCTGTGAGTCAGACTGACAGCACAGCTGTCTATATTCTCCAAGTTCTCCACGGAAACAGAAAACTGCTGCTTTGATACACTGAAGCTTAGAGACAGGTAGATTGTCTGTGGCGGTGTGACCCTGGCTGGACAGCAGAAGCCAATCAGAGCTTCTCTATCACTCAGCTAGACAGAGGAGTGAAAACAAGCAATAGCATCGGCTTTCCACAGGGTCACACCCTCTTTCAGGCACCCACCTGGACTGTTGTGGGGTCCTCCATGGACTGATGGATCTCTGCTCTCTTACGGACCTCCATGGGCTGCAGAGGTACATCACTATGGGCTGCTTCTGTACTGAGCTGGGTGTCTACAGGCCTGTTTCTGACACACCCTCACTCCTCTGTCTGGCTGCAGTTGTGCAGGATTTTCCCCCCTTTCCTAACTGTGTTATCCCAGAATCTCTACCACTGTTGCTAATGGGCCCAGCCTTGACCAGCAGCAGGTCTGTCTTGGAGCCAGCTGGCGTATGCTCTGTTAGACACAGGAAAACATCTAGAAGCTTCTCACAGAACCCACCTGTGGAACCCTCCACTCCCAAAAACTTGCACCCTCCACTACCAAAAACCAGATACATCACCCAACACAGTGATCCTGCTAATGATCAAACAGGATCTTCAGACTCCTAATTTAACATGTTTTGTAATGTCGAAGGCACACACAAACTGCTTCATGCCCTCCCAACCTTCTCTGCTCTATCCTACTTCTTGAAGGAAACTTCTGTCCGGAAAATTAGTGAAAAGCTGTAAGGAACCCAGGTGTGGTTAAGGTTCCCCTGTCTTTCAGCCCTGCTGGTGTTGCTGATGATCGTACACAAGCCATCACGCCTTCACTCACAGTGTATTCAGCCACCAGTAACCATTTCATCAGCATCCAAAAGCATTGGCAGCTTATCTCAGTGCTGTGTATTTGTGATCAGCACTGGAGATTCTCACGGAGATGAGTGGAAATTTGGTTGTATTAAGTGTTGTATTTGCCTCTGTAGTCTTGCTTTATCTCTCTCTGCACAGCAAAATTCACATGGGCTGCAAAATACCAGCCTTATATTCTGGAGACAGAGGTAACCAGTGCATTTGCAAGTTCCATACTGAGAAATTACTCTGATTTAAGGTTTTGATTTCAATCCTAATCAGTCTCTTAGTTGTTCAAGCCAGTGTGAGTTATTAATCCAATCCTTTTCTTGCCAAGTTTCATGTGCATTTATTCACCTCTGCTGTCAGCAGGAGCAGGTGGGTATAGTTTGTAGGGGTATGTTTCCCTCATCATCACAATCTCTAGGCATCTCTGCTGCTTTTTTCTCCTTCAAAAAAGGAAGCCTTGGATGTGTGCCTCCTTGCTCTGACTTGTGACAAAGGGAATGTGTTGGCCTACCTTGAACTTGCACACCATAGAAAAATGCTGCTTTTCCATAAGTGAGGAGAAGCTGTTTTTCTCTCCAAGAGGAAATAAAATCTGGGAAAAAAAATAAAACCAACAACAACAACAGAATTCACACATTGTAGAAGAGGCAGAAGCAAAACAAATTCACTATTCAGGTTCCTCAGCAAGCAGTTTGGTACACCTCTTACTCAGGCATGCCACAAAAGTAGTTTCAGCATTTTCTCACACTCAGGAGAAGTTTTTTTTAACTGGTCTCATTCCTGCCTTACTGACTCCATGCTCAGCTTTTCCATATGGCCTTGCCTGTCATTGCAGGATGAGACTGGGGCAGTTTGCTCAACTTCTGTAACTAGCTGGCAACTCAGCACAACTTATCTTCCACAAGAGAGAAGGAAGGACTTTGAATCAGTAAATTTAATATCAATTTATATACATCTCTGAGATCCCATCCCTGCTGGAGGCAGAGCCATATTAGTACAGCACTGTACTGGGGTCTGTGCAGCAACCAGCTGCAGATGGGGACAAGATCTCTGCCCGTTGTCTGCCTCCACTGGGTTTCATCCAGAAGCTCCAAGACCTTACAGGTGTTGGAGACCAAGATTTTAGTGTGTTGCTGTCAGCAGGCTGCTGTGAAGGAAGGTAGATTAGTTTTAGTCCCT
Source organism: Donacobius atricapilla (assembly GCA_013397315.1). Taxonomy (NCBI): domain Eukaryota; kingdom Metazoa; phylum Chordata; class Aves; order Passeriformes; family Mimidae; genus Donacobius; species Donacobius atricapilla. The sequence goes on along the minus strand of WBMY01010905.1, from coordinate 262,536 downwards.
GGTGACTTTGGCGAAAGTGGGACAGAGCTCATTTTTGCAGCATCCCTCCATAAGAGGTGGCAAGCTCATGTCCTTTGCTGTTGATTCCACTGTGCCTTTTGCTACTATCAGATCTGGGTTTCTTGTTATGGTGGCCAGCTAGGCTGTTGCTTTAATTTTGCTTTTCCCATTCCTATCTCCTATGCAGAGAAGCAGAGGGAGCTGGCTCGGAAGGGCTCCCTGAAGAATGGCAACATGGGAAGCCCGGTTAATCAGCAGCCCAAGAAGAACAACGTGATGGCACGAACAAGGTAAAGAACTGGAAAAGTACTGGCAGCTGTGCTCTGAGCTGCAATCCCTAGTTGTTCTGGGGTGGTCAAGGCTAGCGTTCATTGCATTTGCGTACTGCCAGCCCCACTGCGAGAACAGCGATGACCCCTCCTGGAGCTGGCGGGCCCAAATGCTCTGTGCTGTGTTGCGTCCCAGCGCCTGGGAAGATGTAGGGACAGCTGAGCCCAGGACCACTGGTCGTGGTAGCCTGTGGCAGGCTGTAGAAGGCAGAGGCAGCCCAGCCAGGTTAAAATTGGGGTTGACAGAGCCATCCTGCAGGTTCTGAGTAGTCTCAGGTAACGCCTAATCCTGCCAGTGGGAGAGGAGCTGTGCTGCTTCATGAAACACAAACTAGTTTAGAGCTTAGTTCTGCCTTGGTTGCTTTTGTCATTGTAAGTTCCACTACTCCTTTTTGATGGTGACCGTTCTGCTACTGACAGATTTAATGAAAGTTTGTAAATAATCCATCTCTGTGCCCCTTTCTATACACCTCCTCCACACTTGGAACAGCACAATCACACTTTCTGGAGATGCTTTGGAAGAGCTCTGTAAGACAGTATTAGGCAGTGCTACAACCTGCTGTAAACAAAGACATTCTGAGATGAATATTTCCTTCTACAGTATTTTTAATTTTTGTGCAGACTTCAGTACACCAATGTATTACTTACCTGTGTTCAGAAGGGAGGAAACCCCGTGAGCCCACAGGATTGCATGCTTTGTATGCTGCTAGAAAGGTGGCAGGTTTTAGTGGAAGACCTCGCTAAAAATGACAGAGGAGTCTGTGGAAGGCTGGATGTTTACTGATGAATGGGAAAGTTGCCTGGATTACCATATATTAAGTAGAATAGGAGCTGCAGGTCAGAACCTCTCTATATGCAGTGCATCTGAGAGATGAGATTTCTTCCCCAGACCCATAATACAAGCCATAAATCCTAACAAGACCTTGTCAACTTTTCGTTGTAAGCCCCTGAAATACAGGTGGAATATGCTGCATTGCTTCCTCTCTGTATTCAGATATTGAGGCCATATGAAAGAGCCAGAGCCTTCATGGCAGGAAGAAATTCAGGAACTGAGCACAGTTGGGTTTTCCATGGCCACTGTTCCTCCTTATCTTCCAAATACATTCTGGAAAAACTTCTTTTCTTTTGGCAATAGGCTGCAGGCTAGCATCCTGAGAAGAATGGTGGCAGATTTGTTGCTTGAGAGTTTTAGGAACACTGAAATTAGTGAAGGAAGATAATAAGGGAGAGAAAATGGGCTAAATAGAGGTATCTACCTGTAACATGAGTGAATTTTCCATTGAGAGAATGTTGTTTCCAAGCTGCCAATGGAAAGAGCAGAGCAGTGACACCTAATGACAAAAGATTTCAAACAGCCAGCTCAGTTTTACTTCACTTAAGGACATCCGAGCACCTCTGAATGGTTCAATCTGTCTTGCCACAGACAGGGCAACACAAGCAAGGCAGAAATGCCTCAAGCTTGTTCAAGCAGCTTTTCACAGGGTAACAGCTGCAGTATAATGGGATGTATTCCAGGAGGATACACTGCAAAACTTTCAGATTATGATTTAAGTCTGAACTGTTGGCTTCCTCAGGTCTTTTCGGGAGAATAAGTTAAAGCCATTTTTCCCTTTTCAACAGTTCTGCTCTTCTCATCAAGTATGTTTTCCTTTGTACTTTGCCTCTCCTAGTCTCTACTCCACCTCCTCCTTCTTCCCCAAGGCCTCTGTTATTATGCATTGTCCCTGTGGATTTCTGACATCCAGCCTCTAGTACAAGGTTGCCTTCACCATTCAGTCCTCTTCTGGGACAAGGGTGCAGCCAGCCTTACAGGTGAGAGTAATTGGATCCATAACACTCTCAGTCTCCCTAAAAGCAAATTAAATGTGAATAAGGTAGGGATGATGCTACATTTTTCCTATGAGCACAGACAGAGCCCACAGCACCACCACCCACACCACCTGAACACAGTCAGATGCTACAGTACACTCAGGGTAACCTAAACTGGGACCTTGTGGTCCAACTTGTGTTGCTTCAAGTGTGTGAAAACAGAAAGACAAAGAAGCTTACACCGGGACAGCTGCGGACAAAAGTGGCTACCACTGCTACCTGAGTTTATTCCAAGGACATTGGGAAGTGAAAATAAGGACAATCAGGATGTGAGGAAAAGATTGAAATCAGGGGCAGAGACACTATAACAATTTTTGTCTGTTGCAGTTAAAGTGAAGATTTTCATTATTAAGAAAAAATACATTTCTCAAGAAGATGTAGTGGGTTTTTCTAATCAAGAAAATATCACCACAGTGTTCTCCTCCTAAATCCCCTGAGAGGGCTTTGTTCACTGATGATTTAATAACAACTGTCAGTGAATATATATGGAGCAGGGACTAGAAAACTGGAGAGTGAAAATGGGAGCCAGTACTTCTGATATCTTTATGGGCAAACTGGTGCTGCCAAATGTCAGCTTCAGTTCCAGACATCTTTTCTTCTTGACTTCTTGCCTACATACCGCAGGAGCAGAAGGACTGTCCCGTTTCTGTGAGACGGGCTGCTGAATTTTGCAAGTGGATCCCATTTTCTCCAGTCCCCTGGTGTCGCCCTGATTTTTGCAGCCTTCTGAAAAAGGGCTTGTGTCTCACAGTTTCATAGTTTTTAAGTTTTTCTCACACACAGGTGTTATAAATAGAAGCAATGTTTTCCTTAAGTCTAGATAGTTTACGTTCTTTGTCTTAGAAATATGGACAGCTGATGGACAGTTGTCTTGACCAACAGGATGGGGAGAGGTGTCAACCTTCTCCTCCAATCTCTGGCCTTTGCAGAAATACTATAAAAGTGGAGTCAGATATTTTAATAAACAATTAATGCTTTCTCACCAAAGTGAGAGTGTATGTGTGTCTCTGTGTCGAACAACACCACCCTGGTGCAGCAGTTTGGAAAATCTGCATCACGTTTGNCTCTCAGTCTCCCTAAAAGCAAATTAAATGTGAATAAGGTAGGGATGATGCTACATTTTTCCTATGAGCACAGACAGAGCCCACAGCACCACCACCCACACCACCTGAACACAGTCAGATGCTACAGTACACTCAGGGTAACCTAAACTGGGACCTTGTGGTCCAACTTGTGTTGCTTCAAGTGTGTGAAAACAGAAAGACAAAGAAGCTTACACCGGGACAGCTGCGGACAAAAGTGGCTACCACTGCTACCTGAGTTTATTCCAAGGACATTGGGAAGTGAAAATAAGGACAATCAGGATGTGAGGAAAAGATTGAAATCAGGGGCAGAGACACTATAACAATTTTTGTCTGTTGCAGTTAAAGTGAAGATTTTCATTATTAAGAAAAAATACATTTCTCAAGAAGATGTAGTGGGTTTTTCTAATCAAGAAAATATCACCACAGTGTTCTCCTCCTAAATCCCCTGAGAGGGCTTTGTTCACTGATGATTTAATAACAACTGTCAGTGAATATATATGGAGCAGGGACTAGAAAACTGGAGAGTGAAAATGGGAGCCAGTACTTCTGATATCTTTATGGGCAAACTGGTGCTGCCAAATGTCAGCTTCAGTTCCAGACATCTTTTCTTCTTGACTTCTTGCCTACATACCGCAGGAGCAGAAGGACTGTCCCGTTTCTGTGAGACGGGCTGCTGAATTTTGCAAGTGGATCCCATTTTCTCCAGTCCCCTGGTGTCGCCCTGATTTTTGCAGCCTTCTGAAAAAGGGCTTGTGTCTCACAGTTTCATAGTTTTTAAGTTTTTCTCACACACAGGTGTTATAAATAGAAGCAATGTTTTCCTTAAGTCTAGATAGTTTACGTTCTTTGTCTTAGAAATATGGACAGCTGATGGACAGTTGTCTTGACCAACAGGATGGGGAGAGGTGTCAACCTTCTCCTCCAATCTCTGGCCTTTGCAGAAATACTATAAAAGTGGAGTCAGATATTTTAATAAACAATTAATGCTTTCTCACCAAAGTGAGAGTGTATGTGTGTCTCTGTGTCGAACAACACCACCCTGGTGCAGCAGTTTGGAAAATCTGCATCACGTTTGAAATTAATTTATTTGATTTATGTTACAATGAACACAGTAAGAAAATATAACTAATTGTGAACCTATGTATCTGCTTTGTTATAGGATTTGATATATCTTACTCTCCCTGAGCCTGCCCACTGACAGTGCTTGCCAGGACTTCTTATTTCTAAAATGGTTTATGGCTTGCTGCAATTTTCTGTGCAGAAGCAGAAAAACATTTCAGGTAGTTAGAGAGTAGTTGGAGCATGGATGAGATGGATTATCATCTTTATTATCATCTGTTGTTAAAGACCACTTGGGAAAAAACCTGAGTTAACTCATTGAAAGAGAAGATTTTTGTCACTCTTACATTTCTTACCTGCTGGACAAAGAATCTTACTCCATTTTCTGGATTTAGTGAATCTTATTTTAAATGTGAACCAAACTATTTTTGCAGTTTTTTGGATGAAAGAACTCTGTGGTGAACAAAATACCATTGTATTAACACATTTTTCTTATCCTAGAAGTTCTGAAGTCTGCACTCCATTTCACAAACCCTCCATGTAGTTAAAGGTGCAGAGTCATCCTCAGCCTTCAGTTAATTAATTTCTGATTAACTGAAAGTCATCACAAAAAAAAGGAATTTAAAAAGTGCTGATCTGACTGGTTTCTTATGCTGGGCACACCAGCTCAGATTTCTAATATTACTAAATTTAGGACTGAGACGTCAGAGACCTCAGTAGTGTTGTGTTGCCAAGATTCTGGATGGCGATTCAGAAAGAGACACCACATAATATCCCTGATGTCCAATAGCAGGTCATTTGGATCACTGGGCCTCTGGCTTCCCCTAGCTTCCCTCTCCTTTGTACTTACTGCTGGTGTCAGGTACACTTGCCAGGAAAAAACAGGCAACACAAAAAATGAGCAGTCTGATATGACAAGAAGTGCTAGCCAGACAGGTTCACCAGAATGAAGTGCAGTGTCACAATTTTTTTTCTTCCAGGAAGGGATATGTTCTCAAGGCATGCCCAGTGTTAATCCCTATGAAACTACTGTAGGCTAACCAGAGACACAGCTTGCTCCCTCTGAATTGCACCCATTTAAACATCTTAACCAGTAAGTGGGGGCTTGCAAAGAAGTGAAATGGGGAAAGTCAACTATCATGTAACTTTACCCTAGGCAGTATGTGGTACTAAGCATTACTGTGTGGTTAATGGACAACATTTAATTATTTCAGGCTCGTCGTTCCTAATAAGGGCTACTCGTCGCTAGACCAGAGTCCAGATGAAAAGCCCCTGGTAGCCCTGGATACAGACAGGTATGCTAAAGGTTAAAAAAGGTGGTATACATGACAGCTTAAGTTAGTTTTCATGCCAGAAGGCAGCACTCACACTCTTCCCTCCACTGTTCCCTCTGACCTGTGCCATGGTGGGTCTCTGTGTGAAGACAAGGGAGAAGAGCTATGAGAAAAGAGCACTGGGATGGAAAGATCTAAGGGTCACAGATGAAAGCTGCTCTACAGACTCCCTTGATGTAACTTCTCTGTGCCTCAAGAACAGTCTCATGGCACAAGAAAGATAGGACTAAGTGGGTTATACAGATCTCATCTAACCAATTCCTTATTTGCTGTATCTTGTACTTCCCTGCAGTGATGATGACTTTGATATGTCCAGATATTCCTCCTCGGGATACTCATCAGCTGAGGTGAGTTATACTCTCTCCTGCCATCCTTGCCATGAATGCAAAAAAACAGAGCAGCCAGAAATGGCTTAGAGGGGCCTCGCACAGGTAGAAATGGCTACCCAACAAATTTAGTAGTGGTATAGACTCCATGAGTCTGGAAGGGGCCATAGCAGAAACTGTGTCATGTTCCTTTCTTCCCTGGTGATCCAGTTGGCTCCATATGATCACTGACATGACACAGAGATCTGCCCATCAGCAGTTTTCACAGCTACCTTTGGTTTCACTCAAACTTTCCCTCATTCATAGTCCTGCAGTGACCCATGAGGTTCAAAAGCATCATGTTGTCTGCCATGGCAGCTCAGCAACTGTATGCATGCTAAGGACACAAATGAAGGATCTGAGGGTATGCTGTTATTTCCAGTTACTGGAGTGGTCAGGGTCACCCAGTGTGTATTTACCTGGAGCAAGCAGAAATTCCAGGGAGGACTTGCAGATATGAACTCTTGCCCTTTCAAAGAGAAAAGGCAGGACGCTCAGGCTTGTTAGTTTCTCTGTATTGTTTCTGAGTATATTTCCAAACTCATGAATTTGTTGCCCAGGCTCTGGCTATTGCTTCTGTAGGATTTTGCATCCAGGGTGCTGAGCAGCCATTCTGCCCACAAACTGCTCAGAACTCTTCCCCCTTGTGTCTCCTCCTTGGGTAAAATACCTCTGAAGCCCTGGGAAACAGCCAAGAGCAGTGACCATATCAGATGATCTGAGCTATTTCTGTGCCTTGATGAAGTGTTGTCTATACAGATATGGTTAGACAGCACTTGAATCTGAGATCACAGAGCCAAACTTTACCATCTTTTAACTGCTATAGTGTGCCCCAGACTGAGAGGGGGAACTGCCAATCTGCCAGTAAATATTATTATTACATTACTTTAACTGCTAGTAAATATTATTATTACATTACTTTAACTGAGGCTTGTCCTCAGGGAAAAATTATTCCAGAACAAAATAGTGTATCTCATTCTAGATATTTCTATTCCGGAGAAGCTAGTACCCTGCCCTCACCTGAGGTCAAAAACTAGTACTGTGCGGCAGCTGTTAATGATGGGGAAATACATTCCAGAATAGGGGACCTCCTTCATCTTTTGACCAACAGAAGTAAGAAGTCACAACTGTTTGACTGTTTGACTGTTTGTCTCTTTGTCTGTAGCAGATCAACCAAGACTTGAACATCCAGCTGCTAAAGGATGGGTACCGGTTAGATGAGATCCCAGATGATGAGGACCTCGACCTAATCCCCCCTAAATCCGTCAACCCTACCTGCATGTGTTGCCAAGCCACCTCCTCCACCGCCTGTCACATCCAGTAGTGAGGCCGGCAGGCTGTGATCAGTGCTTTCCACTATAACTGTAAAACTTAACAGCCATTGCTTCCTCCTATGGTAGGACGTGCACCTCTTTGTGTTCATGGAGCCAGGAGAAACCAAAAAATTCATTTTATGATTGGTTAAACTATGGTAAAACAAAAGAGAAGTTGCTCAAAGTGCCAGGCAGTGCCTGGCAGAACTGACTGGTCTGGAGAGCAAAATGCAGAGGGGTCCTGAGATACCTCCTTGGTTTGTTTAGGCACTGGGGATATTTTGTAAAGTGTCTTTTTCCAGAATGGGAAAGGTCAGATGGGACTTCAGGTAATCCTGCCCACTGAAACCAATCCATTTGCAAGATTAGGGCAAGTTGGAGGTACCAAAGTGTTTTACCAATGAGAGGAAGTCAGTTCTTAATTCATTCACTAAACCTGTTTCATTTGCATAACCAAAATTATATTATAACTGGGGCACAGGAATGGGGACAGACCAGGGCATCCTTTCTTATGGCAAGGCTAGCCAGGACTACCATGACACAATCTAATCACTTGCAAAAGGGACAAGTAGGTGACATTTCACTGTGAGTCAGTACTAGCTAGAGTTGTTGTGTCACATAGCCAATGCAATCTACCTTTAGTGCCACATTAAATTACCACCAAACGCATCAGATGTGATCTGCAATCCAGTCATGCACTTCAAGGATTTGCTCATTGCCTGGGAATACCAACCATACTTGTGACTTCAGTCACATATTCTGACTTCAGCCTGTATCTAATTCCTGTACGACCCGTCTCTTTCCAAAAATCTTAAACTTTATTCAACTGAGAAGAAATTAATCCTGCATGAATCAGGACTAGAGATGTACAGCCTGAATGACAGTGCTGGAAAATCTAGTTGAGGAAAGCATATTTTAAAAGTGCTTGACTCTTGATATTCCCTTGACACTGTGTCTCTGGGTGCCTGTGGGAGAGATTTGTTAATGCTGAAGTCATCAGTGTGGTGGGGTCAGACTTGAGAGGAATTTTCAGCAACAGCAGAGTTATGAGCAGCTTCAGCTGAAAGATGCCCATGAGAGGAAACTGCTATTCACCCTCTATCTGCCCTCTTGTGACCTAGACATGGTCCCATGGTCCCATTGTGTTTTATTTGGTGCTGGAAAAGTTAGGAAACCTGTTACATTAGGTTGCTGGCCTGAGCTCCCAGATCACCAGGAGATTGTTTTGAATGCAGAATCACTTCTGAAATTAGGAAGCATGTCCTCTCACTGGCTTCAGCATATGCAAGGGATGGTCTGGCGTTTTTCTTGGTGTTGAGGTCTTCTGCCACAGGCACAATTCTTGTGTTTTCCTGGCCTTTCGGGAGGAAGGACCACCTGCCTTCTTTGTAGCCTGGGAAAGGAAAAAACTGATGGTAGTTCTGAGCTTCCTATCAGAATTCCTGAGTCACAAAGCAGAGCCTGAGCTGCATCACAACAGACAGATCCCCCATCTGAGGGGAGCTGAGTGTTTAAGAAGTCCTATTCATAATTAGCAGGAGATTTTTTTAACATCCTGTGCAGTGCAAAGCTTGATACCAGTCACAGCATGAGTGAAAGAGCAGGCACACAAAATTCCCATGCTTATTTACTTGATGGTATTGACAACTTTTAAAGCTGTGCTTGTCCTCTCTGCCTAAAACAACATGCTGCCTCCCTGGTTCCAGGCCATAGAAAGAGGACTTGAATGGTGCTGTTTACTGAGCATCCCTGCCTCTTCATGTAGAAGTGATGGTTAACTTGCCAACTCCTGTAGGGATAGTGTTCCTCAAGTGGATTCATCTCCTTTGCTCACCACCTGGAAATGCTGAGGGGCAATATTTCCAAAATACAACTCAGGTTAAGGTCATCAAGTTGTCTGGAGGTAGGGGAAGTAGTAGAGTAGAGAGATAGATAGATAACAGGGAAAAACATTCCTTAAAGAGTCTTTTTTAATGGAGAATGTAGTCAAAACCTAATAGAAATACCATGGTCAAACCAAATCCTATAGGAAATGACCAAGGCTCTTTAAATCTTCGCTATTCTGGAGAGGGACTTCGCAGTTCAGCACTGTTATCATGGAATGCCTTCATCACATTTATCCTCCTGGGTTAGTCTCTGTGCCTTCCAGATGGGCTGCACAAGCTCAGCCTTTCCCACAGCCCTTGCTCAGGATCTCAGAGCATTTTGGAGTGCCTGCTAGAGCAACAAGCCATCTCTTCACCTGAGCCAGCCACTGGGGCTGCGCATCTCACAGGTCTCCATCATGCTGCCATCATAGAATTATGCCATCATCTAGGTTCAAAAACACCCTTAAGACAACTGAGTCCAGCTATAACCGAGCACTGTCCTGTTCAGTCTAGGATAGAATGAGGCTTGCTGTCACTGTTATCTCTCAGGATTAACACCTTTCCTCTGAGGGACAGACTTCCACTTAGTGGATTTGGCAGTGCTGGATTAACAGTTGGATTCTATGATCTTAAAAGTCTTTCCAATCTGAGTGATTCTATGACACCCACTGTCCCATGGCACCATGACCAAGTCCTTTCATTGCCCCTGTTGCTGATTTTTGCCTTGCCATGTACCCTGGGACCTTCCCCAACCCTGCAACTGCCTTCAGCCCTTTGCATTTTGTGATGTGCATCTGCTTCTAGTACAACCCTTTAGGGAGGGAAAGAGATTAATTCAAATGTTTCACCAAACAACAAACACCAAACTGGTGCTTCCTCCAAATACTAACCGAAGCACAATTCAAGTGTTTTTGCCTGTGCACAGAGGGAGTTGGTTGCAGAAACAGTTTGTTTGGCCTGACAGTACAGGACCATAAAATGGCAATTTTTTGGCTTCTCCTCTCTATGCTTTGTGTTCATATATTTTACTAGGGAAAAAATGTAGAAAGGGTGGGGAAAAGTAGTTACCTGTGTAGGGTCATTATCAGAAAGGCTGAGTGGCTTAAGATAATGCACATGTGGCTGTCATAGAAAACTGAACACTAACCCTTCTGAACTGCAGCCCCTTCAGCAGATTATGACCATGCAGCGTGTTTGTTGGCTCATTATGGAATATTGAGGACTGCCCATTGGTATGTATCAACCACAGATGATGCTGATTCCCCCTGTCTGGTCTCATGTTCAGACCCTTGCTTAAGCCAGCAGGTTTTCTGTATGCCCTCAGAGTCACAGAATGGGTAAGGCTGGAAGGAGCCACAGTGGGATCATCTGATCCAGCCTCCATGCTCCAAGCAACCCTTGTTCCAACAAGGAACCTCCAGGTTATCCTGTGGTGATTTCCTGGGAAGGTGTGGAGATAGATGGCCATCCTGGCACTGCTCTCCTTGGACCAGTCTCTGCCAGCATGGCCAGAAGAAGGCAGAAGGCAAGAGCACAGACTCTGACTCCCTGTCACAGCATTTCCACAAAATCTGCAGAGGTGCTGGGTGCTCTCCTAAATGCAGATGGCATGCAAGAAAGAAAGTCATTCCTTCGTCCAGGCTTTGCACCAAACAAGATGGCCCTCTCAGGCCACATTTTCAATCCAAAGTTGTACAGAAAACCAAGGGGAGGAATACCATGGAGTATGAAATGCTGCATTGCTATCTAGCTAAATTACCATGCAAACAGCATGTAAGGGTATTGATGCTGGTACCTCCACAAAATGATTTGCATTTGATGCCTCTTAAAGCCAGACTGGGTTTTTGTCAGTCAACAAATTATGTGAGTTTCAGCAAATCCTTTTTTTTCTTAAATCAGATGTTAATCTGATAAAATATCAGCTAGTATCCTTTAATGTGAGCTGGATTTGAACTCTACAGTCTCAGCACTCTGTTCTGTCTCTCTTGTCTACAAACTCCACATTTCCAGATGTCTTTGGGAGGAGGAACATCCTCCTAGTCTTGAGGAAGGTCTATAGATACCTTGATCATGTCTGCTTTTCTAGTGTTTGTAAATAAACTTCAGCTGAAAGGAGGCTGATGCCTATCCTGAAGGCTCATTTGAAATCTTACCAGACACACCTTGAAGTCAACCCTTGGAAGAGCCACTGGGCGATATCTGACATTGCTGCATGTCTGTCCCTAATACATGTGCTTGTTCATTGGATCTGCTGTGGTCTTCTGGCTGTCCTGTGTGCAGATGCCTTGCAACTGCAAGAGCAGGTGACCATTCCTGCTGCAAGGAATAAAAAGGGACTTCAGGATAGCTTCCCCACAGACAAGATGGACTCAGCTCCTTCTGGTTTGTTTCACCAGCTCTTGGCCCAAATGGAGGCACCCACTGTGTTCAGCGGTTCACTGGCTGACACACAGGTCTGCAATCCTGAGTAGAATCCTTTCCTTTCCATGCACAGTCTGATCCTGGGCTGGCCTGCGGACTGTATGCAGGAGGATGCGGGAGGGTTGAAAAATACAGTGTGTGACTGTGTGTGACTCACCAGGAACATGAAAATCCTTCTGAAGAATAAAAGGACCCAGCTGGGCAACAGATGGAAAACAAGAAAAGAAAAACAAGCAATAACTAGAAAGATTGTCAAGTGCTGTCTTGGCCTAGGGCAGATCCCAGTTGTCCGAGTTGATCTATCTCAGTGCAGTGCTGATGCCAGCAGGGAGCAAAGCTTGCTTTCAGATGTACACACCAGAAACACCCTGTCCCTGAACTGGCACTGCAGCCAGATACAGCCCTGGCGGGTCTGCTGGATTGTTACAACACAGAAATGAGATCTTGGGTCCTTGCTGCTGTTGGTATTTGTTCTAACCTCAGGCAAGTCACGTCCCTTCTTGATGTCCATTCCCTTCTGGAGCACATGGGAGAAATCTGCCTTCCCAAAGTGCTACCGCTATCCTGCATGGATACTGCCAAGTGTGAGAGGCACCATTTGTAGGACAGTTCTGCAAGCAGGATGTAAATACCATGCTACAGAAATTTAATTGCGATTTTCAAGGTACTACTCTGCTTTCCCTCTGTTTACCATCTTCTGATGTTACTCACACATGCCAGAAGGCAGCAGGGTGGAGGTTAGTACAGAGGTTAAACATCTTTGGAGAAAGATGTTTGCCAAGGATATATTATCCAGTTACTTGGCAGCTGTCTCTTGCACAACTGGCTTCTGAGTTTGCCTTTTCCCAGAGGGAACATATACAAAGATTTGGTGGCCCAACAGCACCATCCACTGATAGCAGAATTAAGGAATTTGGGAGTGCAGCTTGAGATGGCAAGTAGTGATGAAGAGGAACAGAGGACTGAAAGGCTTATTTTTGGGATATTCCCATGGCAGTTTCATGCTCTTACTTTTAGCAACCATATCTTACCCTTTAGAAATCCTAGTCTCCTTTAGACTGGTGGTTCTGCCTAGGCTCCTCCTTTGCTTTTCCATTCTCATTTAAAATCCACCTGAGGTATTGCCACTCTTACCTAGAGTGCTGTAGGCTTTGGCAGCTGGCTGCTACTTGGCTCAGCAAGCTTGGGCTGCATGTTCAAAAGCAACATCTGCATAGAGGAGCAGTGCCACAGGGCTAGTTGGGAAAGCATGGAAAGGTGACTTTGTTCAACACACAGACACACACACACTTTGGTAAGAAAGCATGAGCTGTTTATTAGAAAATCTGACTCCACTTTATATAGTATTTCTACAAAAGCCAAGGACTGGGGGAGAAGATTGACACCTCTCCCCATCCCATTAGTCAAGACAACTGTCCATCAGCTGTCCATATCTCTAGGAACAAGAGTGTAACCTTCCCTTGATTTAATGAAAACACTGCTTCTGTTTATAACACCTGTGCATAAGAAACAACCTAAACTATGAAAACTGTGCAACAGAAGAGAAGGCTGAAAAATCAGGGCGACGAAAGGTCTTCCTTTTAAGCTGCTTTCCACCTCTAGGCATACTTGTCTCTTCCTTTCAAGGCTCAGCTGTGAGAGGGATTGCTCCAAACTACACATCATTAGACAAACCCACCTTTGTTACAGAACCACACAAGACCTGAAGCAGAAGGGCCGGGAATTTAGAGTTAAGGGAGATTTTGTGGTCTAGGATTATCTACAGAAAGTCACTGGAGGTTTCTCATAGGGGTTGTGGTCCATATTTCAACAGCCTTTATTGTGCAGCTGAGCTGCCATATTGCTTCCCAAAAATTACAGCTACATCCCGTCCTTTACCCTACTTGACATTGCTGGCAGTTCCAGGATGACAGCAGCTGAACGCTGCCTGTCTGAGTGCATCTTTAACAGCTTGCTGGGGAGGCAGAGGCTAGGACTGACTGAGATCACACAGAGCACAGCCCACACAAGCATTCAGCATATTGTGTCACAGAGCAGCACAGACACTGGCAGGACAGGTTGCAGCTTTCCCTGGTACCTGTGGAGAGCAGCTTTTCCCATTGATTTAAAGACCCATTTGCCACTGGTGGTGACTTTGAGCCTTTTGCTTTCTCTGAAAAGCTGCTCCAGCGAAAGATGGATTTGCTTCTGGAAAGTGTCCACCTCGCTGATGGTGCTTGGCCTGTGGAGGTATTTCCATAATAAAAAATGGTGATACAGGTGGTGGGATTGGATCAAGGAGTGGAAGGTACAAAATAAACCTCATTAAAATGTGACTGTCTCAGATTGTCACTGGAAAGCAGTGCAGTAGGCACTAGGAAAAGAAAAGGCCACTGAAAGACCATGCTAAATCTCATAGCTGCTGAGATACTTACCCTCCCAGAGCAGCATTTCTCCCCTAGCTGCCCATGCAGCTGTTGCAGGTGAGCTTCCTTGGAAAGGACTGCTCTTCACCCAGGCTGCCTTTTTGCTTTTGCCGCCTTAAGCTGCAACTCCGTTTGGTGCCGACCTTCCTCAAGCTTCCATGATATGGGAGACAGTTTGTTGAGGGATGTAATACAGACACATGGAAAGAGCTGAAAAATTTGGGCAAGCACTCTTCATGACAGACCTTCATATCCACCCCCAGTTCACAGATTTGTTTGTTCAGTTTATGGAGAAGCTGCAGTAGTAGCTGTGTTCAACTTGTGGCTGCCTCTGTCCTAGGACAAACGCCAGGCAAAAGTCAGGCCAGCTGTAGGTCAGTGAACATGACGGGTTGAGAATCAGACAGGAGACTAGGATTTCTCTTCACCCACATGAAGGCTATGGGGCTGAGGATTCACCAGGTTCGTGCAAAACCTGGCGAGATCCAGCCCGCCAGGCCGGGTGCCTTCACCCTCCTGGCCCCAGTGCTGTGGGTCCAGGTCTGCAGACCAGGTCCTAGAGCTGCCAACCCACATGCTTCTGGTGTGGGCTGGAGTCCTGCAGCAGAGGCCTTAGAGGGGAGCCTGTTGGCTCTACTCTTGCTGCACTAGGGCAGGGTGCTGTGAGACACTGGTGGGGCTGTAGTTCTGCCGGGAGAAAGACTCTGGTGGAGGGTGAAGTCTTTACAGGGGAGACAATTCAGAAAGTTGGGGTTTTCCCCTCCCCTTTTTGCACTTTTTAAACCCTTTTTACTCCTTCCACAGAGGTTACTGAACCTTCAGTTTAATAAGGGAGATGAGCTCCCATTAAATAGGTTTCTGAAGGGTCTGAAAGCAGGTGGCTGGTGTGCAGAGCTGGTCTGTTCCTGATGTGATTTCCAGACCTCATTGTCCAATGTGTAGCAGAGTCACCCTATGAGCTGGGCGAGGACTGGGGTGGGAGGGTCAGCACTGGCCATCATGCCAAACAGCCATGGCTTCCCAAACTGAAGAATAATCAGACCAGGAAATGGGGGAAGGAGCAACTGCAGTGGAAAGATAGCTAGTTGTCACAAGTAATCTTGGGTATCCGTGTCCAGTGGTTAGTCCTAGAATTGTTATATTGCACACACGTCCTCCTTCCACTCCCCTTTTCTCAAAGCAGCCATCGCCTTTCCTCCCCCTGCCCCATGCACTAGTGATGAGCATCAGAGGCAGTTGCACCAAAGTGATTCTCAGCCCAGTTCTGCATCCCACTTTCCCACCTGAATCCAAGGTAACCCGGGCAGTAGATGGCCTTCATGAGTCTAGTAATTCCAGTTGAGTTTCTTTCCTTTTGTTTCATGGCTTACTTCCCATGCACTCTAGCAGGGCAGTACAGGAGGCTCTGACCATGTCCCAGGAAGTTTCTTTGCCCCCAGTAGCACCTTGCAGACATGCACCTTACTGGGAATGTACTGGGTCAATGCTGGTGAGATCTGGCACTGCCGATCTTAAATGGGTGGCAGCTGATGGGGATCCACCCAAGGAAGTTGGCAGAAAGTGGCTACTGTCCCTTTTCTTTTCTTTTTTCGGGGAGAGAGGGATTTCTTTTGGAATTATGATTATTGTCCATCTTCCAGTGGCCAAGTTCTGGGCTGCATTAATAATTGGGGTTCATTGGCTGTCCAGGCAGGTGTGGAGCTCTGCACCAACCTTAATAGCAAATGTCATGGCTGTAGCTAGAGCCTAAGTAAAGGATGGGTTTCTTCCATGCTGGCAAAATTCTTTCAGCAGGCTCCAGATGGACACTTTTAGCAGACAAAGAAACAGCACTCCTCCAAGTCCGGATCAAATCTGCACTTCTATTTTGTGTCCTCAGTACGGAAAAAAATCAACTTAAGCAAATGCTTTCCAGGTCTCCATTCCCTGGGTCGTGCCTGGTGTCCCAGGGGAAGGGGTGGTCGGAAGCATTTCAGGGTCACTAAAAGCAAGATCCTTTTTGGATTTATTTAATGGAAATACATTTCAGCACGGGAGACCTCCCAATCTTTGTGTTAATCTCAAGAGCAAGAGATGAATTTCTGGCTGTCCTTGCATATAGTGAAATATAGCTGAAACAGCCAAACGTAAATAGAGTTAAGTGTAGGGTTTGACCTGAATAACCTTTTAATTAGGAAGATAAATTTGTTGTAGCTTGACCTTAGTCCTTGTTAGGAATCTGCTAATCATTTGACATGCAGAGTGTATTAATGCTGCACTTAACTTGGCCATTGTTTTTTTTTAATCTGGTTTGGGGAGTTTCTTCACTCCTGAAGCATCAATCTGCATCTTGTGTGAGTTTTTTTTTTGTTTCTTTTTCTCCCATTAAGATCATGTAGCACACTGTTGTACTTTTGTTCCCGTCTGTGTAGAGTATTGCCTTAAACAGATCAGTTGTGTTACAGTTTGTTTTGGGTTTTCTCTTTTCTACCATCAGTTTTATGGATTAATTTATTTTAAAATGTGGGGTTTTTTTCAAAAACATGAAAAACATGTATAATATTTTTTTTAACATTTCCATTGCAGTATTTATCATTGTTACTGGTTGTGTGTAGTGTAACGGAATTAATGATATTAAAAAGCATACATATGAAAACCAGCCTGACAGCCTTTTTTTTCATAGGAGCAAACCAGGGCGAGGGGGTGTGGACTGCACCAGCTCCTCTGAGCTCCCAGCAGTCACAGATGCTGAAACCAGGGGTGCAGCCTTCACACCATGGCCTGCTTGGTCCCAGAAACAGCGGCTGCTGTGACCTGTGTGAATGGCAGAGGTAAATATTACAGGACTGGCCACCAATGTTTGGGAAACACGAATTCCCCGAGCAGCAGGAAGGCACACAAGGCTGGACCCAGCCCCTGCATCTGGTCTGCAAGAAGCAGAAAGAACTGCTGCATCTGTACAACACAAATGGGTGAAATAACCTTTTCTCCAGCTTTGCCCCTCAAAGCTGTTGGCACCGGAGCCAAGCCCTGATTTTGAAGTCCAGTACCAACAGCTGGAAAAACTGTGGACCACCAGCGATAGAGGACAGCCATGGAGACCAGTGGATCATGCTGACGACAAATCTGGTGCAGGATTAGTACCCCCATAACAGAGAGGTTTGGATTCCACCTCTGCACAGTGGTCCTCCCCTAACCTGGGAGCTCCCAAGGGAGGTTGTGCCAAGGCCAGGGAGCTGGGTCAGGGGTAGGTCAGTATCCACCTTCCCCTCCCAGACTGGAGGGGATGGGGTGATGGAGAGCCTAAAACTGGCTCAACAGAGACTGGTAGGGAGCGGCTTGTTTTCTTCTTCTCTAAGGGCACATAATTCACTTTTGCTGAGACCCCTCAGGTGTTCCAGGTTGTCCAGCAGCAAACCAGGCAGTGCTCTGCAGCACTTCAGGGGCACAGGTTGACATCCCCCCTGCTAAGATGGCTGTGTGTCTGCAGCCATGGATCTGGCAAAATGAAGCAGCAGAGGGGCTGGAACAGAGCACAGCAGGGCTCTGAGTGGGCACTGAGTTACAGACCAGGACAGGCTTGGCTCGTCTCCATCCCTGCAGGGTCATCTCTGCATAACTCCCCAGCTCTGGACAAAGCAAACCCAGTTCATGCTGCTCCCACTCAGGCATGACTGAGCAGCCTCTGCACAGAGATGGATGAGGATTGCTCACTCTGATTGCAGAGACCATTATTCGGGATGGAACAGCAAACAAGGCATATAGGATCACCCAAATCCAGCTTTTAATTAAAAGGGGAGAGAGGGCGGGTAATAATTTCCCTGGCTGCCTCCTCAGGCTGGGGCAGCTGTGCTAGTGGCGTGCCACAGGCATTGGCTGCACTTGTGTGGGGGGTCTCTGCCCACAGCTGTATTGCTGTAGGATTTCCAAGGAAATGCAGGAGGAAAGGCACTTGAAAAGCCACAATCACTGCTCCGGCACCTCCCAAAATAAAATTATCTTGATTAGGACCTGCTGAAACTATTTCCTACCATTGTTAAGGTAGCTGCCAGCAGGAGAGTAGGTAGCTGGGAGCCAAGACAAAATGAGGAGGATACGGCCCAAGAGGGATGTCAGCAGGAATTGCAATCAAGCAGCAATAGCTATGGGACTGACAGCCACCAAATCCCACTGCTCCCATTCTATGGCATCACTGATCACATAAGCATCACCCTGGACTGCAAGTGCCAACCCACACCTGTCCCAGCAGGCTGCATGTTCCTCTAATCTAAAAAACACAGGACCCCCAGCAGTACTTACACTAACTCCTACTGCTCACTGTGCTCTGTCAAAGAGACCATCCAAGAGTGGGCTGCACAGGAGCTCTGGAAATACAACAAGTTTGTAACAGGTAAATGCTGCAGGAGGAGGAAAACTTTGGGGTTTCTACACCTACACAGTTGCAGATTGTAATGGGTTAAAATTCAACAACCGGGCAGAAACACCAAAAATGTAGCGGTTATCACATTCGCCTACTTTTCATTTTAGTGGAATAGGATTAAAAGAAAAGCAAAACAGGTTCAATTCAAAATAGAAACAGTTAGATTTATTAACATACAGTAAAGGTAAACAAACAAAAACTAACTACGAAGCCCTCTCAAAAACAACCCCTCTTCCTCCCTAGCAACAATCTACTTTTCCACGAAAAAACAATGCAAAGGGACAAAACATCAGAACTTTTAAGTCAGCATCACTTAATAGAATAGTCTTTCATTCAGTCTTTTGAGAGAGACAAGTCCCTCCTGATTCTTCTGGTAACTTTCCACAAGAGACACAGTCTG
>WBMY01010905.1:191851-235985 GCA_013397315.1 Donacobius atricapilla | reverse complement strand
AAAAAAAAAAAAAAAGTTGAAATAGGTAGTGCATGAGCAGGCATCTCTGCAGGCTGCAGCTTGTGAGGAAGAGGCGGAAAGCATCTCCAGGGAACCTGAGAGACTTAGCTCTCACCCAGGACAGAGCCAAATCTCCCACTGGAAAATGTAGACTCTGTTAACAAGGCAAAAAAATAGAAGGCACAGACCCAGATTGTTTTTGGAGACCTCCTTGGACCATCACTGCTCTGGGTGATGCCTGAAAACACTATTCTCAGCATCTTTGTTGAAATGGTGTCCAAGTGAGCAATGTCCATCAGCAGCCACAGGGTTTGATTCTGGCCCAGCTACAGCAGTCAGACCAGGATTAAATCCACCAGCTCAATCACCCAGCTTGCACATTCTTCTGAGGTAGATGGGTGTCCAAGGGACTCAAGAGGCTGCAAAATCTTTCTTGAAAAACAGTATTTCTCTACTGGCAGTGGCAATGATGGCCCCTTCATGTGTGCCATGAGCTCCAGTCCATGGGGGGGAAAGAAAGAAGCAGCCTAAAAATAGGGCCGTTTCGAAGTAGTTCATAAATAATAAACCAGCTTCCTGAAAGGGAGGTAAAAATCCAGAAACTCCCTGAAGCCGTGGGAGCTGCTGTCAATTTTAGACGCAGCCACAGCAACAGTATCAGATGTTTCTTGGGCTTAAAACCCTGAATGAGAATTGGCAAAGAAAACACTATTTTCCCTTCTTCTTTTGTAAAGAAAATATGAAAACGTCAAAAAAAATTTTCTCAAATAATTTGCAAGTCCTGCTTGGCAGAGGGTGCATTTTATTTTTTGCCCCCTTGAGCTGTGCAATCCCCAGATAAGGCATGAGTGAGACACAGGCATGCCTCCAGAGTGACAGATATTTGCATGTCCCTCTCTCTCTGGCATCCCAAAATCTCCCAGTGTTGAGAGGGCGAGAGCTTGTTTTGGTTCAGCATACCTGTCTGTATTTCCAGAAGCATCCTTCCACTTTGTGGCTTCAGTCAGCTGTGCTGGTTTTGGCCAAGGTCCTTCTGCAAACCCTCCTCCCCTGCCATCCCTGGGATATCCCTGTGCTGCTTCTGGTTCACCTTAAAGCCAAGGAAGAGTCAAGGGAGGGATAAAGGTTTATCCCAAACACAGCCTCATCCCACCACCACCTCCTCTCTGTTTATTGCCCAATTTTAGCTGGGATCAGCTGGCCTTGTGTCACAAATACTGTGTGGGTGAAAGCCCAATTGCCCTCCTGGGGGGCAGGATCCAGTGCTGGGTGATGCAGTTGGAGTGGTTGGAGCTGTCCCTATCCCGTGCCCCTGCTGGCAAGTGAGGGTTCTGTGGGAGTTGGCAGTGGGACAAGTCATTTAACTGAAACTATCGCCTGTTCAGGCTAATCACTTCCTAATGCCCCTGTAATCCCATTTAAAGCAACTGACTGTCTAGAAAGTTACTGGCTCCCAGGGGAAGGTTGGAATGACCCATCGGGCTACACAAAAAGTTCTCCCAACTGCAAGGTCTTGTCCAATAAATACTTCAAGATGAATATAAACACAGAAGGTTTTTTTGACCCTGTGTGCAGATGCTGCTGTGGGTTTATGCATGGCCATCCCTGCAGTGGAGCAACAAGTCTTAGGTGGTGTTCAGGACCTCTTTCTGCTTTCTTGGGGAGAAAGATCTGTTGAGGCACAGAGATACTTGTTCTGGATTGCCATGCCTGTGGCAGGGAGAAGGTTCTGTAATTCATTTTGAATCTTTTTCTTCCTTTTTGTTAAGAAAAAAATATCTTTAGAGGGAATCTCTGCAACTGGTTTCATTTGTGCCCAAAAAGAGGGGGTTTTGCCTCTGGTTTGCCCACAGCCTGCAGGTTTACAGCCCCAGAGCTTGGGGAGGAGGTAACTGTGTTTGCTGGCACCAGGCAGATATCAGGCAGCTGGTCTGTGGGTTTGCAGCTCCTCTCCCGCCCCTACTCCTCCTGCAGCTGTGTTTGTTTCTCACTCTCTCATGTCCTTACTTTACTTCTCCCCCCTGGATCCCAGGCGTTATGCTTGGCAGAGCCCAGCTAGACTGTGGCCAAGGAAAAGCCATTAGGCTCTTGGCACAGCCTGCTTCCCCGGGGCCATGCAGGGGGAAATGGGCTGGAGCTGAAGCACAGCCTGGAGCCTTGCTGGATGGAGGAAGGGCCCTTTGGGCCCACTGCTCACTTCCTACAAGGTTAGCTTTTCTTCCAGAAAAGCTGGAAGTTCTTTTCTACACAGAACTGCTGTAAAACTCTGAGCACATGGCAGGAGCCAACCATTCTGTGCTACTCACTGTACCCCCTACATGCTCCTCAAAACTAGACATGAGCCACTGGCACCCCAGCCCTGTTTGGCTCTCTGTGAGCTGTGGAGAAAGCAGGGATGTACCCACCTTCACTGCAAAGCATCACCCAAGTAGAGCAGCTGGGACGTGCTTAGGACAAGAAGGGGATGTTGCTGCAGATGAATAAATCTACCAGGGAGGCAGAATGATTAAAATTAGGAGTAGCTGCATGGAATTGATTACAGGATATTTTTTATAGCTCTCAGTTATTCCTGTCTCTTAAAGACCCTATCAGTGGGCTCATCTGGCTCCTGTTCAGCCTTCCTCTACTGCCACCCAGTCTCCACTCCTGCCTCACTGGAAGTCATCCCAACAACAAAAAATCATTAATTATGGCAATGTTTTGGTCCTCGTTGCCCTGGGGTTGTTCTCCTTGTAGGGCTCAAGCTGTTCTCCGCATGTGCTGTCTTGCCCAGAGTAATTGGAGATGATGTCTGTTACTTGGAAAACAGCTCCTGGCACATCAGAGATGGGCAGAGGGGGCTGGGGGGAGCAAGTGGACGGCACGCTGTCCCCTGATTCAAAGGATCTCTCAGACTATTTATATCCTCTCCTTTTTCAGAGACGGGTGTTCTGGGACGCAGTGGACGTGGGAGCTCGCCTAACAGTCTGGTGTCTTCTCCTGAGAACCCCAGGTGTGCACCTTTCCCTTTCCTCTGCAGAAAGCTCTAGAGAAAGCACAGCACCATGTACACCTTCCTGCCAGAGAGCTTCACACCGGTGAAGCAGAAGCCCTCCAAGGAGCTGAGGCCCATGCTGGGTGCCATCTTGCTGGGCCTCATCCTGTTCATTGCTGCTGTGGTGGCCTGGTGCTACTACACAGTGTCCCTGCGGAAGGCGGAGCGGCTCAAGACAGAGCTGATGGACCTGCGGGCGAATGGCTTTGTCATCCGCAACCAGCATGGGGAGGTGGTGTTCCGTCTGGCCTTCCGCTCAGGCAGCCTGGACCTGGAGTCGTGTTCCAAGGAGGGCGAGATCCTGAGCTGCTCACGCTCGAGCCGGGGGCCGCTCAACTTCTTCATCCAGACGGTGAAGCCCAAGGACACGGTGATGTGCTACCGCGTGCGCTGGGAGGAGCTGGCGTCTGGCCCGGCCGTGGAGCACACTATGTTCTGGGAGGACGCCCACTGGTATGGGGGCTCGGAGATGAGCACCCAGCACTGGCCTATCCGCCTGGCTGGCTACCAGGAGCCCGTGCCCTACGTGACCAGCGATGTCTACTCCTTCCGTGACAGCTTTGGCGGCATCCTCGAGCGCTACTGGCTCTCCTCCAAGGCAGCGGCCATCAAGATCAACGACTCCGTGCCCTTTCACCTGGGCTTCAATGCCACTGAGCGCGCCCTCTTCTTCCAGGCCCGCTACAAGGACTCACCCTACAAGCCCCCACCGGGCCAGCAGCCCTTCCCCGAGCTCAGCTACCGCATCTGCGTGGGCTCTGATGTCACCTCCATCCACAAGTACATGGTGCGCAGGTACTTCAACAAGCCCTCCAAGATCCCTGCTGAGAATGCCTTCCGATACCCCATATGGTCCACATGGGCCCTCTACAAGAATGATATCGACCAGGATAAACTCTTGCGGTTTGCTGAAAAGATCAAGAAGTACCATTTTAACTGCAGCCACATTGAGATTGATGACATGTACACCCAAGCCTATGGCGACTTTGACTTTGACCCTGTCAAGTTCCCCAATGTAACAGAGATGTTTGCGAAGCTGAGGGAAGATGGGTTTAAGGTCACTCTGTGGACTCATCCTTTCATAAACTACAATTCCTCCAATTTTGGTGTGGGGATTGAGCGTCAGCTGTTCATTAAGGAGCCATCGGGGCGGCTGCCGGCCATGGTGGAGTGGTGGAATGGCATTGGGGCCATCCTGGACTTCACCAACCCAGCAGCCCGCGACTGGTTCGAGGGCCACCTGCGCCAGCTCCGGCACAAGTACGGCATCTCATCTTTCAAGTTTGACGCAGGCGAGACCAGCTACTTGCCCAAGCAGTTCAGCACCTTCCGCCCACTGTCGGACCCCAGCATCTGGTCCCGGCGCTACACAGAGATGGCCATTCCCTTCTACGAGCTGGCTGAGGTGCGGGTGGGTTACCAGTCACAGAACATCTCCTGCTTCTTCCGCATCATTGACCGTGACTCTATCTGGGGTTATGAGCTCGGCCTCAAGTCCCTCATCCCCACTGTCCTCACCATCAGCATGCTAGGGTACCCCTTCATATCTGCTGACATGATAGGGGGCAATTTTTTCCCCAATAAAACCAATGGGGCAGTGGAGATCCCCGACCGGGAGCTGTATGTGCGCTGGCTGGAGCTGTCAGCCTTCATGCCCTCCATGCAGTTCTCCATCCCACCCTGGCTCTACGACAAGGAGGTGGTGGAGATTGCACAGAAGTTCACAGAGCTCCACGAGTCACTAGTGGCCCCGCTGCTGCTGGAGCTGGCCGGGGAGGTCACCGACACGGGCGACCCCATCATCCGTCCCATCTGGTGGATCTCGCCCCGCGACGAGGCCACTCACCGGATCGACTCCCAGTTCCTCATTGGGGACACCCTCATGGTGGCTCCCGTGCTGGAGATGGGCAAGCAGGAGCGAGATGTCTACCTGCCAGCGGGCAAGTGGCGCAGCTACAAGGGGGAGCTGTTTGAGAAGACTCCAGTGCTGCTCACTGACTATCCTGTTGACCTGGACGAAGTTGCCTATTTCCTCTGGGTTTCCTAACAGGCTTCTTCATCAGCTTTGGAAAAATCATGCCTTACCTAGGACTTTCTAACAAATAATAACTCTAATTGCACATTTCATTTGAGACTGGGGTGGAAGAAGGGAACTAAATAGACTTCACTGTTCTAGGGGATATTTTTTTTTATTTGGGGATTGATCTTGATTTTTTTAATTTGGGTCTGGCAGTAGGCTCTGATTGGATTACAGTAGGCAGTAATTTATCTGTATAGGTCAGAAATGAGATGTCAGTCTGTCTGCAGACAGTAGTAAACCCAATACCTTTTTAGTTCTCAAGGATTTCAAGAGTTGGAAGTTGCTTAGTGCCAGTGGGAAGCATTTCTTGTCTTGTTGGAGCACCTGGCACTAGGTATGAGGGTATGTGCTGTGGGAGGATTGCTACAGCACAGCCTGCTGTAATTTTTATAATATGGCAGATATATTCAAATGGATATTTTTAAGAGCATAAGGCAATATAGAGTTACATATATATATATACACGCACACACACCTTTTTTTTCCCCGTTTTGCCTGGCATGGTGCTGGACTAACAGTTGCCCCATGCTCCTGCTTTCCTTGGTACCAGGCAAGCCAAGTCACTCAAGTGAGGTCCATGTGTTTTAACTGAATGGATTGGTTTTTTCCTGCTGGGACAGCTGCATCCCACCTGCTCACCCATTTGACTTCCTCTACAAGGCTCTTGCCTGTGTGTTTTGCCTGGGGCATCAACATTGCCTTTCCTAGAGCAGAACCACCTGTACCAGCATGTCCCATCTTTTAAGCATTTATGACCCCACTTGGTTACATGATTGTCCTGCTGATACCATTCTTTTTGGTTTTTAATGACAGATGAGGTTTGTTGCTGGCAGAAGGGGTGCCTGGAGCAAAGCTGTCCTCAGACACTCCATGCGGCGCTTCCCTGGGAGCAGCCGGTTCCCGCGAGCAGCACGTGTCATGGATTGACAGTGCCGTTTGCTGATAACTGACTTGCCTGTGTGTGGAAAACACCAGCTCTACAAAGTGGTGGGTCTGTGCCAGCGGGTGTTCTCACTGCACCCATGGAAATGTCGTCATCTAATGTGAAGTTAAGCTAATACCCATCTCAGGTCACCATTACAGGTGATGATTTTGTTGAGGGTTTTCCTGAGTCAGCCCTCCTCTCCCCCTGGGAGAGTCCTATGGAGCTTTTTAGGCAGCGTTGGTGTTGCTGGAATTGGGATTGCTGTCAGAGGCTTCTGGGGGGCACATGGGACGATCCTGCACCCCAAGTTCCCAGCAGCTGCCTCTTTAGCTGATTTCCCATTTGGTTTTGTATGGAAAAATGCATTTACAGAGACCTGAGGCAGGGCAAACAGGATTGAAGTCTGGCAGCCTTCTTCCCTAAGGCAAGAACTCCCAACCCTGCCCCAGTTGGGAACATGTGTCAGCCCCCAAATTTTTAATGAGCTTCTGCAGAATTGAATTGTGATGGCCGGGAAGGGTTGGGCACCCTGCCGAGGCTTCAGCCAGCCAAGGACATCTCAGCATCTGTGGGGCTTTTACTGGGATTGTGTCTGGGCTGGGCATGGGTCTGGCACAAGTCAGACACCCAGGGAGATGGTGCATGTTTTAGGTAGGGTTGGGTACTAGTGAGGCTGTTTCTCAAAGCCCATCTCCAGCCACAGAACTTTTCAGGAGGCAGAAAAGGAGATGCACTAAGCCTGAGGGTTGTGATGGGGTGCAGGAGGAGAAATTACAGTGTTAGGGGCAAAATCTGAAGTGCTTCTGTAGTTAGGAAGTAGGGAGGTCTAGTTTGATGGACACCCTTAAGACCTAAATCTGCCCTGTATCATTTAATCTCAAAATGAGATGTAGGGGAGCCTTACAGGTCCCTGCCCAGCTGGAGCACAAGCATTTCCGGAAGCCTGTTTGTTTCTCAGGCCTTTAATTCTGAAGGACTCAAGTTTCTTCTCAGCCACCTGAGCAAATAATGGTGATGTTGCAAGTTACAGACACCCTCTGGCAAGGAATTAATCCTGGAACCTCAGTGTTACTCATAAGGGCACTAGCAGGATTTGGCCCTTGCTTGCAGGGTGCTGTTGAAGGTGAAGAGATAAGTCTGGCCAAAGCCTTTAAGAATGGCCAAGTGTGGAGGTAGCTTCTACAGCCCCAGAAGTGCATGAAGACCATGCTTTGAGAGGCTCCAGCTCTTTCCTTTCAACGTTTGCTCATTAAATACTTGTCATCCCTTGGTGTGGGAGTCATTAGGTGGAGGAGAAGTTGTTGCACAGCTCAGCTGTCAGTGCAGAACTGGGATCCTCGGCATAGGACTTCATGGTGGGAAGGAGCCTGGCATGACCGTGATCATGCCTTGGGAAGGCTGACCTGGAACAAAGCTGAGAGAATAAAGAAGGTATGTATTGAAAGGCCTTTAAGGTTACAACTTGGGCAGTACAAGAGCCTGGCCAGAGTTATACCCAATGTGGACACAAAATGGTCACAAGATGGATGACCGGTCACGAGGTCTCACACTTTTATAAGTTTTGATCTATTTGCATATTGGAATTAATTGTCCACTTACAGCTTCAGATTATGAAGTCCCATCCTTCTTGTTTCCTCTCTTCAGTCCACCGTTGTTTGTGCTTTTGGGCCTGAAACTTGTAACAGTTGTTCTTGGTCTCAAGCTGGAAAAGGATTTGTTTTGTCTACCTACTTGTGAAGGGAGTTTACTAAACACCTAATGTAAGGCTCTGAACTACACACCTAGGCAGCACAGCATCTGAAAAACATGAAAGCTAAAACTTAAGGCATCAGTGAGACACTTTCTTCTCTTCCCCTGGTGCTATGCCACTCACCATATGCATCACTCACGAGGAATGAGGCTGTATGAAGAGAAACACAGCATCCCTGTTGGTATCCTTCTACTATTAATATCATAGGAGCAGCCAGATGAGTGCCTTCAATCTCCTTGCAGTCATTTCAGCACTGTCAGGAAGGTCATGGAGAAAATTCTCCATTAGACACACTGTCTTCTTTCCCCTCCCCTCAAAAAGAAAGGATTTTATTAACAAAGATATAATTTGCTTATATATAACTGTATCAATGAATTGGTAGATTATAGAATACCCTTATTTTTCTAAATGCCGTAGTTGATGCACAAGTGGACATGGCTGTTCAGTGATCCAGCAAGGAGAAAGGTAAAGCTGCTGAGAGGACTGTAGGTTGATGTTGGGGATAGGCTCAGCTGTGCTGCCTTAAGCTCTCTCACAGGCTTCCAGATGCCCTGTACATCCAACTTTTTACCAAAACCACTATTTCTAACACTATGCTGTAGCACTGCAGGACTCTGAGGATCTCTCGGGCCTTGCGGACCAGAAGCTGCACAGATACCATGGGGGATGCTGCTGGGGATGTTTCTCTGATTTACACCCTGGGTCACTGGCCAAGCTGGATTTAGCTTGTCTCGGCCAAGAAAAAGCCCCAAACAAGGTTTGGGAGTTGGATTCAGCCTTTTCACACATGATGCTTATGTGATTAAATTTTGAATCTGCACTGTTGTGTATCAGGTTTTCTGGATGCTTGTACATGCTGTCTTCTGTCAGACTGTAATGCTGGTGGGTCTGTTTTTAACCACTTTTCTAATTCCTAATTGTTATGAACTGTAACATGAATCACCTTGATTGAGATAAAATTTTGGAAAATAAAAAGAAGTTTAAGTATGTCCATCTGTTCCAAGTTGGTGGGGCTGGTGGTTCAGGGAGATTTGGGGGTTATCTTAACCTAGTCTTCGCTGAAATCAGGATTGAGATTGTTTTATTTAAAGCTTGCAGCCTGCAGCTTTGATGTATGTTTTAAAAGGAGAAGCTGTCAGTAACCTCACTCCTGTGTTTGCAGTGATGGCACACAATTCCACTGGATTGAGGATTGTCCTCCCTTAGGTCCTGACAGCAAAGAGACTAGCTGTGCCTTAGTGCTGGCCTGGAAAAGGCCATGTCCAGGTGAACTCCCATGTTGTCTCTGCCCCTAGGGGTGGGGACTATACACACCTCTAGGGACATGGCCCTATTTCTACTGACATTCACCCCAAAAAAGGTTTATTAACACTGAGTCTGAGGGTTTGCTAGTCCATGCTGCTCTCAGAGGACACACACTTCAAGACTGTTTGTAGGGGATGAACAAGGGGAGCCTGTTCTCAGCTTCCCTCAGGCTGTCGAGAAGGTCCTTCTGACTGTCCCCCACCATCCCCAGGGTTTCCCTTTCCAAATGGCACTGACAGCAAGAATACAGATGGAGTAGATGTCTGTGACTGTGGGAGAGCATAATTTAGGGAGTCTGCCTTGCCCCACATCACCCCCTTTGCCCCAAATAATATTTTCCTTCTCTTTCCATTGTTACCTCACAAACCATTGCTACCTTATGCCATTGAGCATCACTAGCAGTGGCCAACCCATACAGCGTGGCTTGAGGGTTGAGAGGGACTTCATTTCACTCCTTTTGCAATAAAGGACATTTTCCCAATGCTTTTCCTTTGATTTCTTCCTTTGGTGCGAGTGCCATCCATACACTTGGCTGATGATCACCTGGGGGATGAAGCTGGCACTGCTGAAGACCTGTGGGCAGGTTGGTGCCTTAGAGCACTCACAGCCTTGCAGGAGATCCCTAATGATACAGAGGTCCTCCTAGGAACTGGTGCTTTGGGTTTGAGTTTGGTTTACATCCTCCCAAAACCTGGTGCATTGTGTAGAGAGCGTGTCTGAAGCTCGCCATGGACATGGGGACAGTGAGCGGGGTCAGCTCGGTGCTGGGTCTCAGCTGCATGGCAGTGCTTGAAAAGACATCCGCAGCTGTGTGTTGCACAGGGACAAGTGTTACTGGCAAAATCCAAACCCCATAGGAGCTACAGCAGAAGTCCAATTCGTTGCAAACTGGATTTCAAGGAGGTGCATATGGGTGACAGCAGAGCAGTGGCTGCTGTCCCAGGAGACCCGAGCTGTGAGCAAGTCCACACCTGCCTGAAACCACAGCTTTGATTAAAAGTAAGAAAATAGCCAACAGGCAGGCAGAGCCCAAGGCTGGGGGTGACTGTGGTGAAAGGACAAATTGACAGCAGTGGGGGCCCTTTGGAGCTGACAGCCTCAGGGAAAAATACAGCCTTCTCCATGTGGGCAGGAGCTGCCAGCCTGCAGATTTCTTGTACTGGGAGAACCATAGACATGGTTTGTGTTGTGTTGACAAAAAATCCCAGGGGTCAAGTAGAGAAAACCAGATTTTTATTTGTTTGGGGTTTTTATTTTGCCTGTAGGGCTAGGTGTTTTTTAGCTCAGCAGTCATGAAAGAGGGCAATAAACTCCCGCTGCTAAAAACCAGGCAGCATGTGATGAGCCAGGTTCTGGAGGAGAGTCTCACGTCACCAGCACCTCCAGCAATGAGCTTGTGCATAGCACACTGGGAGTGTAAAAAATCAACCAGAACTGAAGCTTAGCAAGGCAAATAAGATGTCCCTCCAACAGCACACAGCCCTGAGTAGTAGGAGGGTGTGGAGAGGTGGCTCTGGTGCCACCTGCTCACAGGAAGCCTCCAGCACCTGACCCCTGTAGCTTCTTGTGGCTCAGCTGGGCAGCAGGGAAAGGCAGCGAGGGACAGATTGGAAAGGGATGTGGGAGACATTTTTGCAGCTGTGGGACCAGGCATCCCATGTCATCCCCAGAGTTTGCAGGAAGTCTCAGTGTTGTCTGGTTTTTTTCCCCATCAGCCTGTGGTGCAGGTGTGTGGCAGAGCTGTGTGTGCATGGTAAGCACCTTGATCACAGAGGCAGAGAGAGGTACTGTATGAGGGTGATGAAGTCTGGCTCTCTCATCTCTCAGCACTGTGGGTATGAGCTTTGCAGAAAACCTTTTTTTCCTAGTACAGCAACAACAGCCAGAGGAATTTTGCTGGGGCACCCTGGGACCCTCTTGTTCCCCCAAGACCAGATGTGATAGACATTTGGAGCTTTGAAGCAGCAACTATAGAAACACTTTCTCAGTCCTGGGGGAGATGTCTCATTGGAAACTACTATCCTGGCTTGGGAGAAAGCCCGTGATGAGGTTTCAGTAGTGTCCTGTTAACCCTGAGCACAACTGCCAGACTGAATATTGCTTTCCCTTTCACATCCCTGGATTAAGGTTGGGTTTTCCTCTCCACTGCCACACCAGCAATAGCATTACTTCAATTCCAGCTGCTTTCAGGGGCATCTAAAAGATATTCTGGCTCATCTCACTTGGTGCTGCTGTTGTGTCCATGCAGGATCCTCATGACACAATGGACCTACTGGTGGATAAGAGGTTTGAGCTAGTTTGGGGTCTGCTTCCTCTGGGCGCCAAACAAGCTCTCGACTAAGTGCAATGTTCCCCAGACCCCTTTTGTTTACTTTTTGTATGGAGCAGCACTGGGGCAAAACCCTAAAAAAAGGAGCTTTCTCTTGCCCTGGGGCCACACATAGCTTTACCTCCCAAGTGCCCACTGGAGGCGGGAGCCAGCAAAATGATCTGTCTCTCACTTTGGGAAGGCACATTGCAGCCCAGAGACCCCTGCAGCCCAGAGACCCCTGGACTCTCTTAAACTGCTCAACTGTGTCAACCTAAAATTTCTTTTTGCTTAAAAGCAGCAGAGAATGCCAGACTAAGAGTGGAGAGTGTTTCACAGCCAGCCTGATTGCCCCAAGCCTTCTGCAGCTGCTGAAACACCTTCATTCTGGAAAGGTCACCTCTGTGGGCAGAAGGATAAGAAGGATCCACCTGTCATGGACAGGGATCTCCATTAATACAGGATGGGAAAACAGTGGGGAAATTGAGGCAGCCAGGTACTCAGGCTGGTTTTTTAATTGTCTGAACTCTCTGAGGAAGCCAAGTTCTCTCCTGGTGCCTGACAGATTGCACCCTTTGTCCTAAACGTGGTCCTAAAACACACATGGATCCTACTAAGTATAAACCCTTGCATGACTTGGTACTAGGATTTAACTTTGACTGCCTTGAGATAACACCACGTTTTACAGGCTTACCTGAATGCAGACCATGGTTGTAGTTCTCAGTAATTTATAAAAGGGGGGAAACAGCTGCCACAGCACTAGCAAGTGCTGTAGCTTTCTTGCTGCTCAGATATCTCAGCCATGGGAAATGCAAACTCCTAACTCCTGCATCAGCTCCCATCTGATATGTAGACTGCAAATTGGCTGCCTTCCTCTTCAGGATAACCACAGACGGCTTTTTATTAAAAAAAAGTACTTTGCTGCAGCTGCCTCCTTCACTAAGAACACGAGATTTTCAGTGTCCCAGGGGACCATCTGTGAAACTGGGTAACAAAGGAGACCATGTAATTGCCTTTAGACACAAGCAACGTGCATGGCATTTCTTGGTGGGAATAGATTATGAGCAGAGACTGTGTTTCTATACATTACACTTGTCACAATGCAATAACAAAGACACTCTTCCACTACATCTTAATAAGTTCTTGTAGAACACTTGCCACACAAAACAGAGGTCTTAGTGTGACCTTCAAATATCATTCTGAAATATTGCTACAGTAAAAATTATTTAAATTCCCGGGTCATTAAAGCCATTGGTAATCACTGAATTCATTGCACAGCTGAAGAGGAGCCTGTTAGGAAACCCAGAGGAAATAGGCAACTTCGTCCAGGTCAACAGGATAGTCAGTGAGCAGCACTGGAGTCTTCTCAAACAGCTCCCCCTTGTAGCTGCGCCACTTGCCCGCTGGCAGGTAGACATCTCGCTCCTGCTTGCCCATCTCCAGCACGGGAGCCACCATGAGGGTGTCCCCAATGAGGAACTGGGAGTCGATCCGGTGAGTGGCCTCGTCGCAGGGCGAGATCCACCAGATGGGACGGATGATGGGGNCAGCTGACGCTCAATCCCCACACCAAAATTGGAGGAATTGTAGTTTATGAAAGGATGAGTCCACAGAGTGACCTTAAACCCATCTTCCCTCAGCTTCGCAAACATCTCTGTTACATTGGGGAACTTGACAGGGTCAAAGTCAAAGTCGCCATAGGCTTGGGTGTACATGTCATCAATCTCAATGTGGCTGCAGTTAAAATGGTACTTCTTAATGTCTCTTGCAAAATTCAGAACTTTATCCTGGTCGATATCATTCTTGTAGAGGGCCCATGTGGACCATATGGGGTATCGGAAGGCATTCTCAGCAGGGATCTTGGAGGGCTTGTTGAAGTACCTGCGCACCATGTACTTGTGGATGGAGGTGACATCAGAGCCCACGCAGATGCGGTAGCTGAGCTCGGGGAAGGGCTGCTGGCCCGGTGGGGGCTTGTAGGGTGAGTCCTTGTAGCGGGCCTGGAAGAAGAGGGCGCGCTCAGTGGCATTGAAGCCCAGGTGAAAGGGCACGGAGTCGTTGATCTTGATGGCCGCTGCCTTGGAGGAGAGCCAGTAGCGCTCGAGGATGCCGCCAAAGCTGTCACGGAAGGAGTAGACATCGCTGGTCACGTAGGGCACGGGCTCCTGGTAGCCAGCCAGGCGGATAGGCCAGTGCTGGGTGCTCATCTCCGAGCCCCCATACCAGTGGGCGTCCTCCCAGAACATAGTGTGCTCCACGGCCGGGCCAGACGCCAGCTCCTCCCAGCGCACGCGGTAGCACATCACCGTGTCCTTGGGCTTCACCGTCTGGATGAAGAAGTTGAGCGGCCCCCGGCTCGAGTGTGAGCAGCTCAGGATCTCGCCCTCCTTGGAACACGACTCCAGGTCCAGGCTGCCTGAGCGGAAGGCCAGACGGAACACCACCTCCCCATGCTGGTTGCGGATGACAAAGCCATTCGCCCGCAGGTCCATCAGCTCTGTCTTGAGCCGCTCCGCCTTCCGCAGGGACACTGTGTAGTAGCACCAGGCCACCACAGCAGCAATGAACAGGATGAGGCCCAGCAAGATGGCACCCAGCATGGGCCTCAGCTCCTTGGAGGGCTTCTGCTTCACCGGTGTGACATTTTCAGTCAAATGCCTTTCTTTGGCATCACTCTTGGGAAAGTTTCCGTGTTTTCCTATGCGGTGGGTAATCCAAGAGTCCATTATTCCTTTGCTGCCTCAACACCTGGTTAGAAACTTTACTGCTGAATTCTTTTACTCCAACTGGTGGAAAGAAAATCCAAGATGCTCCTTTTAGCTATTCACAATGTCCTTTCCAAGTCTTGGCCACTCACGTCTGCAATGGTTTTTCATAAAACAGAGAGTTATAAACACCAAAAAACCCAATTAAATCTTGCTGAGGGCTGCAGCTCCTCTGCTCTGTCTGCAGCTCAGCCTCCCTGCCCTCTGGCTCTGGATCACTCTGCTATGCAGTGACAGCCTGCTCACTGTCAGCTGTGTTGAGCTTTTTTGGAGCATATCTGTGCCAGGATTCCTATGACCCTCTCTTGGCTGCAGCCTTGCTCTGTCCCGCAGAGCAAGGATGAAGGGATGAAAGTCAGACTAGAGCCTGGAGGAAAATGGGGCCAGGGGAAGGGGGTGGACATCACAGGCTGATATGTGTTTACATTAACTATGAGCCCTGCAGGATTTCCTCCCCCGCGCACAACCTCTCTGCTGTAAACACAGGCAGCGAAATGCCGCGCTGAAGTCTCTAGCCTCCACTTGCTATTCCCCACCCCCAGGGATGCAGCTGGCAAAAGATGTTTTATCTCCCTGCACTTTGCTCCTTCCCTGAACTGCATGGGGATGTGGGGATGTGGGGATGTTTCTCTTTCCCTTCAGCTGCCTACCCTACTACCTATTCCAAAGCCATCACCCCAGGATATCCCCTCTGGCCCTTGTAGGGGAAAAAGGAATCTTCCACTACATCTCTGTCTCTGTTTTCTTATTATCATTCAGTTCTTCTAATTTATTACAACTCTGTAGCTCCTGAGCTTATGCCAGGTAAGATGCTATACTGCAGTGGGGCTGGAAGATGTTTTGGTACAGAGTATGAGGATATTAAACTGAATATTGTATGAATTGTATGAGGTATGTTAAATTGAAGTTACTGCAAGACCAGGACTAAATCAAAACCTTGTTTTGCCAAGAAATGCACAGAAGGTGACATGTTCCAGCTGTATCAAGCATCACTAAGCCAGCTAATGCAGCACAGCTGAGCATCTACTGCCAACAAAAACATAGGCAGGAGAAACTGAGGCTGGTGGCTCAACGCAATGCATTCTGTGCAACTGGCCTTATGGCTTCCCTGGCCCCTTGCTGGGGTCTGTGTGATCTGACAGGATGAAAACTTGCAGGAGCAGCCTATATGGAGAGGGGGAAAAGAAGTCAGCTTGCTCATCTGAGCTGTGCCCAGCAATAAATGGCTGGGTGTCATGACTCGTGTCACCATGACATCAGTATCTAAATATACAGAAATAATAAGCCACCCAGGAAGCCATTAAAAATGCCAGAGGTCACCACGTTTTAGATTGATCACAGCAGATTCCAAATTAACTGCCTGGTTCGTTTTGACATGAATTCTTGGGATGAGCGAGATTTAACTGAGAAAAAGAGCTGGGGTGGATAAAAGTGCTCTCAGGCAAGCCCCGGCCAGGGGAGGAGGGTAAGAAAAGGAGGGTTATTACTGTCCCAAAGAGATAGTGATCCAGGATATGGGTGGTTTTGGGGAGCAGGTTGGATTACACATGCTGGGGGCACTCTGCCAGCACTTGCAGCCTCCCAGTGCTGGCCTGGCTCCTGATACGGCTTTGCAGCTCCAGCCAGGTGGTTTCCAGTGAAACCCTGGTGTTTTTGCAAAACAACATCTTCACTTTGAAGGTCTTATTATGTGCTGAGTCAGTCCTCAGTTGCTGGCTTTGGAGCTTCCTTCCCCTTCTTTGTTCTTTCCTTCTTTCACCTGCCCAGCCAGCCTGGAGACAGGACTAGCCTTTAAGACAGGACTGTCCTTTAAGTTGCACCGTTTTCCAGGGTGAAAACATAAAGAATGGAAAGAGAGGGGTTCTCTTCTTTTCTCTTTTCTTTTCTTTTCTTTTCTTTTCTTTTCTTTTCTTTTCTTTTCTTTTCTTTTCTTTTCTTTTCTTTTCTTTTCTTTTCTTTTCTTTTCTTTTCTTTTCTTTTCTTCTTTTTTCTTTTTTTTAATTTCTTTTTGTTTCTTTTTTCTTTTTTTCTTCTTTCCTTTTCTTCTTCATTTTTCTTTTTTCTTTTTCTCTCCTTTTTTTTGATAATATTAAGCAACACATTAAAAACCCCAAAACACATGGACATCATGACTCAAAAATCTGTCCAAGAAAAAAGGATGTGAGGGAAGTTTCCAAGTTTTCTATGCAGTGATTTCACTCCCAGAGAGTTGCTTTAAATCCTTTGATTTCCCCAGGACCAGAAGATCAGGGGTAGAAAAATCATATAAAAGCAAGCTGGAACTCCTGAGCCAAGCTATCCTGTCTCCAGGTTTTTTCGGGTTTTCCTCACTCCTGTGTTGTGGCATGCCATGTTGATACCACAGCCGTGCCACTCACAGAGAAGAGGTCACATATGAGTGGTCAGTGGGGAGAGCAGGCACTGGCACTTCTGGAGGCAGCACAGGATGAAATTGGGATTCCTAGCATAGATTCTACCAGGATAAAAGAGTTTCTGAAGCTTCATTCCCATCCTTTAAGACTTATGTCTCTGGAAAACATTAAATGTCTGCTGGCCTAGCTGGCAGCCTGAGTGATGCCCAGGGGTGATGAGAAGGACTTTTGCTAAGGGGTGCACAGACGTGACCCAGAACCCCCATCCATCCCTATCCTTGCTCCATCCATGGGGTTATGGCATCACAGAGACCCTTACCTGTGAATATTTAACTCATCCTTGTAAAGCCTCTCTGCTCTGGTGAGTGCTTTAATAACCCACCCAGAGTGCAAGTGCTCCCAAGCCAGGGTGGGCTGAATTCTCCCACAGTGCCCTGGAAGCCAGATGTCCCAAGGATACCAGCACTGTTGTTTTATGTTTGGGCTTCTTTATCAGGTGCTAATCAGGTATGGATCTGGGCCTGTCTGTCCCCCAGGCTGAAAGAAGCCAAGATTCCTCACCCCAAGGATCTTAGCAGCGCTTAGCATGCACAGATTAAACATTGACATATCCAGAACTGTGATAAGCAGAAAATGAGCCAGGACTTTAGACCCTCTTATAGCTAGACAGGGGCTTCAAGTGCTTTTAGTGATGAAATATATATCAGCCAGCTCAAAGGGCAGCTACACACCTAAACCCCTTAGTGCACCTACCCTCAGAATCTCCTTCACTCTCTTGGCACCTTTGTCAGGCCTCCATTCAGGTTCCAGCTATTTGATCCTGAATCCTCAGATTTCAGCATTCTAAGACTGAGGTTGCCTCTGTTGGTGCTCATAGCACCAAGGTCATGGTTTTGATCCTTGTATGGGCCATTCACTTAAGAATTGGACTAAAGGATGATCCCTGTGTGTCCCCTCCAACTCAGAATATTCTGTGATTCTGCAATGTTCACCTTCCTGGTGGTTCAGGGAGACCATCACTCTTTGAAGAACCCATCAGGAAACAATTCTTTCTTTAAACAGAAGGACAGCTTTCTATATTGGAGTTCCTTTCACAGGTTATCAAACACTTAGTCACTATCAGGTGCTTTTAGGGAGAGTATATAACATGTCCTAGCAGAAAGAGTCATAGGTAGCTAAACATAATAAGCCATGAACAAACAACTGCCCTGTCAAATGCTGCAAGAACAGATTAATCATTTACCAAGCCCTTTTAGACTGTTTAAAATGGACCTTTTTAGCAGAAAAGTCATGCAAAGTAGACAGCAGTTCCCATAGCTCTCATTTCCTGCAGCAGCTTGACAAATATGGGTGGTATATGCGGGATTTATTGCCACAAGGGATCCAGGGGAGGTTTGCTCACCATTTTTTCTGCACATATAGATAATGTGAGAAAATAGGTATCTGCTGCCTCTGCAGCTGAGGAGGGAGAGCCAAGGTTATTGCATGAGCTGCCACAGATTAGCTGCAAGCCCAACGAGGCTTAACACAAGGTGGAAGTGGTTGGGGGGTGGCTGCAGAGGGTGAAGTGACATTGCTCTGCAGTCCATGTGATGCAGGTAGGGGCAACATCTCTGCCAGCAGCACACAGGACTTACAGGACACCTTGGAACAGCACGAGGAAGTGGAGAGAAAGGACACAGTCAGAGTCTGTCCCTCAAAGTGGTGCAGGATCCTGCTTCTCCTGGAAATGCACTCATTTGTGTCCTGACTGTAATAAATGCATATTATATAGTTGGCTTTTCACAAACATTAAGATGAATGCTATATGCATAATGTGGGAAGATTGTACTGTATTTTATTAATAGAGTTTAGAAATGTGATGAATGTATATTGTTTATGATTGTAACATAGTAAAAGACTGGGTTTGGTTTTTTTTTTTCTTTGTAACCTCTAAACTGGCCAAACCAGAAGATAGGGGGAGTCATCCTGCATTCCTGCATGAAGATTGCTGACCAAAAGATATTGAACCGTTGTTAACAAGTATCTTATCCAAATGGAGAGGACTAAAACCTCAGGAGAGGAATTCCTGGGACCTATGCTATCAGACAGAATGGAGCCACCCACAGAAAGATCTACCAGATAAAATGACTGGGGAGTAGTTGAAACTGATGTTTGAATCATGCATGTGAGTTTATAAATATGCAAAAGGCTGATACTTTTAAGGAACAAGCTTTTTGTTAGCATGTGCGCTGGCTGGTTGGGGCCAGGCACCCTCGGCTGAGAAACTGTCTTTACTTTTAGTCTGTCTGCTAAGTGTCTGGTTTTTTGTTTTTTATTAAACTTATAAATTTTTCCCAGAAAGTGAACTTTATTTTTCACATGACACAGGGAGGATAATGCTGAGTGCCCCCCTCATTCCAGGTCTGGGCTTTTAGAAATTCCTGATAGCTCTAGTGACAGACAGGGATGACTGGCCTCACTTTTTCAACCCTTGGCCCATGGGGATTTCACCCAGCTCCTTGGGCTGAAGCAGCAGTTTGGTTCATATTAACCGCATGGCAACCACAGAGTTGAAACAACTGGGAGGCCTGTGGCTGTATCCTGCACATGGAGAGACCTTCACCAGCTCACACCACCAGACAACCCTGAGCAGGCTTGTTTCTGCAAACCATCCTGATGTGCGGGGCTCTGCCCCGCTCCCCATGGCTCCTGATGCCTGGAGAGTTTTTAGGTCACCTCAGCCTGAAGGTGGCTGCACAGACATTGCTGCTTTCTGCTTATACAGAGTGCTGCTGCAAAGCTGATTACCCTGTACAAGCCCGACAGTGTCATAAGCCCCCTGGAGCCTTGCAAATCCCACTCAGGTCTAGAGCAGGAATATTACATGAGGCTTTTCCTAATCCAGAGGATTCCGATCCCTCAGTACTGGGAAAAAAAGGTAGAGTTTACTGCACAGATCTTTCATCCCTAATTGCTATAGGAGCAGGAACTGGAAGATCCACTCCTGTCCTCTTTTTTGAACAAAATCCTCCTTCAAAGCCAGCAGAAAAAAGCCTTGCAAAGTCAACTTTTTCCCCTGTTTCGGAGCTTTCTTTGACTCTTCAGGATGCAGTGTCCATGCGCTTCTCCAAGCTGCCAGTAGTGGCCACAGCATCCCACTGCAATCTGGGAGCTGCTCTGCCCATATCCTTGGGAAGGAGCTCCATCTGCCGAGCCAGTGACCCAGGCTGAAACCCAGGGTCCATTGCCAGACTTGGCCCAGCGCTGTGGGGTGACTGATCATCAGACATCTCCTGGGTAGCACCGAGGTCATCAGACCCTACTTACCAGGATGAGTGCTTGTGAGGAGCTCCAGGGGGGTTTTAAGTTGCCTTCCCCTCAAAAAAACAAAACAAGGAGGGATAAACAAACAAGATGAGGGGAGAAAAGGCCCTTGTGCACTACACCTGCAATCATGTGAGCAGGCTGGGGGACAGTGGAAATACAGGAAAATGGAGGGCAAAGAAGGATACTGTCCTCTCAATCTGCTTTGCATGAAGTTAGTAGGCTGAGCTCATGCCAGGTGAGGGACAGAGAGATGAAGAGGCTCGATTCTTGAACGCTTTTCTTGAAGGGGAACTGCTCTTGCTTGCTATTTTCTTGTGACAATGAGTCAGAGACCTACCATGAGGACAGGATCATGTGGGTCCTTGGGGGATGCTTCAGGCTCTGCATGAGTTAAGCCAACTGCCTGCCAAGATGAGAGGTCCTGGGCAGGGACCTCATGTCTGCACCTGTGGGACTTCTTGTGGCACTTAGGCACCCACAATGGGAGATGAGGCTCTCAGACAGGCTGCGTACACCTGATCTGGGCTCCCCACAGTCTCAGTCTGCTGCTCACATGGGAGCAGGTCTGCAAGGACTCATCTAAACCCAGGCATCTCTCGAGCTGTTGCTTTATCTCAGACCAGCTCCACTTCCCAGCCATAGGAGCATTTTGGCATGTAAAAATTTCTTTTTCCTTCTGCACTCCTTCTTGGAGATACAGGATCTTTACTGTAGTTACTTTCCTAAACATTTGATGACATCTGATCTCTATGGTCCAGGGTTCCAAGGCAGAGAAACCTGCCAAAGGCCAGAGAGCTGAAAAGAAAGCCCATTTCCACCTTGCCCAAAGGGTATTACCTTTGGACAGAGGAGGATTTCACCTCAAAAATACTCAACAAACTCCCCAGAACCCCAGTCCTCCTCACTCCACAGA
This sequence comes from Donacobius atricapilla, assembly GCA_013397315.1. Taxonomy (NCBI): domain Eukaryota; kingdom Metazoa; phylum Chordata; class Aves; order Passeriformes; family Mimidae; genus Donacobius; species Donacobius atricapilla. Next base: position 215,224 of record WBMY01010905.1, on the reverse strand, counting down.
CACAGCATGAATTTTGACATTTCTTTTCTGGGATAACACTAAGAGTAAAGGATTGAGCTCAGATTTTAAGCCTTTTCTGATGTCTCCAGTGTCACAAAGCACTGTGCTGGCTGCAAGGCTGGGGTGAAAGTGTAACAGATGGCTGTGCTGTCCCTGAGCATCCCACAGGTTTAGAGCTAGTGAAATATTTGTCTCCACTTGCTCTGCCAGCTGTTGTGTGCTGGAAAGCAGTGCCTACCCCACACCAGACAAGGATGCAGTTGGTGTGTGGTGAGTGCCCGCTGTGTGTGAATATGTAGTGGCCAGCACCACACCACGTTCAGGAGATGAGATTTCACTTGGTCATTACTTCACTCTGATAAAATTCACCATGAGCTGCAACATGATGAGAAAAAGCAATGCATCCATCAAACTGACAATGGAGACAAGAACAAGGCTGCTCCACAGGACTTGGGTTGTCAAGGATTGATGTGGAAATTACGTGACCAAAAGTCAGCAATTACAGGACTCTCCTGCTCCACATGGGAGAGGCCGCTGATGGAAAATAGCTTGCTCTTTCCTAGGGACATCCCAGGAAAAGCTGTGAAAACAATTTGAAGAAAGCCTCCCTATGCATGAGGCTACGCCATTCCCTAAGAAAGCCAATGCAGCAGAGAAGACTGGACTCTAAAGCTACAGAGCAATTTTATATACTTTCTTGCATATATAAGAAAAAGGCTAAAGTGGTGTCCTGAAACCCTAAAAACCTCAGTGGCTAATGTTCAACTGATTCTTTTTGGTCTGTGCTGACAGGTTGCTTTTAGACTGACCACTTTTCAATGAGGCTTAAATATGGCATTGGTTTCTGGTGTGGGCTCTTCTCAGTCTGGTGCCAAGGAGCTGCAATGAAGAGTGTTTGCATTTTCAGTCCTAGTCAAGTAGCAGAGAATTTAACATACGCATTTTTTAGATTAAAAATACCAGTAATTTGTCACAATTTGACCTGTTCTCATGGGGAAAATACCCACAGTAATCACAAAGAAACCAGTGGGCATTTTTCTTAAGGACAGTGCTACAGTCAGACAAGTCCAACCTCACCAGGGCAAGAACTTAGCCCAGCCTTCCTTTTTATTTGGTTGTAGAATATCCTTTACTATACCCGTAGCAGTGTGGATTTTTATGTTTATTTGATATGTTAGAATGGTTNCTAGCCCAGGTGAGCAGAGAGACACTCTCTGAAGGCACCGCGACATATATCCACATCTTGTTTGAAGCCAGGTTACCCCTCTGATAGTGGGAAAGCTGGGAGCCATCATCCCAGGGCTGGGCAAAGAGGGAGATGCACCATTGTGAGGCTCTGACCTGAGACCATGCCCTTGCATGGGTCCCAGTAATGCAGTTTTTATTTGACAGCTTGGCAACTAAAGGAAGCAAATCTCAGCCCTCCAGCTGACTCCTGGTCTCATGGGCAGAGCTGGAAGATGTGACATTGGTGCCATTCAGGACTGGACCCCAAAAGTGAAAGTGAAGCCACCGTTTTTAAAGAGTTCGTGTGCAAAAGGCTTAAAGGTTTATTAAAGTGAGAATGACCTCAGCAAGCATATGAGACAGATAAGAGCTGAGAGGATGTGGCTCATGGGAATGGGAACATCTTGCTAGCAAAATTCTAACTCTTGCTTGCCCTGCTGCTGTTCACCAGGCAGCCTTTGCTGCTTTTCCTTCTGGAGGGACGTGAGGTTTCCTCCCTGTGCAGAGCCCAAAGTGATGCATGAAAAGCCAAAATCAACCCAACCAACCTTCAGGATGATGATCAGGGTAAACCCAAAGCAGGAGCCGGCTCGCCCGTCCAGGAGCTCAACTCCCCCTTCCATCACTCTGGCTCTACGACAACCCCAGCTAGTTTGTGGGGTTTTATCTCTGCCATGAGCTGTAACGCTCCCTAAAATCCTCTTGGAGGGAGTAAATCTCTCTAAAGAGAAAACGACCCTATGACAGCATGGCCAAGTGCAGGGTTTCAGCAGACACATCCCACGCCCCTTCGAGTACTCCTGCTGAACTTTGCTTCTTCTTGCCGGGCCAGCCCTGCATCCCCCTCGGCTCCCAGCCCTGGCAAAGGCAGCGGGCCAGCCTGCTTAGCATGCGTCTGTCATTGCCGGGAGCAATCACTGATGCGCTAAGGAGCCGAGCCCGGCGGCCGCGAGCATCCCGGTCCAGCGTCCCCCCTATTCTGGCTCGTCATACAATTTCTCCTAAGGGACAACTGCTGAGCGGGACTGTGTCTCCAAGCTGATCCTTTGCTGATAAGCCAGCTACCAAGCCTCCACTGCTGAGACAAAAGAGTTTTTCTTTTCCCAGCAGGGCTTTTCTGCTGTGAATGACAGAGAAAGGGGTGAAAGTGAGCTGCCTGGCACTCCTCGTGGGCGAGAGGTTTTGGGGGCTCCTTCTCCCCTGCTGTGCTGGCAGATCATGGAGCTTTTCAGGCTGAGCCTGGGCTGCATTTGTCTTCTTCCTTGGCTTGAGGGTAAGTTTCTCCTCCTCTGGGGTAGCTGTAAAGTGGGAAGAAAACTGCCCCCCGGGTTTTAACCTGCTTTCTTGCTGAACTGTTACTAGGGCTGCAAAGCTCAAGATCACACCAGCTGTAAAACAAGTGCCAACAGGCACATTTCAGGGCAGCATTTAAAATAGGATTAAACACAGGGGTACAGAAGAGTGAGGGACAGGCTGGCAAGGCGCTGGGATGGTTGGGCCAGGGACACCATGGCATCATGCTGGCAGGCTTTTATAAAGTGCTTTTAAGCTGCTAAGGGTCGTGGATAAATAAACCTGCCCAGGGAGGGAGGCAGGCACTAAGTGACCTCCTAAGCACTAATGTTCCTCCTGGTCCCAGCTGCTCCTTTGCAGAAGTGAGTTAGCTCAGAGCATGCTAGCAGCATGGTAGAGGGTAGTAGGAAGTGCAGAAGTATTAGTCCTGCTTCTGTGGTGGTCGGCTGGGAGCAGGATGTGCTGGGAAGCTGCAGAATCTGCACTGCCCACCTCCATGGAGCAAACTTGGTAGCGGCTCATGTTGATATTCAGCTGCTTTCTGAGGTTGCCCCAGTCCTGTATCCTGCCCATGCACAGGAGTATTTTGAATCCAAGCATCACTGGTTTTGACATGCATGGATAGATGCATAAAGCAGAAGTCCCTGCTGAGCATCATCCCAGAGATCTGGGTGTAATGCTACCCAGGAACATTTTCCCAGGAGTGGTACTACCCACAGTCTCACCAATCACATTGTGGGCATCAGGAGAAATCTATTTTCTTTAATAAGCCTTTTTATTTTGCTTCTATGACTGAGATGTCAGGTTGAAACGACTCATTGAAATAAATCCCTGAAATTCTTCAAGGCTCTTTCAGTCCCTGAAGCTGGAAGAACAGCCCTGCAGTTTTACAGGTTACATGCTCAGAGGTGCTCAAAATCCCTCAACCAGACGACTACAACTATTTGGGCTGCCCAGCTGGGATGTTTATTCCTTAAAGACAAACCTCAGACTGGCACTTCTGACCAGCTACTTTCAATTCCTTGCTGCACCAGTGAGTGTTCCCCAGAATGCTTTGAGAAGTTACTCCTCAATTTGCACCACAGCTGTGTAACAGGAGAGGTTGTGGTCCTACAGGTTTGACTTCTGCCCCATCTACTGCTGTTTCCTGCACATCAGATTTGCCAATTCATGTGAACGGAATCTCTCATTTTGTAAAGCCCCAGGCTGAGGGTATGTCCCTGTAGTGGTAAGGGGTGATGATGCACTTGCATCTTTTAAAAGTTAGAGGAGATTTGGTTAGGACCTGGAGATGATAACATGATGTCATGCAAAGAGAGCAGAACAGCCCTCAGGGTGTTGCTCTTCCTCTGCCTCTAAGGTAGGATCTTGTCTGGTGTTAGAATAAAGTTATTCTTTACTGCTGCCATACAATGGAATCCTCATGGTTGTGTTTTATTAGTAAAGTATGGAGGATCACAGGGCATTTCTTTTCCTTTCTAGTGTAATGCCTTTGGTGCAAACATGATCAGCCACTGCATTTCAGCTAGACCAGTAATAAAACAATAAAACCACCATTGTTTCACAGAAAGGAATTCATCTTCCCAGTGCCTGACAATGCCCAAAGAAGCTCGAAGAACAGAGCACAAACATGTTCATGCTTGGGGCTGATCTCCCCCTGCAGCAGCTCTTCTGCATCCTTTTCTGCCTGAGGCTGCTGAGTTTTAAGGCTGCTGGCAGGACAGAGATGCTTGCTCTCAACAGATCTCTGAGGGGTTGGTTTCCTGCTGAAAATGGGAAATCCTGGAATTTCCTAAGCTGTTTCTGTCAGTTGTTTCTTTGAAAGTACCTGCAAGCAGAGAGGAGACAAAATTAGTTAGACATCAGAAAAAATTCTTCACTGAAAGAGTGATTGGGCAATGGAATGGATTGCCCAGGAAGGTGGTGGAGTGACCACACCTGGACATGTTTCTAAAAAAGACTGGATGTGGCACTCAGTGCCGTGGATAAGTTGATAAGGTGGATTGGGTCACAGGTTGGATTTGATGATCTCAACGGTCTTCCCCAACCTAGCTGATTATGTGATCTGTGAAAAGTTTTCTTAAAAAACCAAACCTAATGGTTAGCCTGTGAGGTGCAAGGGGCAGTGGGAAGTCGAGCACCAGCAGGATCTGTGCCTACACACACAGAAAGAAAACTGCTGAAAACAAACTGCATTTAACACTGAATCCGGACCCCCATGCACTGTGTGTGAGGGTGTGGTGGCTGTGCTTGGCATCTTGGCCTGATCCCACATTTTGGGAGGCACTCTCCTCCCCATCAAGCCCATGGTAGTGCTGTCTGCTCCCTGACCCCTGATACCCCGACCTCAAAAGGCAGCCATATGCATTTTGCACTGAAGAGGCAGAAAGGCCAAGCTTGTATGCTACTTCTATTCCCCCATTTACTATTCCAGCCTTCAACTACTTTTCACTTAGGGGATTTCCTGGCTGTGATGCATTCAATTCTTCAGTAGCTACCAGGCCTTCTCCCTTGGCTTGTGCAGATTCACACCAGCAGCAACACACAATGCCTGAGTGCAGAACGACTTCCTGCACACTGCGAGACTTCCCTTGGCACCCCTTGTCCCATCCAGGATGAGTCCTTGACCAGTCAGCCCCTCTCCATCCTCTCCAGACCTCTCTGGATTTTGTAGACATCCATCATATTCCCACCCCAGGGACCGGTTTTCCCCACTTGCATCAGCTTTGTGGTGACTACACCAATCTCCCCTGCTTCCCATAATTTATAGATTTTTTTTCCATCAACACCTTCCTTCTTTTCCTATCTCTTCTCCCTTGGAGGCCTTCACTGAGCTACTTGGCCAAAAGTGGACCTTGCAGTTATGTGGAAAGACAGGAAGCCCTATTGGTCAATCAAAACCAAGATATTCTTAAGAAAGCAGCAGTGGTTGGGAAAAAAAAACAGGCCAAGCCGCCCCCAAAAATTTGCAAATATCTTTGATCAAGACATCACAGACAATGCTTAGAAACAGCAGAAACTTTCCCAGTAACACTGGGATTACTGGTAACCAAGGCTTTCTTAGTGGCATTACCTTAATTAGGAATGTTGCATGGATTTTGCCCCTAATCCTACATGGAACAGCATGTCCCAAGGGTGGCCATGCTGCAGAGAAGCAGGGGCCTGTATTTGCTTGCTTTTCTATCTTGTAACCAGACAGAGTGTCAGTATCATAGGACAAATGAGCTGGCATCAAGAGCCTTGCTACAAATTGTTTATTTTGTTCCTAAAAATAGGAAGATGCCAAAGTGTTCAAGTATGAGCAGCCCAAAGCAGGCATCTACTTGGGCTCTGCCAGTAAGGCTGGCATTTTCCAGAGATGCTGAGTCCCATCCTCAAGGAGTGTGGTGGCTGCTCTGGTTGCTCCAGGTTAATATTCTTAAAATATTACAGCTCATGGCCTTATTTGTCAGATCACTGGGCAGCAGGACTTGGAATGTCATTTTGTCTCCTGAGTAAAGATTCTTGGTGCTGGATGTGTTTCTCAAAGTAAACATCCTCCAGGTTTAGTTGTGGGCCTACCCCCTATGACTGTGTGGGGCATGTGCAATGGCTGCTGGCAGTCACATGTAACAGCAATGTCATCTGCTACTGTGCAGGTAACAAACACAGTGATCGTTTGGAGGGGAACATAAAACATCAAGGACTCTACAGTGAGCAAAATGCCTATCTCCTGCTGGGTCAAACAGCACCACCCTTCAAAGTGTAATGTAAATACCTACAACTTTCAAATGGAGAGTCATTGCCAAGAAAGGAAAAGAAAAAACAGCAAAGATTGTGGCATGCTTAATAATAAAACTTGTAATAAAACATATGACAAAAAGACTTGTATGAACAGCCTAGAGAGAAAATACAAAAACTGCCAGCAGAAATTTTCAAACATTTTCTGAAGTGGGAACTTGGTGGGACTCAGGAGGTCAATAAATAACAAGCACCAATACAAGAATAGCAACCAAAAGTAGGGCACTGTAGAAAGGCTGAATGGATTACTAGTCCAGTCTAGATTACTAGTGCAATGGCTCTAGTGCTCACTTCAGACATGGTCAGGGAGATCGTGGCAGTCACTCTCTGCAGTTTGAGGAGATTGGCATTGAATTGGCAACAGAGGAAGTTTTAGGAGGGGAAAAAAAAAAAAAATCTGTGGCAAAGGACCAGCCCAAATGTCTTTTGAGTTACAGGAGTTACAGGAAACTAAAGATGACATTTAAAAATTTCTGAGGAGTCTATTAAAATCATATTTAAGAATTTAAATCCAGCCCTGGACACCAAAGGGCTGCATTACAGCAATAATGCCCCTCTTAAGAGGGATCTTTGCACAGCCTCGGGAGACACAGATCCTTAGGCTCCATTTCAGCATCAGGCAAGTCAGTGGAAGCAAAGAACAGTACTTACAGACAGATACACATGAGAAAAGTCAGTGCAGCTTTTGTAATGGGAATGTCTAACATCCATGATGGTATCAGTAAGCGCATGTGCTGAGCTGATCAAGGTCTTGTGCCTGTGTTTGCAACAGGCTTTTGATAAGCATCTTCCACCAAGGGCCTTAAGAAACTCTATTCTCACGGAGTAGGAGAGAGACCTAGCCCACAGGCTGGAACAAAGAGGTGGAATAAGTTGACAATGATCACACCAGTGATAGTATCAGAAGGCGCTCAGAAAGATCAGAAGGGATGAAGTAATTAAGCTTGCTGATGCCACAAAGTAATTAAGAATAATCAAAACTTAAACTGACTATGTGAAGCTGCAGAAGGAGCTCCTGATACTGATGGAGCAGCAAAATGATATTTTTCTTTGAACTTCAGAGTTAAAAATATAACATAGTGGGAAAAACCATTTCACCCATAAATACCCAGTGATACTCTCTGAGTTAGTTGATACAGAGCACTGGAATGGCTACCCAGAGAGGTTGTGGAATCTCCCTCTCTGGAGACGTTCAAACCCCACATGGATGTGTTCCTGTGTCATCTGCTCCAGGTGATCCTGTGTTGGCTGAGGGATTGGATGATTTCCAGTGGTTGCTTCCAGCCCCAACAAATCTGTAATTCAGTGACTTTTGGAAAGAGGCACTGGCATCTTGTTGTCTTGAGTGGGCTCTATTTGTCTGATTCTTAACCTCTTCCTCTATTAGCAAATATTAATGGCCCAGTGCTGCAGACAGGATCCTGGGCTCAGAAGGTGTTTTATCTGATCGAGAGTTGTGGTCACATTCCTGTTACATTGTAATGCATGTCTCAAATTATTATTTTGGAAATGGGTTTCTCACAGTTAAGCTGGAGAAGAGAGAATCCTGAATTCCACATCCTAGGGAAAGATGGCAAGGGTGGGGTAGGGCTGGGGGGATTGTATTAATCCGTTTCAATTTTCTAAAGTTTATGGGAAATTACATATGAGACATTTCTCTTGCCTTCAGAGGCTGGCATAAACTCATGTCCAAAGTGCATTAAATATCTTACCTCAAACCAGCCCTCAGTAAGGGTTAAAGAGAACAGGACTCACAAGTTGTCCACAGATAGCCCAGAAATTTAATTTCCGTTTCGGCACATTGGCTCAGCAGGAATTGTCTGGATTGGTGGCTATCACAGGTCCACACAAATCAATATCCCAGTGCAGTCACATTGACCAGACAATCTCAGAACTGGAGCAGAAGCACTGTGGTTTCTGGCTCCTCTCCTCAGGCATTCAGGCTGAGCAGAAAGCTCTGAGCTATTTCTGATGTAACAGACCCAAGGCATTAATAATCTAGCAGAACCCTAGGATTTCCTGAGAGAAAAACATGAGAACTCCTTTAAGCTATTGTTTATACCACTGTTATTGTGTACCAGCTTCTGTTTATACTGTCACTAATCTTTTCAGGTACTGAGCCAAATACTTGTATTGGCTCAGTATTGTTTTGGTTTTGTTTTTTTTATTTGTGAGGGGAAACTCTGCAGAAATAGTTTAGATAAAAATCAGTATTCTTGCCTAACATCACTTTTCAGTGTCCTGTTACTCTTCATGCTCAGTCCTATATCCTGATAGGGCTTTTTATAACTGTGTCTCCTGGGGAAAAGAGAGGAAAAAGTCACTGCAAAAGCTGGGAGTTGCCATGTGTTGTTTTTAAAAGATTTCTCAGAATGTTCAGAAATTTGAAACTTCTATTTCTATCCATCTATCCTAGGTATAAAATACACAGCAGAAAGTACACTTGCAACCGTGATGGATGGTTTAGCATTTAACATTTTGCTCAGGATATTCACAGGCCACACTTGATCAAGTTATACTGAAAATAGTGGCAATCCTTCAGTTAATGTGATGATATCCATACTAAATCATCTGAGATGTTGGGAACAGTTGTTCTTAAAAGCAACAAACAATTACAGAAATTACTTCATATTGTGTGTTTGTTGTAGGACAGCTGCAACCTCTCCCTCTTACAAAAGAATTTTTAAGTGGTACCTTTGTTCCTAAGGTGCAGAGACCAGTGTCAGGTGTGCTAAATCCAAGATAATTTCAATACTTGCATGAGCTGCCTCAGCCAAGTACTTGCACACTTCTGGTTGGATATGGTTTTATCCCTGCACTGCTTTAATATCTCCACAAGCCACTTAGTAGAAAGTGTAGCCTAAGGTGGCCTAGCTGGCCCCAGATGAACAGCATCATGGAGCTTTCAACTGCTCTTTTATAAGAAAGATTTGACCTGGACAGGGGCAAGTATACCTCAAACCATCTGATTATTTTGAAGGGAGGGAAGGATGGCTACCTAGTTAAAACAGTTGAAGTCCCAAATTAAATAGATATATATTTATAGGCAGATATTTGATATAAACATTCAACTTGGAATGATGTTTTTCTTCATTAGTTACATAACTGCTATTTTCCTCTAGCATGGCTCATGGCTATTTGCACGCTCCTTTTTTTTCAAAGAAATGTCAGTCCAGGAAATTAGGAAGCTGTGGGAACTGTTTATCCAGGCATGCCCATCCAGGAAAGGACTGGTGGGTTACTTCTTACCTCCCCCAAGGTATTTTCAAAGAGATGTGTTTGCCTCAGCCATGCACAGTACTAGACCATACTCTGATTGTACTGCAGTAGCAAAGGGACAAGGCTTCCTCATAAGGAACACCCAGCTGGAAAAGTGCATCCGTGCCTCCCACAAGACCAACAGCATCAGCCTGGCCAGCTGCAAGGAGCAGTCCCAGCAGCAGCAGTGGGGCTGGGACCCCAACATGGGCACCATCATCAGCCTGCAGACAAAGCAGTGCCTGTCAGCCCACAGGGGTTGCTCGAGTACACTCTGGTCAAGCTGGAGCCCTGTGGAGACTGGGAATGCCAGGCATGGTCCTGCAGCAAGAAGGGACACTTGACTCTGCAGAGCTTGGGCTTCCACCTCGGCACCAAGGAGGGAGGACACAAGGTCTTTGTCTGGAGGGAGGACAAGTTCAGCAGGTGGAAGACGTTGGCAGATGAAACCATCTGCGCTGCAGCTCAGATAGCAGCTCAGAGGCCCAGCAAACCAACACAACAAGCTCTAGACACATGTGTGTGGATCTATGAAAGTAAGATGAAGTAGATTTAATGTCAGATAACATCTAACTTTCATGTCATCCAAGCCACCTAAAACCAGCCTTGCACCTGTCATTCTAACTCATTTTCACTTCTGCCTCACCTGGAGAAACACCAAATGGCTCCAGCTCAGCCCCACAACCTGGTACCACTGGTTTCCAGTAGTGACCGTTCAGTATTTTCCAGAAGCATGCAAAACCTTACATGAGCAGGTCTCCAAAACTCAGCTGCATTTCTGAGGACAGGCAAATACTTTGGCGAAATATTTCTGAATTGGTGCTCACAACTAAGAATAGGGGAAATTGTTTGAGCCTCCCAAGCACAAAACACCCAAGGAAGTCTCACAGAGTCAGGCACTTTAAACTATGAAAGAGCTTTTGGTACTTTGGGATGTCTTTTTTGGCAAGACAACAACTGGAGGCAGCTTGAAAACCTATTTTAAACTTACATGAATTATTGAGAAGCAGCTGTATCAGAAATCACTGCTTCAGTTTCTGAAATAAAAGTTCTCTTCTGTGATACCCCAGCAGTGCACCTTTCACTAAGGAAACCTAGTTCTAACTTATTCCATGTTCTCATTATCCTCGGAAGTGAACCTTGCTCCTGGTGCCCAACGTAGCCAAAAAGAGACTGGTGAACACAGCAAGTAGTGGAAGGTAGCTTAAGTGTTGCCCTCCCTTTGCATAAAGAAATCCCAGAAGATGACATCAAAATTTATTAAAAATTGGGTTTATATTACCCATTTATGGCCTTGGCCTTTGCTGAAGAGAATCCAAACTCTGCTTTCGTAAGTGTTCACTGGCCTTTGTCTAGACTGGACACAGAAAAGGCAAAACCCCTGGTTTTGTCACAATTTCAGGAGTTTGACGCAAGGCTACCAGACACTAGGCATGGTCATTTTACTGAGATGTGACTGTGATCATTTGTCATATACCCAGTGAAGCCCACTGCTGACCACTGATACTTCATGGTCCAGTCCTTTTCCCACAGTCCAGTCCTTTTCTCACTTTCATTTTACTCCTTTCTGCAAATAAAGGTGGTTTTCAGTACTTTTCTTGTAAAGTTGTGTGCAGAACTGAGACTTGAAAATCACACTCAATTCCTCCTCTCTGTTCTTTCAGAGACCCAAAAAGAGCTGGTGTTTGTAGTGGTTTTTATGTGGTTGTCTTCTCCATAGGTCAAGAAGTTCCCAGCATTCCTCAGGGAAAATTATTTCCCTGACAGGAGGCTATTCCTTACTTTAAGGTTGCTGGACCCAATGAGATTTTGAGCCCTGTAGAAATGAGTAAAGAGAAACTGTGATGTATCTGGTTGGCACAAGCAGATGGATTATAAGTATAACCTTTTGACGCAGAGAGGCTGTATCTATATTGAAATAAAGAGAGATACATCAGGTGCTTTGGCTGTCAGGTGCAGAAAGGGTGGCCTTTTTCCGCTCAAGCTTTTTAATTAGACAACTAGAAGGTCAACATATAATTAGCACAACAGTTACAAGTATTAGTGTTTGTTTAACATTAAGTTAAATATGGGCCATACAAATTAGATACCATAATAGGCCAGTTAAATATAGGTTAGGAAATACATGGAACATTTAAGATATGGGGAAAAGGCGTGTGAAAAGAGCATTTTCATTCCCCAAGGCAGTGTTCCTGGCAGCCCAAGGCTGCCTTGGAGCCAGGATCCCCAAATAAGGCTGCAAGGGTAAACACAGAGCAGCTTTTGAATCAGGCTGTGTCACTTGGTGCGTCTCATGCAAACTCATAATTTTCCTATAAATCCCATGGTTCAGTCTACTGGAGGAAACCTGTGACTACTCAGTAACAACATCAAAGTCCTATGAATTTGTTTAGACATTTCTTATCTAACTTCCAGCTGATCATCAACAGACAACTGACTTCTACTTCAGCGGGTTATCTGCTCAATAAATTACACCTCTGTTGCTGTGGTGTGGGCGCTCATGCCACAGAATGGGATGGGGTTTGGATAGCCAGCAGGGAGCCCTGAAGTCACAATTTTCTTGGTCTTGACATGTGCATCATTGTAGAAGAGGGGTGAATTGCTGACACCAAACTTCCCAAAACCTCCCCTCGAGCAGCTGTTGCTTCCCCACACATCCTGCTGCGCAGTAGGACTGGAAGGCAAAGGGTGGTATTGCACCTTGCAAGAGGTATGGACTACCTACCACCCTTTGAATTCCATTTTTATATCTGCAGTGATGTTAATAGCTGTGATTCTTCCACTTGCCTCTTCCTCACACATCATCCTTTAATAGCTGGTGTTGCACTCATACTTTTAAAACCAATGACCACATCTATCACCAGAAAACAAGCTCTGCTTGGATTGTTGATTCCATCTTGAGAAGTTCATTTCACCTTTGAAATCTGTGACAGATGAAATCCCCTGATGCACAGGAGGAGGTGATTGCTACTGCACCACATCCTACTTGCCCTGCAAGGCAGAGAACCAAACCAGCGGGGCGAGTTCCCTTTCCTTGCTGGGCAATGAGCATATCCAGGTTCCTGTACAAAAAGTAAATGATAATCACACAGATCTTTCCTTTATTTCCTTCCAAGCTAAAACCATTGATTCATCAAAGATTGATGCTGTGGACAGAAAGTCTTCTGTGAGCTTGACTGACCCCATTCTGGCTAACAAATTCAACAGCACAGAGACTCCGGTAAAGACCAAACAGGCACAGCTCCCGGCGAATGAGGGTGAGCACTTTTTTGAATACATGCATGAGAACAGCAGGGAGGGAAGTGTGGGCAGCATTTCAAGGTTACCCAGCTATTCTCAGTGGTGGAAAAGTACCTGAGGATTTCTGAAGAACTTCCATGTGTACCAGTGAGTGCTTTCACCCAACATGCTGAGGAGTTTCCCTTGGCAAGCAGTTCAGTGATACAGGCTTAACCTGGAGCCATGGCCGCTGATTGTTGAAGAAGCAAAAATTAACTGTGGCTGGGGAACACCAAGTACCAATAGTCTCCTTTTCCTTTCTGGGTCCCATACAAAAGGGATTTGTGGCTACAGTGAAGCCTCATGAGGAATTTGGACCCCTGGTCCAACAGGAAGCTGCTAATCAGAGTCTTTCTGCTTCTTCCACTAGATCCATCCCACAACCACTCCAAGAAGCATGGAAATCGGGGGAAAAGCACTGGGGCCAGGCTTGCAGGTAGGTCCAGGGATCAGCCAGAGGAGAAAGGGACCAGAGAGATGAAGGTTCATCAATGCTTCTGTCATTCCCATTGTGAGAGATATATTTCCCCGGGGTACTGCTGAGGGTGCTCAATAGGGAATGAGGGCACAAAATCACCGGTCAGAAAGACTCTTTTTAAAGATTAAACAAATCTCCACAGGTCTGCAATAAAAAAAATTTGGTAAAAACATGAAAATGCTTTGTCCCAGCTCCCCAGGAGAATCAGGCAGCTGCCAGCATTACTGTTTTCCCCCAGCCCTTCTTATTTTGTATCAGAAAGATGCAGAGTGGAGAAGCAGAAGATATCATTGTTGTTGTAGCAAGAAAAGCTTTTGTGGCAACTTTTAATAGAAGGATGCTGTGCAGTGTAAAAGAGCAGTAAAATGTTAATCTTGTAGACAAAGCACTTTTCCTGTTGCCTGGCATTTTTCAGGGACATTACAGGTGATTTTTTGTGGCAATCATGGCTATTGCATAAGAACAGGGATATGTACAGCAAACACATGATGCTTTCTCTGATACCCTTTCAGGCACGAACTGGAAGACAGCCATGCTGGTCCTCAGTCCCTTGGCATTCATACTAGGATTAATAATACTGACACTCAATGTTCACTACAACAAGTAAGTGAGAGTCAGGTTCATTGGCTTTGCCATGAACAGCATTTTAAAGAAAAACTCCAACATCTCAAAACAAAACTCTTGGTCTTGACACCCATCCCCATTCCACACCTGATGTTGCTGGCTCTCAGCACATGAGTCTGGTCACCAGTGTGTCACCCTTGACGGTTTCTCCTCTGCCACTCAGTTTATCCGTCCCTCTCACTGACCCACCCAAATGCAGCCACTGATGTTGGCTTCTCCTCTCCTACACATCTTGTGCCATCACTGAGGAAGTGGCATTACAGTTGCTGATGTGGAGAAGCAATCAAGTGACAGACAGGTGCAGTTACTCTCTTCTCTCTTCTCATAGGAAAAAGAAAATCCTCTCTGCTCTGAAGAACTCTCCAGCAAACAGCAGCAGAGTTGATTTACGGGGGCCGACCTCCTTACGAAGAGGCCCCCAGCCATACCTTCCACCACCCCACTCCCCTTCCCTGAGGCGTGGAGAGATCCTCATTGAATGGAAAGATGGGACTGTCACTCCTCTTTTTGATAACATCAATTACCAAGTGGACTAGCTCCAAAATGACAGAGCTTTTGTTGCATCCGGTGTCACTGTTCCCACCAGGAAGAGTGCCACCTGATCTCCTCCCTACCCTTGCTGTTTTGACAGGGAGCACTGTTTGGGGTTTTTTTTCTAAACACTTGAGTACCATCTCCTTGCACAGCATAAGGTTGAAGCAAGCAGAGTAGATTGTTTGGTTTGTATAGGCACATGCTGCTTAGCAATTCCACAGCTGCTTTAACCCATAACAAACATCAGGTTTCCCTAGATGAAAATGGGACTTTTCCCAGCTGCAACTGCCCATTCAAAATTAAGAGTTACTGAGCATACGAAAAAGTCAATCTTTGAAGACAAGGCAAAAGGTAAAAAAACAGAAGTCCTGATGATCCTCAAATTCTTTTCATGATAAAACTAGCTGTCAATAGAGACAGAAGGTCATCACTTACATTGTCAGTGTGAGAATGTAATTAATAAGCACTGCCTTCTATAAAATCTCTTCCAGGTATCTGCCAAAATATTCATCCCCACTAAGTTGTCAATTAAGTAACAGCAAGCCATTTTTCTAACTTAAAACACTCCACTGTCCTCTCTGCATCACTGCAAAAGCCCTGCTAAGACGAGTGTGTGTCTCTCAAAACCTTTCCATATTTAGGATGTACTAAACCTTATTGTAACACACCTCCTCTTTCATTATATAGACTGGCAAGTAAAGTCGGTCATGCTTGTTGGGGATATTGCATATAGAGCCACTTTATACCAGCTTCAGTCTCTGATTTCCTATAATTATATGGAATAGTCAATGAATAGATGCATTGCTCCAGAGCAGTAATTACCAGAGCAGTAATACAGTTGTTTTTCTTTCAGACAGGAGTATGACATTGCTTTCAGCCTTTACACTTCTTGTTTGAGCATAATTACCTGTGACTGTCCCACTCAATCCTGATCTTTTCTCAGTGAAATTTGCAATGTCTTAGTACTTTCCTAATATTCACGAATGTGTGCTTTCATTCTCTCTGATTTTGAGATGATGTAATCTTGGCTGTAAGTCAAGAATTATGTGGAGAAAGAAACAATAACACCAGGAAATTACAAATACAAGCTGTGTCAGTGTATTTGTTCCGTAGAGCAGGTGAAACCATATCTTCGCATCTCTTACCTGAGCAATGCCTTTCACTTGACCTATATTAAGCTGTTCTGCTATTTCAGTATAGCCAGGTCTTCTCTTGAGTTTGGTTTATTTAACCTACAGCAGAAGTAAGGTCTCTCCAGGGAATTTAAAATCTCTGGGTTTTGTTTGTTTGTTTTTAATTTTCCTTTTTAAATGGTAAGAGCATTTACTGCCATGAGATATTATTATAACCAAAAACTTGACTTGTCTTAAAAAAAAATACAAGCCCTACTGGTTTAGGGCATAAATATCATAGAGGTTGGAAACTAATATCTTTGCCAGGCAGATTATTCCATAATTATTTACTGGAGGGTTTTTCAGATGCTCCTTGGGAAAATATTTTACTATTAGACATGGGCAGAGGAAGAACTTTTTTTCACCAGTGAGCAGCAAGAATCTAATTCTGACTTTCCAACGTTTCTACTTTAAATAAAACCCAAAGACTCTGGGATCAAAAAACATGTAAGAATAATTTTACTCACAAAATTTGTGGGAATGCATTCTGTACACGAATTGCTTAAAATGCACACAAAGTGCCTGACCCATTATCACAGTTACACTCTTCGGAATTTTGTCCAAGGAGCACATCACCTTAGAGCGCACAGCACTGGTCACCCTCCAAAACCTTGACAGGCTTTGGGAACACGATGTAAGCAGTGCCACTAAAAGGGAAATATTGGCTTGGAGCTGAGTTAATGTGTTTTCCAAAGTACCAAGTGCCTGTGTTCATTACTGCTGAATGGGCAGAACCGATGACTTGCTAATGACTCTCTAACTCCAGCTTAATATGTTAATCTTGCTCATAAACACGAAGGCAGCAACACCATTGTTTACACAGCACCGATTAAATGGTAGCTCAAACAATAATGAAAAACCAAGACTTAGGCTGCACAGGCTTTTAACTCTTCTCTCCCACTCTCACTGGTTGTTACACTCTGCCACCACCTGAATGAAACAGCTCTGAGCAGTGTTCATAATCAAAATAAAGCCTGACTGTAATGTGGAAGAGCACTGAAGTTTTTTTTGTGTATGTATACATACATATTTCTATATAAAGGCCTCCTTATGGTGCATCCCCTTTTTTGAAAATATAAATATATGCAATTTTAAATCACTCCACTGGAAGATAATAGAGTGACAAGCAAGAGACTCCTGTCACTCTGGTACCAACATTACTAATGTCTGCTGCCCCAAAAGATGAGTGGCTGCAGCCATAGAAGCACTGAGAGTATGAAACAGACAGAAGATTGCACATAAGTTTGGATATCCTGCGCAGAAAGTGAATTAAGTACCCTTTGCCAACCCCCTGGAAAATGTACGGCTAAAGTGTCTGTTAAAGATCAAAAATCTAAAAAGAGAGAGGCAAAAGAACTTCAAATTACCACTTAAATACTGTACCTCAACCATTTATTACAACTCTCTGAATAGAAAATATTCTCAAAACAGTACAATAGGGATATACATAAATTCATGATACGAACAAAAAAGACCTGAAATGACCTGACAAGTTATCACTACATATCACTGAAAGAATTGGGATTAGAACTACTGCTTTCTCATTTGAAATTCAAGGTATGACTTCCGCAGTAAGTGTTTTGTTATTAAAAATCCCCATATACTCATTTTCTCAACTCTCTAGCTTTACATCAGCAAGTCAAGATGTATCATGTGTTTGATTTTTCAAGAAGACCTGTGGTTGTTCAGCACTTCAAGGCAGCAAAAGAAAAAGGGGAAAAAAAAGAAAAGGAAACAGAGATAGAGGAAGCCTTTTGTTGGCTTTGGGCTTCAATTCAGACATCTCTGGCTTATGGTTCAATCAGACTACGCTTTTTTGTGCTAGCTGGAGGAGACAAAAGGACAATCTCTTTAAAAACTCCATGTATTCTTACTGAACTTCTACAGATTTAAAAAAAAAAAGGAAATCTACACTTCTGCAATCATATAATGCTTTCTCCAGTTTAAAACATAAATGTCTGACAGACAGACCTGTCTCCTCAAGAAATCCCCTTATACTTCACAAAAACACTTATTCTCTAGAGCAGAGAAACTGATGCACTTCTTTCAGCATTGCTTGCATGTCCTCATATTCTGCAAATTTGCAGGCATCTTCCAGCTTCAGCCACTGGAAAGCTTGGTGCTCCTCTGACAGCTTGATTTCTGTGTTGCAGTCCTTCATTTCTGCCAGCCAGTACACAACGGTCTTAGGCCTGCCATGGACGGGGTAGTGCAGTTCTTTCTTGTAGCCTTCAATGAGTGTGAGGTGGGTGGCCTGCAGACCAGCCTCCTCCTGTGTTTCCCGGAAGGCTGTCTGCAGGTCATCCTCCCCTGGGTCCACGTGGCCTGCCAAGATAGTGGAAAAGTAAATCTCCGGGAAGGAAACTCACATTTTGCTTTAATCAGAAAACACCGGGAAACAGACATGAGAGTACATGGTGGCTGACACAAGATGAAATGGAAACTGAAGAACAGAGATTGCTTTTTCAGATCTTATGTCTTATCTTTGTCTTGTGGCTTTTAGGATCACTGTTTATCCCTCACCTCCTGAAACCTCCATTGGTTTCTCAGCACCAGACATCTTTCCTTCCCATTCCTTCCTGTAGCAGTGTAGATTTTGTATGTTGAATTCAAGTGGTTTGTTCACCCTTTTGGTTCATGTTCCCCGTTCTCTCTCTAGTCACTCGAAGTACCCCTCCGCGGTTTCCATAGAGACCAAATGCACCTTTTCCCAGCCTTCTCCCCCAACCTGGTGAGCTGCCTGTCACTCGGAAGCTCCACCCAGCTGCTGGAAAGTCCTGAGAAGGGCGTGGAGTGATAGGCTGC
This sequence comes from Donacobius atricapilla, assembly GCA_013397315.1. Classification (NCBI taxonomy): domain Eukaryota; kingdom Metazoa; phylum Chordata; class Aves; order Passeriformes; family Mimidae; genus Donacobius; species Donacobius atricapilla. The sequence goes on along the minus strand of WBMY01010905.1, from coordinate 196,774 downwards.
AGCCAGAGAAATCCCCCTCCTCCCTAAGGGAACAGGCTCCCAGGGATGTCCCTCATTCCCTGAGCCGCTCCCCGGTGTCTTCACATTGGCTTTTCCCTTATCCACTCCCCTTTCCCCTCCCCAGTTCAAAACGTGAGTGCAGGCGGAGAGCCTCGCTCTAGCTCTGGACCCGGCTGCAGTTGGACAGTAAAACGTTTTCCCACAGTCAGAGTCCCCTTTCTTCCTTGCCAGCGTTGCCACACACACACACTGTGCCACGAGGAAAACCGGGTTAACGGTTTGCAGAACCCACGGGATCGGCTCTGGCTTCCCGTAGTCAGAACCGTACCTGCCTCACTTCGCCGGTGCCAGGGCTAGCCCGGGAGGGTGGAGAGACCTCTCCGAAGGCACCCCAACACCTTCCCTTCACTTCTGGAGTACTCTACACCCATAATGTTCCACCTCAGAATATACTGAGGACTGAGGCCCTCATTTTTCTCTTATCCAGTTAGAGTGGAGACACTTCATCTGAGAGTCTTAATCCTCTCTCAATCATGTTCTCTCACATTAAGCTTAAGGCTCAATTCTGCAAAACTCTTACTCGTGCCAACAGTGCAGAAACAACAGGACCAGGCACCGACATGTACCATTTAAAAGGTGGGTTTAATTTAGGCAGCTAGGGATTTTTACTCTTCCATACTCCACTCTGAAACAAGCAACAAGTCTGAAAGCCAGTCCTTTCACCAGCTGGGTAGTTCTCCTAGGACACATCATTTATTTTACATTGCTCAGAATGAGAGGTGCCACTACAAACAACGGATAAATATAACACATCCCCAGCCATTTGTACTTCTGTTGAGAAATGTCAGATTTGGTTTTCTCATGAAATCTCCAGACCAGAACATAAATAGAACAAGCCAAGCAATACCTCAAAAAAAGCAACATAGCAGCAGCTGAGGCATTTTAGAAGGAAAGAAAAAAGTTTAAGCTCTATTTTGTCCCTGGTGTCACTCTATTTTCTATGTAGCTGGCTGCAAATTGCTATAATTTCATCACAGAGATGAACTGGTCCTCAGGTCCCAGGTCCCCAAACCCCACTTTTAGTACCACAACTGGGGCATGTGGGAAATTTGTTTCACTTTGCAACAAGTCCCACTCACTTCTCTGCCTGTGTATCAAAAAGTGTGAACACCTCTTACAACATGACATCACTTCAAATGTAAAATACACTTTTCTTTCAAGCAGCAGCTGTGCAGAAATCAGCATCTGATGTTGATACCTGCTGATAACCTCAGGTCAAAGCTCAGTAAGTTGCCAAGTTTGTGCAGTACAGTTTACCTGCAAGGCAGAAAAAGGACTGCAGGCAGCACCTCACACAACACAACTTTCAGATCCTCCCACCTGTTTCCGCTAGCGTAGTTCCAATAGATTGAGAAGGAAAATGAACCCTACATCCCCTTCCCATCAGTCTCAGCTAGCATGAAGTTACAATCCTAGGGGCAGAGATAAGGCTGATGAGGTTCATGTGAGGGGATCCAAGCAAGTCCAGTTTAATCCTGTAAGAGTTGCACCTGCTTAGAGAACCTTTAAAATAACAAGGTACAGCTGTAGCTGTAAACTGCCTTTTGTGTGCACTTTGAGAGACAATTACAACTTCCCCTTCTGGCTCCTGCCCCATGGAATCTGCCAGCATCACATACAAGTTATGTTACGGCATTGCGCATCCCAGGGCCCCCTTGGAAGACCACTCCTATCACAGATATTATAAAATCAAATAGCTTCTCTTCATTAAATTCCCCCAAATCAATACCAAGTTTCTATTACAGGCTACCATCAGACTGGGGCTTTTGATCTCTAAAATCTGAAGCGGTGTGTTGAGGGAGGTGATTCTCCCCCTCTGCTCTGGTACAACCCCGCCTGCAATGCTGCATTCATCTCTGGAGTCCTCAGCAAGGGAAGGACGTTGACCAGTTGGACTGAGTTCAGAGAAAGCCACTGATATGATCAGGGACTAGAGCACCTCTGCTTTGGAGACAGATGAGAGAGTTGGGGTTGTTCAGCCTGGAGAAGAGAAGGCTCTGAGGAGACTTAGAGCCCCTTCTGGTGCCTCAAGAGTGGTGGTTTATAAGAAAATTGGGGACAGACTTTTGAAAAGGGCCTGAAGTGACAGGAGAGGGGCTCCTTCTTTTCACCTAGGAGTGGGGAGACTCAGACTACAGACAAAGAAGATTTGCTTTTACTATGAGGGTGGTGAAACGCTGGCACAAGTTTCCCAGAGAGGTGGTGGGTGCCCCATCCCTGGAAACATCCTGGGTGTCCAGGACTCCAAGCAATCTGCTCTAGTTGAGGATGTTCCTGCCCACTGGTGGGGGCTTGGGGCTAGACAACCCCAACCTATTCTGCGGTTCTGGGAGTGTGAGATGTATGCTTACGAGAGAATTAGCTCCCTACCAAAATGCCTACAAATAATTTAAATTGCTTGTCCGGAATTACTGTGCTCCCAGGGAGCCTTTCCCCCAAGGATTTCTTCTCACAACTATCAATCATGTCCCAGCAGATGTTTAGCTTTCCACTAGGCTGTGAACTCAGCTCCCTTAGGCTCTTGGTGGAGTAGACAAAGGGGGAGGTTTGGAAAGTTTTGTTCTTTCCCTTAACAGGAGAGCCTAGCTGACACTGTTAAAAGATTTTTTCCCCTCAATTTGCAAGTTCTTGTTTATAAACTGCTGCACCCTGCTTTGAAAGCACCGCATTTCACAAAATGAGAAGTAAAAACTGTCAAGAAGAAATCTCAGCTGACAAAAAACAGCATGCAAGAAGATCTACAGGGAACCTGAAGCATTTCTGTGCTGCACTTTTCCTGGTACCAGGGCTGTTACTACATACTACCAAACACCGTCTCTGCCATGTGCCTTTACAGAGAGAGTGCTGCTCTGTCCTGAGACACAGGGCTTAACTTCTGCTCTGAGGCCTCACTGATGACCAAGATTGGCTGGTAAGGTTAACTCTCCTATGTGACCCTCTCATCTCTACTGCATTAGCTGAGGGATCTTCATCAATGATCTCCCGCATCTCCTAAGAAAGGTGTACTAAACTCTACTATTACAGATTTCAGTTTGCCTTCCTACAAACTGTGGCCCCTCTGATCACACACAGGTCAAACAATACTGCACTGGTAGCAGTAGTGCCTGGCAAAGGATCAGACCTGAGGCAAGAAGATAGAACATCCCCTTGTTACCTCACTTCAGTTGTGTGCACATCTTGTCAGCAACATCAGATACCTGAGGAGCTCAGTGGCGTGACACACTGCCCCAAACCTTGTCATGCCCAATACTTTGTGTAGCCACAATTTGCAGAGGATTTCAGCCTCAAAACTCCCCCCTCAGCTGCTTCAGGAGCACCACCAGACAAACAGCACAGCCAGCAGATACCCTCAGGTGGTAACTGCCACTCTAAACTGACCTCAGCCAAAATCCACTCTGCAACCGGACACCAATGATCACTGCCTGAGTGTTACCAGAAAGAAAATCACCTTTGGGCGGGGTCCAGTGGTGGGTCCCGTAGGATGTCTGAAGCAGGAGGTACTCGATGCTGTCAGTGACCTTAGAAGATGGTGCTGGTTGCAGCCTCCTGTAGATGATCAAGCCACAAGCTCTCACAGCCATTCCCCTCTGCCAACCACACCAGGAGCTGTGGAACAGCACAAAACATGGGGCTCAAACAGACCAGCTGTATTTAGCCAGCAAACAAATCTCAGCACAGTAAAAAAGTTGTCCACCCCTTTGAAGTTACTACAGAATTAAATTGTATCTTATCAGCTACCTTTGAATTGTAAAAAACTTTCCTTTTAAAACACCGAAACACAAACCTAGATAAAAGCTTTAAAAAAAAATAAAAGTCATCAAGAACCATGAAAAATGACCTGCATGTCATTTCTTTGCTGCTGATAGATTACAAACCATATTGTGGGAAGGGGAAAAAAAATTACAAAGCAAAAGGAAAGCCAAGAATTAACATTCTGAAACTTTTCCTCTGCAAAATTCTGAAGGGCCTGTGCAGAGGTAATACCTCAACATTACTGGAACTGGCATATGGAAATAACTGCTCCGGACAGTTTCCCTGGAGCACAGGACTCCTCAGAATGTCAGCGGCAAAGCTGAGAAAATGAATGACAAAGGACTCTCTGCTGATTCACCTAGACATAAGGCTGACAGACAAAACTAAAAGCTTCTTGGCACACGTGTTAAGCGCCGATTTGATGTAAACAATAAGGAGCACACCTCTTAAGTGATAAATATTGTCAGCAATAAGCTATACAGCCAGCATGAATAGTCCTATAGAGAAAAAGAGGGAAAACAACGAGGATGAGTAATCCATGCTACAAATCTGGTCGATTCCCAGTTCAGGGTGAAGCTTTGCATTCTGACAGAGACGCATGCTTCAGTAGATAACTTTACAGAACACTGTATTTTCCTGGGACGCCAACAGCGCGACACCTCCAGCCTGCAACACGGGAAACCACACAAGGGTGCCCTTCACCAGCAACCGCGCCCCTGGACGACGCTCAGCTCTTCCGGTCAACCACTTCAACTGCTTCCATTAGTTCCTGATCAGCCACAAGGAAACACCCCCGCTCCGGGCCCCGCAGCCCCGGGGCCAGCCCAGGGAAGCAGCACCACCTCCCGTGCGCGCCCGGAAGGACAAGGACAAATCCCAGCAGGGCCCCTCTGCCGGCGCCTGGCGCCACACGGCCCCGCTGCCCTGCCCTCTCCTCCCCGCCCGCAGAGGGTCGCCCCGTGCCCAGGGATGGGGACACTGGGAACGGGGACACGCGTCACTCCGACAGCGGCCACCAAGGCCCCCCGCCCTCACCTCTGCTTCCGTGTCCGGCAGTGGGCGGGAACCCGGGCATGATTGACGTCAGCCCTAACTAATCGCAGCGGCAGT
>WBMY01010905.1:144596-191683 GCA_013397315.1 Donacobius atricapilla | reverse complement strand
TATTTAAAAAATTAAATAAAACTTTAAAATTATAAAGGAAACCTTGAGGGGCATTTGGTAGATCCTGCTGGGAGGATGACCTTAGGCACGGTTTTCAAATAATTGTCACCCTGCTATAACTCGTGGGTTATTTTCTCGGTATGTGGTTGAATATTGGACACTTCCAATATTCAATATCCCAGTATTGGACACTTCCCCTTCTCTATGCAGCTGTTCCTTACAGCTGTCGGGATCAGCTGCAGGATGGGGCCTCGTCTGCTGAGGTCACCAGGCTATACTTAGTATGGAGAGAGGAATAAAATAGTCTGAAATACTTTCTGGGGAAACAAAACAATCCTCAATATAATGGCATTAATTGTTTTAGTAACTTCCTCAAGGTATATCAGTGGCAAAGGAAACCCCCATTTCTTAATTGTCACTGCAAACAGCAGACCTGTGTCAAGCTCCAGCTGTAAAATAGCTGCCATTTAGCATTAAAACCATTCCCTCCTCTCCAGTTACTTTTGCTATACTGAAGCTGTAAGTGGTTATTTATTGTCAATGTTCAGCTTCAAAACAGCTGAACACTTGTTCCAAGGAGCAGAGGAATGTTCGATGCCCTGTTGTTTACATGCAGGGTAGAGTAATCCTATGATCTTCCAAAGGGATCTGCTGCAACGTCAACCGCGGCTGCACAGATCCCTACCTGTTGCATTAAACTAAAATTATGGGCTTGTTTTACAATACAGATTATCTCTTGTTGTGGAGTTTGTCTTAAAAAAGTACAGCTGCAGCCTAACCTATTTACAGGAATGCCCTTATTCCCAAGGAATGGGATCAGAATGATTAAAGGTAAAGCACTTTGTATGGTGCTCTGGGAAAGCAAATTACTTACAAATTTAACACTCCATTCACTTCTGGAGCGTTAAGTCGGATTTGGCTTTGGATCACCTTAAAAAAAGAGCTTAATGTTCAAATTAATAAGGAATGAAAATGGATGGGTAGTGACACGAATTAATACGTTTCCCTTTTTCCTATTCATTCTTAGCTTCTGTATTTCAAAAAGCCTGCAAACTCTTTGGCATGAACAGAACCTGTGCTGAAGACTTTTTCGGAGTAAAATGGTTACAAGTAATGAGTACAGTGTGCTGCTGTAGTTGCTATTGGGAGAGGAAACACCCACCTGCTACACACTTTTATAAATTTTAAAGCTGTTAAGTTTTATTTTTATAAGGTACTTGTAGAACGTGATGGTGTACATGGAAAACAAGGTGGTGTTTTTTGTGCTGATTAACAATTTCTATGTTTATCAAATACCCTTGAAAATCATGGCTAATTAAATAATTTAATGATCAGGCCAGGGTTTATCATTTAGAGTGATTACCCTAGACTATATGCCAGACAAAATGTGTTGTTTACATTTGTAGGAGTGCCATGTAAGATTTCTTCACTTTGTTTTGTGAATTTAAAGAATAGGTACAATGATGCTTATGTTCTCTCTCAGTAGTGGCACTCAAGAAATAATCTAAATCTAAAATTGTCACTCTAAATCATCTAAAATTGTCAGGTCAGTATGAGTGAGCTACTGTGGGATAACAGGACATGTGAGGATTATTCAAGTGAATAGGTTGCTGAGATCTTTAATATATCAGAAGTTAATAAGGATCAAGATACAGTGGTTCTAGGCTGCTTTATTCTTAAAATAATCTCTATGGCCTTTTACATCATTTATTTTATACACAGTGATTGACACTTATTGTCTTTCTTTGAAGACCTTTCCTCCACCTTGAAAAGTGCATTGAGAAGGAAAAGATTTTGTGAAAGAGGTAGTTAATAATTAAAAGCATTTTAAACTGGAGAGTCTGCTCCTAGAATGTAGTTTTGTTCTAAGTTAATTTCCTTCAGGACAGAAAAATGTAAACCATTCATTTCTGTTATTTACACCTCACTTTTCTTTCTTTCATCAGCTTTATGACCTTTGAAAAACCTCTAATACTGAAGCTGAGGAAGAGTTCTCTGATGACAAGCTGCAGTGTTATTCTGTGGCTAAGCTAGTCCCTTTTATATATAATTCTTATGCTTTTTTTACAACAAGCACTTGTGCATTACCAGCATTTGGAAGCCTTTTAAGATCTTTGTAAAATGTCTTGGCATAAGAAACCAACTGTAGAGAACTCCTGTTTCCTGCATAGAGGTGTCAGGCTGGGTGCATGTGGAGAATTGTATCTCCATACTCACCTCTTTCTCAAAACATGTTATACCCAACTATTTCAAGAAGTCCTAGTCTTTTATCTCAACCCTGTTGTCAGTGAAGCTACCCATATCTTTGCGGGGAACAAGACCTAGGTTTTGATATGAAAATACCACACTGAAGAGAATGGTATGTTTTTCTGCCCCATGACACATTGGTGTCATGGGTGAACAAACAGATAACTGAGGAAATGCTGGCTGTTACAAGACTAAAAGTCTTCTGCGTTTTTTGCCAGAAGATGGCATTAACAATTTAGGATTCTTGAAAATGTCCTCTTAGTTTTCACTAAGCAATTTATTTTAAAGAATTTTATATCTGTTAGGAAAAGCATCTTCAGACACAAAGATATCTACAGGGTTGCATGAATTAAAGTATTCTTTCAATAAGGAGAAAGATATCATTTTTTTTAGAGCATCAGTGATTGAAAGATGAGAAGAGTTTCACTGGCAATTGCAGTTTTCCCTGAGTTCTTTCATGTTTGAACCACACAAAATCTTTTAGCAATTGTCTACTTTTGAGTTTTAAAATCAGAATCAGAAATGCTGGAACCTCTCATTATGCCAACCCCTATTTTTTTTCTGTGGTTAATTAATTTGTTACTCCTTTATTAGTGAATGTTTTGTTTTCCTAGCTTGTGAAATTCCTGCCCTGTCAGTAAGGAGTCCCTGGAGTATCCCTGAAATCACTTAGATCTAGTAAGATTTATTATATCTAGGAAGTCAGATCTCAGGTCTCATTAAGAGGCCAGGTCTCATTAAGAAGCCATTTAGTTGCTTTCACATGGCACAGAGCCTTAGCCAATTAGCCACAGAGAGTTGCTTACATGGCTCTTGTAGGTTCTGCAGTACCTATGTTACTTGGCTTTTCCTGATGCTGAGATTTCTTCTGACTTGTCACTCCATAAAATGACAGCCTGTTATTTCTAGCTATTTAAATATATTTTGTTTCATTTTTAATTAGAACCTTGACCTTCAAATCCATTATTCTCTCCCTTTATCTGCTGTTCTTTTTTTAGAAAGTGTCTCCATTCTTTCCCTTTTTAATATTTTTTTCTCTCTCTTGTGTTCACCATTATAATTGAAACAGAGGTTAACACTGAATTAGGGTCTTTGGATACTCTGTACTAAATATAAGGATATATAAACATGTAGGTGTAATCTAGGATACAGATAGAGAAAGTAGGCAAAATAAATTTATTGGATTATTTTTGTCTTTAACAGATTCTCAACACTTCTTAGATTGATGTCTTGGCCATGAGTTCTAGCTGCTCCTTTCATCAAACAGAAGAAGTTTCCCGTGGCAGTGCATGCAAAGAGTTGCACAGCACCTTTACTGGTTTTACATTTTAAGCTACCTTATGTAAGAAAGGGAATGTTTCCAAAATGTAATTCTTTAAATGAAGTCTCAGGTTCCTCTGTGTTTTTATATGTTAGAGAAGTTGGCAAGGAGTGAATGCTTGAGCCCACATATGGCATTTAGTTTCCCTAATCTGCTGTCTATCAGTTTTGATTTCCTCCTCCCAGGATCTAGCAGCCTCAACAGTGACTCTAACTTTACCTCATGATTCAGAATCACATTATCTAATTAAATAAAAACATTAAATAAATTCACTTCCATGTGAATTTTTTGGTCTTGAAGTTTATTGTTGTTGAATCTCATAATTTTACCTAAAGCATGGACTCAAAGTCATTTTAGATGTTCTGTACTGCACATTTTGACTTCTGTAATATCTCACACAGTCAGCACTTTATATATTAATCTTTATGATTTTATTATTGTTATTACTTCAACATAATGTATTAATTAATGACATGGACTCAAATTTGGGGATGACCTTATTTTTTTCTATAATGTCACTGTAGAGAACCTTGAAAAATCGTCACAAATCTACCCTGAACTACAGGGAAGAAAACTTAAATAACTTCTTTTTGTTGAGTCTTACTGTGAACTCTAAAATGAGTAAGAACAGTCTTTGTTAAGGTCCTAGACTGAACAAAGATATGAGAAGGCAGTGGGCAGCAGATACTTGAAGTGCTATCATTTTTGTGTTTTATGGAACAAGTAAAAATATCTGCTGATATTAATCCATCGGGATACAGACAGCTGCCCCATGCACTGCTAGTATAAGACATAAATGAAGAAGTTCGGGGTTTGGAGCATACTTTTCGGTTATTCATGTTTCTTCTTTGGGTTTCCCAAGAATGCAAGTATGGCATTCCAGTGGCATATATAGATTTAGAGAAATGCTTTCTTTCAGATTTTGCAGAATTTTTTTTTGTTTTTTTTCTGTCAAGGAGACTCAGAAATGCTCACAGAATTCATGACAAAAAAGAGAAAGTTACACAACAAAACTACAACTTTGCTATAGTTCATCTGTAAGATGAACGGTCTTAATTAGGCAGCTTGAGATGAGGACAAGTGCAATTTTTCTCCTCTGGTTAGTTAACCAGGGGTAGCTGAACCACGTTAGACCACGTGCCTTGATATTAAACTGAGTGTCTAAAATTAGGCATTTTACATTCTATAGCTTGAGGACGGGGTTTCAGTAGCTGTGGCATTCATCAAGTAGACATCAGGCATGTAGGAACTCGGTGGCAGTGAGTAATATTGCCTTGTGCATTTCTTACATGTTGTGTATTGTATATAATTTTAAAATATAGTTTAATGGATAAAAATGCTTATTTCATGTTTAATTTATCGGTGTTATTGCTATTTTGTGTAGTATTTGTCAGTCCACCGTATGGTAAACTTGGGGTTAAACAATCTTCTAGCCTAACTGCAAGTAATGGCATCAGGAAATGTGCAGTTTCTTCATTAGTAACTTTGTCAGATGTGATGTTTCATATGATTCTAATGTTTATTTTGTTTGATTTCTTGTAGGCTCTAGGTTAAAGATGGCATCATGCCTTTATGAATGCCTTTGTGAAGCAGAACTTGAAAAATACTATCCCCACTTTACTGCCTTTGGTCTTCAGACAATTGATGAGCTTGCCAAAGTTTCCATGGAAGATTATACCAAACTAGGGGTCCATGACATAAATGACCGCAAGCGTCTTTTTCAGCTCATTAGAATAATCAAAATTATGCGACAGGAAGGCATTGCAGACTTAAGCAAGCAAGATTTTCAACCACTTGGCCTTTTCATTCAGCCTCAGGTGACCAGGTCAGGACCCCGTAGACAGCTGCGTTTTGAGTCCTTCTGTGAAGAAAATGATGGAACAGTTGAAGACTCTGAACCTGAATTGTGTCATTCAGCTGATTTCAGTGCCAATGAAGAGAAGAACAGTGTAGGGGAAATGTTGGAACACATTCCACCACACGATTCAGAGCCAATCAGATTAACTAGAAGAGACCTAAATATTCCTGGAATAGGTACAAAAAATGACCTGAGCTGTCCAACAGTTTCTGATGATATTGCTCCTCTCCTGGGGGATTCTGAAGCTCCTATTGTACAAAGAGTAACTCATATTTCAGGGTATAATTATGGACTACCTCATTCCTGTGTCAGGTAATAATCACGCACCTTTATTTTGCCAATACTTCAGGTTAGTCATAATTAATTCTTTCTTAATTGTGGAGCAGAATCTGTCTTCTTCACCTCAAAATAAGCAATCCAAGCACTGCAATGCACTACAGACCAATGCAAAGTCTTACAGACAAGAGATATTAATAAGCATTTGCAACTCTCCAAGTCTTATAGAAGGAATCATCTGAATTTGACCAGCTGCTACCCACCAAGATTGTTTAAGAATAGTCTTTATTGTCTTTCAGGATTTAATGCTTTGTTTTCTTGGTATTTGAGCCACTCTTTGTCTTTCCATGGGACTATCTTTTAAAATACTATTTTCTCAAAATAGGGCATTGCCTGTTGCTAAATTTGTCAAGCTTTTCCTGGTAAAAAGGATACAGGCTGTAATGGCTATATTTGTTCATAAAGAAATTTCTGAACTGAAGCTTTAAAAGGAAGCAGAATTAATACAGCTGGGAAGGGTTACAGTCCTACTGGTGAGAGGTATGCCTTGCAGCTGCTCCTTAGGCATGTGATCTGTAACTTCCATACTTTTCCCAGCATTTGGTACTGTAGGGGCTGTGGTTATCAGCAGCCACTGGTAAATCTACTCTGGCAACATTTTTAAAGCACCAAGTTTTTTTTCCCAATTCAACAGCAGAGCACATACGCCTCTGCACATGTAATACCACTATCTAGCTTGTTGCAATGCAGTCATGGTAGTTAAAATGCAATGAAGAGAGGTAGTTTTATGAAGTTAGGTCTGATCTGGGAAGGTTGTGAGGAAGGATTTGATTTGGTACAGGGAAAGATCCATGGAGTTGAGGTGTCAATTACAGCTCTCGCTGAGAGTACACGTAGCCTGGAGGGATAGATGCTGCTGCCACAATGGAAAAGTACTAAGGTAACATAGTAAGTTGAGCACTTAAACTGGGAAATGCAAGACAAAGGTTTATAACTCCCCTTGGCTGGAAAAAAATCATTCCCACTTTCTGGAGAAGTGCACTACCCTCCAATATATATTGATACCTGGGTGCATTCTCTGTCTTTTCTGGAAGCTAAGCCAATGTGCAGCTAAAAGGACAGGATTTATAATGTTGGCAAATTAAAAAAATGATACATTATTAAACCTAATGGCTCGACCAAAGAAGTTAAAGATTTTTAATCCTGCAGTAGTCATGTTCTTCATTGTTCTCACTTTCTTTCCTTATTCTCTTCTTTTGTAAGCACATTCTTCTGTACCTAGTATTATGGTTCATCTCGTGGGTTTTCTGCATCCTCCTCCTGATGTGCCTCAACTTAATTTTCTCATGTTTGGAGAGTTGTGCATTTCAGGCAGGCTTGGAGCAGCATGCTTACACTCAGGTTTGTGATTCCTGTTTTGCAAGTGCTTGACATTGCATCCATTCCCATGTCACCTTGTGATTTGACCACAGTGAAGTCTTCTCTGGTCTCATCTATGAGAAATATTGGAAAACACAGACATGATTTTAGATAGCAGAAACACAAAGAACTCTTTTAATATGTTCAAATTTATTTTGAACTTGCCCACAGCAAGTAACTTGATTTTGCTAAGACATAATGGTTCTTCTGACCTATTATTTAGTCAGGTTTCTGACGATCTGTGTCATGATTTTTGTTTGATTTTTTTTCCTAGTAATGAAAAATTATTTTATTATAATATGCAATTTATATTTTAAAGAGTTAGTAAGAAATATAAACTTCGAGTTCAGCATGTAAAATTAACATGCATTCTATTCCCATACAAAATGTACTCAACAAAATGTGCCTAATGTACTAGAGAGAATTTATTACTTTTTTCTCATTAACAGAGTCTCTTAAGTTTTCCCTTTTTCTTTTCTCCAAATATTACAATCCTTTCTGCTTCAATCTCTTGGAGCACAACTGGCTGTTGCTTCAGGTCACCAACTACACCCTCTGGCACAAGAATTAAAATTCAGAGCTACTGATCATTTGTTGGACAACATTTGGTGCCTAGTGATATGCATAAGCTCACACCAGCTTATGAAGCATCTTATTTCTAGTGTCATTACCTATCTTTTCCAACAAAAGAATTTTCCATCTAAATGCAGGGCTTGATCCTGGACTGCACAGGAAAGCTGTAGTAAAAGTAAAGGGACTCTAGTGACAAGTAAACATTGCTCTTGTGTGGTCTCCTGGGACACATCCTTAGATTTAAATCTGCATCTTGTGCTTCCGGGGAATCATGGAGCACAACAGCAATGATACCACAAGCCTGTGGATGTTAATGAGGTGTTGAGTAACTTGTGGGTTACAATTCGTTAGACAACTGGTATATATGAGTTTTTAGTTGCTATGCTAAAAGATTTTGGCATCTGGACAGTGTGGCAGAAACACTGCTCTTGAGCAAGTTGGGGCTTCATTATTCGAAATGCAAATCCAGGCTGAAAACTGTTACTGATTTGACTGAAGACAGCTTGAGGAAGGGAGGGATGTAATGAATGCATTCTAGTTAATTCAAGCCTATTCTAGTCACAAAATGCTGTACACAGCAGGTTAATCAGTGAAACATGAAATAACCTCCTGTTTCTGAGGTGTCTGGAAGGGGACTAAAGTAAAATTGCCAAAACGTAGGAGGACAACTTTGTTTATGGTCTGAAACCACATAACCTTTTTATGAAAAAAGACCAAAGGGGAGACAAGAATGAGATCAATATTTCAATTTTTTTTTTTTTTTGAGCTGAACAGGAACATGGTGATACTATGTCATTTGCCATTTTGAGTCATTTACTTGTGACGTGTTGGACAGTTTATAATGGGAGGAATAAAGTCTAGCATGGGAGGAGAAGCAACTAAGTATCGTACTTTTTCCTTTTCAAGATCTATTCGTACTTTTATCGTATATGATTAAGTGACTAATCATGAGTGCAAATAGTTTCAGCAGGATTAGATTTCATTACATTAACTTGGACATTATGCCAGTTCCATCTTGTATTCTTGTACAACTGAAAATGTGTCAGTCCAGCAACAAGTTCAGGAGTGTAACTGCAAACACAACTGTTCTTTTAACAGAAGTGTACAGGAAGCATCAGCCTGTTTAGAAAAAAGCATCAGAAAACACACCATGTAAAAATGAGGTGTGTTACAGAGTCTTTTGATAGGCATTGATGACAGAAACATTCTGTGATAAAAGTAACAAATTCAGGCATATTCTTGATTCTGTTGTAACCTGATTTTAAAATGTGGACCTCCATTACTGTTGTAGATCCAGTACTTGCAACAAAGAGACTCCATGGACAGAGAGTGAAAAAATCAGAGTGTGTGTCCGAAAACGTCCTCTCTGCCTGAGGGAGGTGAGACGTGGGGAGGTTAATATCATCAAAGTGAAAGATAAAGAAACCCTGCTTCTCCACGAGAAGAAGGAGGCAGTTGATCTTACACAATACATTTTACAGGTAACATCCTCCATTAAAGGTTGTGCTTTTGGGCCAGTCACTTGCATGGAAGGGTAAAGCTTATTGTGCTTAGATTTTCCATGAGGGAAAACAGAAAAGGGCTCTTAGTATTTCTTACACAGTAATAGCTGGTAGGCTTTTCTTTTAGCTCAGAGTTGTCTATATTTGAGTTGCTTCTGATTTATGCCAGACTCTGCCAGCAAACGTGAGCCCAGAATTTTAAGCTCTACAAGTATGTCTCTTGCAGTTTTCTTTTTATGTGGCAAAATAAACCCTCTGCTACATGCCATTGCTGCCAGAGAAATGTGCCTGCTGATGACTTTCCAGGGTACTTCATTGAGGAGTTCCCTTTCTACTGTTTCAACACTATAGGTCTGTTTCAATGAATCACACACGCCCTCATCCCTTCCCTTCCCTTTTTCTCAAATGCTTTTGAAAATTAAGTTCCCTTTTGGTCTTTGTCTCTTAATCCCAAATACTTCGTGCTGTCATAGTTCAAGTTCTCACTTGTGACTGACAGCACCAGGAACAGAACTGATTTTAGATAGAGGCAGCAAGCCATTCTTGCTCTTCTGAGTGTTATTTTTACAGTCTGGGCCCTAGGAACAACTGTTTGGAGAGCCTGGTAAAATTTCAGTTTGGGTGTCTCTCAGGCCCAGTTCATGTGACACCTTTTACAGTGGGACACATGCTACATCATTTCCCCAGACCTTGAATCTGATCTTTGAATCTGATCTAGGGTGTGGGAAGTTTTGATTTTCTTGACCCCCTATGAGTTCAGATAATCTGTCTTTGCTTGGCAGCAGCTTCTTTCTTCTCTGGCACAAAACTTTTTAAGAGCAGAGGCAATTAATCACAACTCAGTTACGCGTGAAAACTAACTTTTAGAGAGTCAAGAGTTGACTCTCAGTTCTTTTTACTGTTACAGTCTGACACATCTGTAGGCTGATTCATTTCATGAATAAGTTTTCTTTAATTAGCTTTTTTGTTCTTGTTGTTATAAGGCTTTTGTAAGTTATGCTTCAGAATGATGGGAAATCGAGGCATTTTTGTTTCTTTTTTTTTTTTTGCCCCTACCCTGAATCTCTTGACTGGTGTGTTCCTACATGGTCATGCTGCATATTAAGTGTGCTAGGTCACTCTCTACCTAATCCAAAGCATATGAAGTCACTGGAAAGACTTCCATTATTTCGTTTTACCTTTGAATGGAATTGGAGGGGAAGTGAAACATATTCATTCTCATGTAAAGACTATCTTTGTTTTTCAGCATGTTTTTTATTTTGATGAAGTCTTCGAGGAGACATGTACCAGTCAGGATGTGTATATGAAGACAGCTTATCCTCTTATTCAGCATATTTTTAAGGGGTAGGGCATCAGTGCTTACATTTGTTATTTTTTGCTGTGTTGTTTTCCAATTTTATGTGTTGCCTGAATTTTCCTTTATACTTTTCGTCTTTTGAAGCATACATTTGTTTCACATTTGCCACATACCTTCCCCATTTCAGAATATCTTTGATGGCAATTTTGACAAAAATAAACCAGGGAAAACTTTTTTCACACTTGGTGACAAATCTCAATTACAAAAGAAGGTTAAATTGAACCTCAGGTGCAACAAAGAGACAGCATGGTCAGCCTAGAATAAAAAAATGTATCCCAGGATTTCTGAACTCTCATCTTTACTCTAACAAAGGCTCCTGTGTGGCAGAGCACACGCATTTCTGTAGAGAAATAATGTTACCTCTTTCCTGAGACTACTGAGAGGTATTTTTGCATGTATTTTTACAATTCTCAAAGTAATAGAAATTATGAATAACCTTGTGAATTATTTTTATTGATTTATATTTGCTTAGAGGTTTAATCATAAATACATACTTCCTGATTAATGGGAAATTGATGGTGGCTTTACATGAGACATGTTATTTCTGTGCAAGGTTATATATATATTGAATATATACTTGAATATAATTTTTTTTGAGTCTTTGAAGAAAAATATTATGTATCCATGCTGAAAATTAACAAAATGGAGTATTCTGTTACTGAAAATCTCCAGGTGTCATCAACAGAGTCAGAGTGTCATGCTTTTGAGAAAAGGAAAGTGGAAAAGGAGAATGAGGCTTGTACCTTGCTGTGTAATAATCACGAAAGCCGCAATTCACATTATAGTTAATCCAGTAATGCCACCAGAAGAGATTATGCTATTTTTTTCCCCGGCTTTCCCCTTACTTTTCCATTTCTCCTCTTGGCATTCGTTTAATCTGACACCATGGTGAGGCCAATCTGCAATCTAAACTGGCAAGAACTTGTTCACTGTGATTACTGCAGCCCTACATTTTTACCCATTCCTCTGCCAGGAGTACTGAGCCAGGTACAAAGTCTTTTTTTAAAGTTGGGCAGGGAAAGGAAAAGAAAGGAAGAGAGCCAGCACTTTGTGTCACATCAGATCTCCATAGAGTATACTTGGAAATCACTGTTAAGCATTTTGCAGTTTCCCAGAGAGGGTAGCAGACCAAACCTCATTGCTAAGGGGCCACTATAGATAGATACCAGCATTGCAGAATGTTATTTAAAAGATATGAATGAATCGAATGTGGTACTAAACACATACGCTGTCTTCACAGGGGCAATGCAACTTGCTTTGCATATGGGCAGACTGGTGCTGGCAAGACTTACACCATGATAGGGAATCACCGGAACCCAGGACTCTATGCCCTGGCTGCCAAGGACATCTTTAGGCACCTGGAAGCATCACCATCCAGGAAAGATCTTATTGTTCTGATCAGTTTTTATGAGATCTACTGTGGACAGCTTTATGACCTGCTGAATGGAAGGAAAAGGTATTTAAATAAGAACATGATTTACTATAAACCTGTGGTTGTGAATCTATTGGTTACTGTTTGGAAATCAGTTACTGTTTTCATGCGATTACATTTAACATACTAGCATTTATAGCACGTTATGTACTTAATTAGGGTTGTTTGTAGGATCTACTTAGGGAGGAATGAAACATCTGACAGTAGATACTGTGACACTGATAGGGACTCCTGATTTATTGTCCGGGGGAAAATAAGGACTTATGTTTGAGATACAAGCTCAGACTCTTGCTTACACTGTAATAAAATAATAGCTGAACATCCATAGTTAGAGAAACAAGCTTCTTGTGGCCAGAAGTTCCTGTCTTAGAATCACTGAACATTTTGAGAGAGAACCTTAAAGGTCATCTTGTTCCACCCCTGCTGTCCTGGGCAGGGTCAGCTTCCACTAGACCAGGTTGCTCAGAGCCCCATCCAACCTGGCCTTGAAGGTGTTCAGGCATGGGACATCTGCAGCTTCTTTGGACAGCCTGTCATGTGTCAACCATTGTGGAGTCCCTGTCTTTCCCTGGTCAAGCATATACTCTGGCTGTCCCTTCTGCTGTACCAGTGGGGTTTTGGCTCTTGTCAATTCAGTCTCTGAAGATCCTGTTCGTTTCCTGTATGCTTGACTCTGTAGAGCCTGCTCATCTCCCTGGGCACCTTTACCCTGCTCAGCCCAGCAAACCTCTGGGGGTGATGCTGAAATATGACTCTAAGGCTGTAGGAGCTGCTTTAAAATCCTGTGCAAAAATCCTTAGAATATGAACAGAGCAAAATTTACAGTCTGATGAAGACTTAGAGGAGCCTGAGATGTAGTTGAAAGAGAGATAGGAACTCTAAAATGTAAATGTGGTAATTTACTTCCCTGCTTTATTATATTCTTGAACTAAGAGAAATGCATTGGTAATGTCTCTAGCAGTGAAATGTCAGGGGTACTTGTTAAAAATGAAGCACCTCTTCAGCTCTGAAAATAAATGAATGACAGCAGAGACTCTCCCCTGTCAGTAGCTTTGATTGCTTTTTCTCAGTGTTGCAGCATGGACATGTGTTTTCATTGCTGCTTCCTGAGATTTCAAGTACCTCCTTTCTGCGCTGTTCTCTTTTCAGACTTTTTGCAAGAGAGGATGGCAAGCATGTTGTTCAGATAGTTGGACTCCAGGAGGTTCAGGTGGATTCTGTAGATCATCTGTTGGAGGTAATGTTTGGGATTCATTCTTTGTCTTCTGCAGCCTGATTTGCTGATTCGTGAGGTCTGTCACAGAGATTATTTACTGTGTAGCACAAGTGTATGTTCCTGTTTAAGGCTCTGAAATTGGCAACCGCCGCAGAGCACCAAGGGGCTCTATTAAAAGTGCTTTTATTCATTGAGCTGTTTCTTATGTTAGCCACATGCAAGCAGTTGATTCACAGCTGTTGCTTCTGCTGCCATTCCTTAGGGAAAGATTCCAGAAGTTAAATAGTGTCCTAGTAAGGGACCTTGAAAGCTGGATATGTATTTGCTCCCAGTGTGATAATTTGGGGTTCTATGAACTTAGATTTTCTACATATAAAAGATATGTGGTTTTGGCACAGAATATATAAATCTGAAAATTATTAGAAACAGAAATTAGAAAATACTTAATATTGAGGTTTATTTACTAGGATTGTAAAGTACTGCTTATGTGTGTGCATGATAACAGCCAAATAAAATTAAGATCTTTAAATAGTAGCTGACATTCACCATGAACAAGGCTTCAGTTTTCCTTCCCTACCTGGCTGAGCCCTAAAAGGACACTGGCAAATTTTCTATATTCTGCAACAAGCAAGCTGATTAAATCTACTTTCTATTTAACCCAACTTTGCGTAGTTCAATTCATTTTTTTGGTAAGGAAGTGTCAATTACAAGTGCCTGATAATGCAACTGACTCACTAAAATTGTCATAATGTTGTCCACTTATATTGCACTTAATTTAGTTGTTCATCTTCCCATTAACTCCAAGCTTCAGGGCAAGCTAGTGATGTTTCTGCAAGTTAGAGTACATAGAGTACAAATTTACTATATGGCTGATTTACAGTTCCTTGGTATTATCACATTCCATACACAGAAGAGCTATTAAATTACTTTATTCTTACAGATATCTTGGGGGAAAAATTAGATTGTTCACATGCCCTTTTGAACACAGAAATATCACTGGATTGACTCAGAACTTCTGAGTATTCTGCAACAGATATATGGAAAGAGCTTTGAACGCATCCCTGGTTATTCACTACTCATTAATGTTGGCTTTGATTCAGAAATTGTCCACGCTTAGCACTGATATAAAGCTCAGAAGCTGCAGTGGTTGGTTATGGTTGCTCAGTGAGAACT
The DNA here is from genome assembly GCA_013397315.1 of Donacobius atricapilla. NCBI lineage: Eukaryota > Metazoa > Chordata > Aves > Passeriformes > Mimidae > Donacobius > Donacobius atricapilla. Next base: position 177,309 of record WBMY01010905.1, on the reverse strand, counting down.
GGCCACTGAAAACCATGAATAATTCACATCTGTCAGCTGAGAATGTATTGATTTTGCTAGGCAATATTTTAATTTGTTCTTGAAACCAGAAATTAGTCACTGTTCTATGAATGCCCTGCTGCAGTCAATTCTAGACTTTCTGCAACAGTCCTTTACAGTTTTCAAAAAAGAATTATCCAGATTTATGTCTTGAAGGAGTTTTTGTCCTTCTGCCTTGCCTTCCTTCCTTGTTTTCTTATTTTATTGTTGTATTGAGTATAATTAATCTTTTAACCTTGTTCCTTATTCTGGCATAGGGTTTTTTTATAGTTTTGGAAATTTAGAAAGGTTTTGGCAGTTCATAACTTTCTGTTTGACTTTCTGAATAACTACTCATCTATTACAAGAGAAAGTGAAATTTTAAAAGAATTCAACAAATGGTCGATCTCATGAGTCTCTTAGGTTGTGTTTATAATACTACAAAAGTATGCCAGCCATATAAGAAAGAATGTAATTTTATAATTTGGATATTTTGCAAATATGAGTGCGTGTGTGATGCAACAGATACTTACTTGCAGTGTGCTCTATAAACTTTGTAGTGTCACTACAAGCAAGTCCACACACAAAGCTCTGAAGCAAATATTGGAAGGGATCCAGTCTACCTCTACTGCCTTGCACCAAATTTTAAGGCTGTAATGAACCTTTCCTCACAATGTTTCCTCATCTTAGGAGGACAAGATCTCTTTCTGAGAAATTGTGGTTTTATTTACAGTTCTCTTGGATTTTGTCCCCCTTATTTTGCAGGTGATTTTGAAGGGTGGAAAAGAACGTAGCACAGGAGCTACTGGAGTCAACTCAGATTCCTCTCGGTCTCATGCCATCATCCAAATTCAAATTAAAGACACAGCCAACAGGGCATTTGGAAGGTAAGACCAGAAGCAAAAGTGCTCAGTGCTGATGTCAAGCCCAGGGACATCCAAGAGACAAAGAGGAGGTGTTAGTGCACAAGTGTGAATTAAATTAGAAGATAGAATTAAGATGGACTTTGAGAAGTTCCACAGTCCTTTCTCAGTTGTCAAGGAGAATGTTTTAGGCACATCTGTGAGAGCTTTGTCAAAACTGTTTGTACAAATTTCCAGTGAAGGAGTTTGACAATCAAATCCATCCTCTCATTTTCACTATTTAATTTGGCTAAAGGTAGATGCCCGCAGTGGACATATCCACATGTGAACTCGTCAGCTTTGAAGTCAGTAGAAATGTCACTTCTGGGATCCCTGCAGAGTGACTAAATTAGGTCAGATGCATTTGCCTCTAAAGCATTTCTGTCCTGTAATTGACTAAAGAGGGAGTGTGGGATGACTAGCCCAAGTGGAGATGATTCCTTGACAGATGTCATCAGAGTACCTCACATAAACCTCCCTCATAATTTGAGTGTGTGACTCTGATGCTATCTGCAGCAGGCAGAAAGAACAGTTTACTTACTCTTGTGGCATCCACTTTATGTATTCAAAACCTAATTGTGCCTCTTCTCAGTCATCTTTTCTCCAGACTGAACAACCTCAAGAAATAGATCTGAGACAGAAAGTCTGTGCATCTGCATTACTGCCGAGTGTCAAAAAATCCTGCTGACACAACCTTCCATTAGCTACCTCACAGTCTTCTTTCCCAGGATGTAATTTTGAACACAAGGCAAAACAGGAGAGCCGCAAATACTGAAGAGAGGAAAAGACAGAACAGGCAGGCTTAGAAATAAAAGTATAGTGGTTATGTAGGTGTGGCATCTAGACTGGGGGGGTTTTGTGTGTTTGAAAGGGAGGTGGAGCTGAACTGAGGAAAGAGTGCCAAGATGTGCCTATAAAAGAAGTCAGGGCTGTTGCAGAAAAAGAGGAAGGACAAAGACTAAGATACAATGCAACAGTCAGTATAGCAGCTGGCACCCAGAGCTAGGGAGTGTGAAAGAGAATAATGGAGTTTTGTGAAAAGAAACGACAGGGATCACTGAAATATCAGGGTATTACTTGCTGCACTGGAAATTTCTGTTCCTATTGCCCCAAATTCCCATTTGACATGGCAGTTGTTTGTTTTACTTGGAAGGAGAAATCAAGAAACTTAGAATTTTTTTTAACTGTGTTCTTAGGAAGCTACAAACACAGTGGTTATCTAGAGAGAGGGATGTGTTGCACTTTACACAGCTTATCCATTAAACTGTGGAGCACTGTCATCCCATGTAACTACACTTTATATTATTTAATGTTAAGATGCTCTGGCATTGCTCCTGTTGCTATGCTTATTTTGGTATCTCAGGTATTTCCAGTGGATGTTTCTTGTTGCTCAAAAGAAGTAATTTCTAATCACTCTTCTGAATCCATGTGTTGCAGCCTGCTGATTTAATAAAGAAAAAAAGAAGAGAGGAAAAAAGCCCCTAAGATAAATGCAACTTTGTTTTTTTCTAGAATATCATTCATTGACTTGGCTGGCAGTGAAAGGGCAGCTGATGCCAGAGACTCGGACCGACAAACGAAAATGGAAGGAGCAGAAATAAACCAAAGTCTTTTGGCAGTAAGCTACTATTATGTCTGGGGAAGGTTTTGTATTTAATTACAAGCATGTGTTTTAGGATAAAAATGAACCACAGAATAATGTATGTATGTATTCCATGGAGAGAAAAAAATAACCAAGGTACTAAGTGTGTTCATTTTAATTTGTCTCGTGACTGAAAAACAATTTCAGAAGGAAGAGCTATCCTTATGAAAATTAAGCCTTTTTAATCCATTCTTACTGCCAAACAGATAAACATAACATGGAGAAAGTTAGGTGTAGTATAATAAGTGTCCCATATTTTATATAGAAGGTTTTGTCCCTTCTAAAGAACACTGGCTTGGAATTGCCATGTTTGTTTCATAAAAGCACATCTGTTCCTGCCAGTTATTTTTACCACTCAAACTCAGGCTTCTCTTTGAAATGAGGAAGAAAGGACTTGAGAGCATAAAAAGTAGCAGTTTATGTGTGGGGAGGAAGAAACAGGAAAAAATGCCCTCCTAAGGCAAATGGTCTTTATAAGTGTCCACAGTCAGGCAAAGAGGGACAAAGGAGCAGAAAAATGCCATCTAAGATAAAGCAGAAGTGCCTGTAAGTGTAAATGCTGCGCAAAGCTTTGCACCTCCTTTAATGCAAATAAGGGAAGCTCAGTGGTGACTGGGGGCTTCTCTAAGTGAGGCTGAAGGTGATACAGGTTCCTGGGTATGAGCCAGCAGTGCAGAAGTCTGCACACAACTGTACCTCTCAGCGTGCTGTTAAATAGGAGATGGCTTGCTCCCCTTTGGGAATGTAGATGCTCTTTTGCACAGAGGCTTTTCCTGCATTGGAATATTAGTATTCATGCTGGGAGGTAGCCTGTGAAGTGAATGTGTTTCTGTACTTCATGCTTGCTTGGGTACTTGCTGGTGAATAACTTGAGTGTCACGGGGAGTTGGGACCTGAACAGAAAGAAGGCTGATCTGGAAGGTCTTCTCCAGCCTAAACAATTCTGTGATTCCTGAGAATCCTGAGTGTAAGCCTATGAAACTCTTTTAAAAGGAACTGTAAAATCAGAGTCTGTGCATTTTTGATATTGTGTGAAACTAAGAAGATACCTGGGTAGTCTACAAGTAGTGACTGAATTAAATATAAAAAGCATATTTGGGTAAATCTTCATAACCTGCAGCCTGTAAAACCTAGCTCTGGCCTCAGTTATCATCACATTCTCTTCATACCTTTAAACCCATGAGATCTGAAGTCTGCTTCTGGTTTGAATATTAATGTTGTTTTCAAGTGGAAGATTTTCAGACTCTGCAACTATGAGAGCCAGACTAAAGCATTATAATAGTTTGATCTCTTACTTGTTGCAGGTGCAGTTTTTAATAAAATGCTGTAAAAGTGAGAAATAAGCATCATTTTCAGTGGGAATGTAGAATGTAGAAAGGCTGTAAATACTTGATGGCAGTATCACCATGACAATAGTGTAACCTGCTGTCCCTAGAAGAAAGAAAGAGATGTAGCTCTAAAAGGATACACCTGCCCTGCGGGCTCCAGCACAGTCTAGGCTCCACCCAGTCTGGCTTCAGACTAGCTAGATGTGGTGCAGGCAGCAGCTCTGTGGAGCTCTGTGTTCCGAATGCCTCTGCTTACCCAGCTCCTAGCATTTGGTGTAGCCCACGGAGCCATCAGGCAGGGCACAAATTGACCTTGCAAGGGACAACACATAGTAGGAGTCAAAGTTGACGAAGGCCCTGGGTAGGTTTGGTTTGATGCAGTTCAGTTCCTTGCCAGTGTATGACTGATCTATTTTTCCCTTCTGTTTTTTCTTTCTTTTGGTAGCTAAAGGAATGCATTCGGGCGTTGGATCAGGAACACACGCATACTCCTTTCCGGCAAAGCAAATTAACTCAGGTAGAATGAGCAGAAAGGCAAGAGGAGAGGTTTCTCTGCTGAGGACAGAAATAAGAAAAAAAAAAAAAANAAAAAAAAAAAAAAAAGAAATGGCATAGTTCAGTAACTGCTTCTTCTCTTGAGGAAGAGAGGAAATGCATAGTTTTTGTAAATTTTAATTTTAAAAGTAATCACAGAATTTAAGCCAACTGCCAATTTCCTCCAGCCAACAGTGGGGACTGGCATGGGAAAAAAAGAAAGAATCCAAAAGCTGAAACCAAACAAAACCCTAAACACCACCTTCCAGACTTATACAGAGTTACTATTCATCTCCCCTCAGTCTGAAACCAATCTTGCATCTTCTATGGAATAACTGTCCTGGGATTTCTTGACTTCAGCTATAACATCTGCTTTATTCCTTAAACCATATTGGCACCCTTAAGGCATCTGGAACAAGGGCTTGTTTGGAGCCCTAATTAATACCTGTATTCATTTTGAACTGTAAACAAAGGCAAGAAAAACTCAGACAAGAGCACTACATTTATAAAAAAAAAAAAAAAAAAAAGAAAAGGACAGTACCTCATGTGGAATTTCTTCTGTAGGTGTTGCTAATTTGCAGGATGTGCAAGGGAGATGAACTGCTAAGAACCTAATTTTTTTTTTCCTGTGAACCCTAGGTGCTAAAGGACTCTTTCATTGGCAACTCCAAGACATGTATGATAGCCAATGTTTCACCGAGCAACATAGCTACGGAGCACACCCTGAACACTCTGCGATATGCTGACAGGTAGGAGATGAAACTCAATCTTGCCAGGATAAAAATCACAAAATAAAAAGTAATATGTGATCTTTGCCATTACATTTTATTTTAGTTGTATTGAAAATGTCAATTTAACAATAAACAGAATCTTTACAAAGCTATAAAATCATTATCTATTCCAACTCTTGTATTTTGTCTTAACATTTTTTGGGTCTTGTAAGTACTTTCTGATGACTGCTTTCAGTGATGAAAATATCACTGTGTGCCCTGTAACTGCAGGATTACTGACCTTGGCAATCAAAAGTTTTGGGTTATTTTGTATTGTGATTCTACTTGGAATGTGTGCAAGTCCTTCACCTTCCCTCCTACAGAGCAAGAAGTAAATTACAGGCTGTGCAATGCTGGTCTTAAAAAGACAAGAGATAACTTGAGGGGCAAGAGGAGCAAAGGGGACAGCTGAGGGTCAGGGTGGTAGGGAAAGGGTGATACCAGTTAATCAGCTCTTCACAGTTGCACTGTTGAGTCTGATCCAGGGGCAGTGCAGCCCTGTGCACATCACCTAAGCTAAGGAGCCCCACTGCAACTACTCCAGAAGTCCTACTCTGAGCCTTGTGGGACTCTGTGATGTGCTGTGGAGAATACCTGCTTGTTCTGCTGCATTATAACGTGTGGAAATGCCAACCCGTGCACTGAAGCTGAGGCCATTTGCACTCATTTGACCTGTTATATACTGCTTAAGGAAGCACTTAAAAAGACTGCTATAGATTTTTCCAAAAGTCCAGGCATTTTGGCAGAGGGGTTCTGATACCTGTGAGGATCACAAGCAGAAAAAAACCATGATGTTGAATTCAATATTTAATCTTAGTACTTGAAAGCATGGATTTGTTCTGAAGATGCTGTTATTTATCTGAAAGCATGACATCTTCTAAATCCAGACACTTTTTTACAGGGTCAAAGAGCTGAAGAAGGGGATTAAATGTTCTACTCCTGTCACAAAAAGGCGTCGCAGAGCTGGAAATGTATCTCCAAAACGTATCCAAAGCACTCCCTCTTTGCCACCGGGGGAAAAGAGCTCTCCAAAGAAAGCGAAGCTAGGCCTACAGCATCCCTCAGGTGCTACAAAACCAAAGGGATATCCTGCAGCACTCCAGCCACCTGGTTTCCCTCTTACCTCTACCCCCAAGGGAACTGGCAAAGAACATGCCTACAAAGGAAATACCAGCACTCCCTGCTTCCACCACACCACCCCAGTTAAGGGAGTCCTACGGATAACACATCCCCGGAAGAAGAAGAATTATGATCTATCCCCCCACTCTGAAAAGGTGAAGGATTTCATTGACACAGCAGAAACAAAAGAGAGCGGCCAGCAAGAAAAGTATATGCAAAACAGAACACCTGTCCAGAGCCTGAAAGTCCAGACAGTGCAACCTGTTGTTCAGAAACAGCTTGTTCCTAGAGATGATAATTCCTTTGGAGATGGAAATCTGTCCTCTGATGGCGAACGGGAATGGGGAAATACTTTTGCTAAACAGTCTGTTGAAGCCTGGACATATCTGCCTCCATTTCAGAAGGAAAGGGAAGAGCATTTACGTCTTTATCACCAGCAGTTTCAGCAGCCTCCTATTCTAAAGCAAAAATTGAACTATCAACCCCTTGAGAGGTTTTTAATGCAGTACAAGCCTGAGGAGATTCAAGTGAAGGAGGAGCTGAGCCTTACTCCAACTGAAGTGCAGAGCAAAGAGGGGGTGCAGCTGGAAGATCTGGATGACAGTGATTTCAGCGAAGATTCTTTCTCACCTGTTTGTAGTCAAAAGAGCGTGAAAAGAGGAAATACCAACAAATGCAGTCAACATTCATTTTTCCTTCATGAAAGAGAACAAGGAAACAAAGAAGAGCAAACAGGCCAAAAGCGACAGGATTTATTTTTCAACTATGCAATACCCATGCAAGATCCTGGATTAGATGACAGCTGGGATTGTAGCGAGGATAGCCCAAAGGCAGAGGAATCCATTAAAAAAGTAGGCTCCAGCAATACTCCTGCAGACTGGAGCTATGACTTAGCTGTTGAATCCTCTCCAAGCAATACTGCAGAAAAACCTTACTGCCTGCAGGAAGATCCTGCTTGCAGCTGGAGAAATGGCAAGGATTTCCTAGCTGATCACAAAGAATACAAGTCCAAACACAGATGTCTTGTTTACTCCAGTGAAGCCACCTTAACTCCAGAAAAGGATGCTTCAAACCCATATGTATCTCCTGTATTGAAATCAGAAACTCCAGAGTACAAAGAGATTGATCTTCAGCATGAGGAGAAGGAAGAATCCACTTTGGATAAAAAGGCTGCCCTTGTAGGAGGTGTAAAATGGAAAGCTCAAAAAAATGTAATTAGCCACTGTGTTCCTTCCTCAGAATTCACCTCCGAACTCATGGCTCCTCTCCTAGTGTCCCCTCTTGATAGTGAGGTCACAACTGAAACAGAAAAAGCATCTTCCAACCAGGAGAAGCCCCGCCATGAGAAGCAAGTGCCAGACAGTGACACCCAGAGCAGGTTTGATGACGAGGACTGGCGGTGCACCAGGAGCAGATCTCTGACCGATAGCATGCTGCAACTGGGGGAGCAGACCCGCCTTGGGGGAAGGCTCTGTGCCCTGCTGGGCTCCCCTCAAGCCACACACAAACGGCTCCCACCTGCCTGTGGCCGTGTGAAGCCGTGCTGCTGCCACCTGCGATTGGATTCGTCCAAGCAGGGAGTCCGGCGCAGTTTGTTTGGACATGACCCAACGGAAACATCTGCAGCTGGATCCACAGCTAGATCCAGAGCTGGATCTGCAGTCCCCAGGCCAGAGAGAGAGGGTAGGGGGCTTTGCAGTGACTCCCCCTACAAAGGAGACTCAGGAGGCAGATGGTGTGGTGCTGATGTTAACCAGCAAGACAATGCTGGTAATTCAGAGAAGTCTAACTCAAGTCAAGGGTCCTGTGCTGAGGAAATAAATGCTGAAATACCTGAAAAGAGCTATGCAGCCCAGTCCCCCTGTCAGGAGAGTAGCCTGCTGCTGCAACCCAAGCCAGGACTGAGGAATGAGAACCTCACCCATTCTGAAGACCCTGCCAAGTCATTATTTGGCAATGAGGAAACAGGGTTGCTAAAAATCAAGTTAAAGCAGAGTATTTTTACACAAGAGACTTCTACTGCAGATGAAGGATTTGCAACCAAAGATAATAAGCCAGTAGCAAATGCAAAGTGTCCCTCACACATGTCCAACAGCAGCTCTACAGCTTCTGCATCAGACATGGGGAGATGGCAGAGGGAAGCCCTAGAAAAGGCACAGTAAGTCTTGTTCATCATGAAGTTTGTAGTGAATCTTAGAAATTCTGGACATGTGATAACATTTGCCTTTTATTTTTATGTCATACTCATATGTACTTCAAAAACCAATGATTAATTGTTCTATTAAATAATTATACAATTAATCATAATTTATAGTAATTATCTTAAAAATATAGGATTGCTTGTTATTTAGTGATATTTTAAAATCTTACAGGAAGGCAGTTATTCTAGTAGAGTTTCTAGGATAATGCTAGAAGAATATTATAGTACAAGCTGCAGTTCTCAGGAATTAATTGGCTTACTATAAGCTGTGAAGTACCTAAAATACATCATAAACTTCCATCAAGAATCAGGTTATAGCTGTTCCATCAATGAAAAGAAAAGCTGCTAGAGCAGCTGGGTAGTCACTGGAGATGTAAATATAAAGCTTCTGAGTACTCTGAGCTGCCACTGTCAGCTCCCAGGACTGGACTGCATTCCCTTGACTGAAAATATATTGTCGATCAGTGAAACTTGCTCAGAGGAATCAACAGCAGCACTGTGTTCCTGCTCGGTCTGTTTCTCACTGAAATTACTTACAGATTCATGGTTTAAGCCATTTCACCAATTAATTAGAGGATTGTTGTGCTGCTTGATTCTCCTACAGTGAAAAGCAGCTGTGTGCTGCCTGTACTAAGGGCAGGCTGTGGTCACTCCCCTGTGAGCAGCCCTCAGTCACTCAGTTTATCCTGAAGCCCTAACCAGTGCAGTCCACTGCACTCCACAGAACACTGGTGTGCCCTTCCCTGAGTGCCAGGAATGCAGGACAACAAGGCTTCCTCTGGGGCATTGCTCTTTCTTAAAGGTCTATTTGAGGCCAGCTGTGATTGATTACAAGCAGTGATTACACTATAGGCTATGTAACCAGTGTGTGTTTTTTATTAATCAGACAGACTGTAATTCGTGCTCATCGCCAGCAGCTGGATGAAATGGCATGCCTGTGCTTCAAAGAGGAGTGCTTGATAAATCAGATGTCAGCAATGGTAAGTGTTTCAGATAATGGTTTTCATACCCGTTGAACCTACATAAATTAATCTTAGAGATTATTAGCTTGAATTGGTGATGTGATGTTCGTTGTCAGTTCAACTCCTTCTCCAAGGCCTGTCTTTGTGCTGGGAGAGGCCTCTCATTTTCAGTGCCTGTTGTGTCTCCCACTCTCCACTCTGACAAGGCCCTTGGGGAGCAGGAGATGGGTAGGCCAGCCCTGACGCCCTTGTCTCTGATACGAGAGCCTTCCCTTATCTCCCATCACGAGGCAGACTGTACCAGAGAGGCCATCTGTCCCTGTGATGTTTTAGTTCTTGCAGGCTGGGACAAGTAAGCCAGTAGCTCAGAACAGAGCACACCCCTAGGGCAGGAGACTGGTGGCATTTGGCTCTTCCCTCTGGGAGCCTCTTTGCCTATCACACTGCAGATGTGCCAACAATCTAGGCCTCGCTAACTCCAATGTTCTGACCACTGCGGCTTGTGCCACATATGCTCTTGGCTTTGGTTACTCAAGTGTTTCTTGGCTTGACTTTGCCTCAGATGACAGTGGTGTACCTTAGACCTAAAAACTGGCACCTGTGTGACCCCACTACTAGCTAGGCAATCCCAGTTCTCTGTTTCTCCTCCCAACAGATGCATGTCACAGCTATGTGACAATCCCAACAGATGCATGTCACAGCTATGTGACCATCCAGACTGTGAACATTTTCCAGTGAGAACTCCTGCCTTCCCAGTTCCCTCACCTTTTCAGTAAAGCCAAGCTCCACTACTGCATTGCATTATCAAACCTATCAATTCCTATTTCAATTCCTATCATAGTTCGCATCTGAAGTATAGGGACTCCAGGGACTTCGGACTGGGGCCATCATGTGGCTTATTCACTGTGATTTCAAGCTGCATATGCTGTTTTACAGATGACATACACTTCACAAAGCAGCACAGGAGACATAAACTGTGTTAGTTTTGTGGCAGACAAACAAAGCTATCTTTCATCTTCTTAATTTTTTTTTATCTTCTGAGATTGTTCTTTATAAGTCTGTTGTTCACTGCACACCAGCTCTCCTCCCAAATTCACCTCCCAAATGCTGCCCCTTGAAGCTAGCAGTTATTTTCTGGCTAGCAGAATTCTGACAAGCTTGCCAGGCCTCCCAGCAGTGTGTGAATAACATACCCTATAGTTTTATTTCACAGCATGACCTTTTTTGGGTAATGAAATGTACTGGGGCTTCAAGGATCAGCTTCTCTCCTTCCATATTCAGATGGTTTCAACTTCTCCAGCCATGAAACTTTGGCCGCAGGAGAAACTCCTGCCAAGACCAGCCACACAATGAACAAAGCAGTATTTAAAGTGCTTAAGAAAAATATGCCACAGCAGCTGGGCTAGTCTTCATCACTGTCCTGATTTCCCCGCAGGACAGAGATACAGTGCAGTAGATACAGCTGAACTACTGCCAAAAAGGCTTTTGCATGACTGATTTTCATGCACAGCAGCTGAATTTCCCACCCCTAGGGATGCTGACACCTCCCAGCTTATCAGGCACAGGCTTGTGAACAAAGGCACCAAACTACTCTTAGCTGGGAAGCAGAGCACTTCCAAGTGCTCCCTTATTAATACAAGCCCTACTTGAAAAAGGATTAAAAATCTATTTCAGTTTTAATCACAGTTCCATACTATTTTTTATCCATGTGGCTATGGAAGGTAGAGTTCCCTGGACTGAGGCTGGATACAGTGCTGATACTGTTCATGGCAGACCTGCAGCCATGGTCCCATGACCTAATGGGAAATAAATCCCTTGCATCTCTCAAGATTGGGCTATGTCTGATCTATAGTGGCCTAACTCACCATTTATTTTCGTAATTGATAAATCCAACAGGAGAGTTGTCAGGAACAGAATTCACTACATGGTAAAACTGGGTGACCGGTACCAAACCTTTGAAAAGCTTACCAGAGTAGGAAAGCAACAACAGCTGCTTTATACATTTTTATTTTTAGGCCACTGTATGAGCTGTAATTTCACCAATAGATGAAACTACCAGAGTCAGTGAACCTTGGTATCTAAAAGCACTGACCTTTGTCTGAGTGTGACAAAGTCTGCTGTGACTTTACTAAGGAAATACAGATTTAATCTACTAGTCTGCAGAATGCTTTTATGTTCTGCTGCAGTGTAAAAAATTTGCTGATTTTCTCCAACCTGCTCATAGTGTTCCCTGCTGTTTCCTTGTGCCTTCCTCACCAGGATTTTCAGAATTTCATGACCATGCTGGATGAAATCTTGGTGCTGAAGACAAAGTGTGTCCAAGTGATGCGAGCCCAGCTTCAGCTCTGTTTAGCCTCCCCTGGGACTGACATATCACTGCAAACACCTCCACCAGTTTAGACCTTCTCTGCTTGCACATGCACTGGAGCAGCTACAGGAAAACCCAGCCAGCTACTTTGCTACACTTGCTGCTGCAGAGTGTGGGTGGTAGAGGATAGCTTTTGGTTTGATGTTTGCAATTAGCGTGTGCTTTATATAAAGATGGAGAGAATTCTGAGTAAATGAGAGATTATTAATTGGCACCATAAGCTTTGTATTTCATTAATACCAGTAAGCCACATTCTGAACCGTAACAATTCAGCAGCCTTTAAATATCTCACCAAGCAGCAGGCAAGTTGTGTTCATGTATCATAGAAGCTTCTCACATGTTAAAGGCAATTCTGTGTTGCCATGTAAGGGAAACAACTTTGAAGCCAGATACAGATCTGAACAGAAATGCTCAAAAATACCCAGAAAAGTCTTTGCAAGCAGAAGCCAGGAAAGAAAGGGGAGCCAGGGTTGTTACACTAATGTGACCAGACCTCAAGTTTGGAAGTCAAGGCAGGGTGTGAAGTGCTGTCAGTTTCAGAAGGAAACCTATTGTTCAATTAGTTCTTCGGATGAACCCTGCAGAACCCTGAAAGAGGTGGCTTTAAATTATGGGTAAGGAGTTTAGCAGGGACTTCATACCAAAGATTCCATCTGGCATGTTTATAAGCACATGGGTTTCAATGCTGCTGCCCAGAGGAAGACTCCAGCAGCTGTACCTGCTGCACACCATATCTAATGCCTGCACTGAGCAGAGCTGAACAGATTTCTCACATGAAAAGAGGGTCTGCTTGGAGGCACTAGGCTTCCAGAAGCTGCTGACAGCACTGTTATGTGAACCTGATATTTGAATCAAGAGCTCTGGAGCCATCAGCTGGAGCCCTGCAGAAGCCATTGTGCTGCATGCATCACATCTGAACAAAGCCAGTCCACTTGTTTTGAAGGCACAAGTGACCTTGAGACATGCTTGCTGACAATGCACTGTGTGAGCACTCCCACTCCAAAATTAGGGCTGTCGCAGCACATTCATCCATCTCTGTGTATCCTCAGTAATGCCTATGGTAGCTCATTCAAAGCCTGCTCAGTAGCCAGAAATGCCGAGGGGAATAAAACTGTCTGACCAGCTGTGGGTTTTGCTGCCTACCTGCACAGCCTCCCTGAGGAGCCCAGGTTGGGCTGAGCAGCAAGACAGTAATCGCAGTGACACTCTGGGACGTGCATTTGGTGCAAACACTCCCAAGAATGTCACCCAGTGTAGGCCTGGGGAACAGAAGCAAATCCCACATCACTGCCCCGACTCTTGGGTTGTTTTTAGCACTGGTTAGTCTCCATCTTGCAACTGAAACAGGGTTTCTCTGTGGAGCAGAGAGCAGAGTTTCTCTGAGGTCTGAGGTTATGGCTCTCAAAATGGTCTGTGTGTCCTGGTCACAGGCCAGCAGCAAGTCACACCTGAACCTGGGTCAGAAGCCTCCCTCACTCACCCAGAGATGAAGCATCCAGGAGTAAGACTGTATTTCTGCATGGCACATTTCAGTGGTGGCCAACAGCCACCAGAGAGCTGTAAAGCAGTGGGACATCAGCACCCCACTAAAACCACACAGGGAGAAGCAAGTGTTTAAAACCAGCCAATTCCCTCCACTTCCTGCAGCCAGGGAGAGCTTTCCTGTGAGTAGGGTGAGGGGAAATTAGGCAGCTGGGTAGTCCTGATACCATAATCTGGATGCGGGCACTCAGTTTCCCCAGCATGTTCTCAGTAAGCATGCAGCAAACACTGCTGTCAGGGAGCAGCTGAGGAGTTTGGCAAGTCTATTTGAAACCAAGGAAAAAGGTCAGACTGTAGGATGTGTGCACAGGTCATAGGAAAATGTCATGTCCAATCAGAAACAGTGCGAGGGAGGAGAATATTCCCTTCACGTACTCTGACCTTTGGGAGGTAAGTATTGGTTGATTGCTCTTCCAGGTTTTTAAAAAGCAGCCGAGCAATGTTCACAAGCATTTCTAGTGTCTTAGAGAAGCTGGACACTCCTAAGCAACACACAAGAATCATTTGCACAATGTGCCATGTCCTAACCTCAGTATCTGCAGGCACAGTTGTGACAGGACAGGTAAGTGACCAAAAATTTCTGTGAGGAGCTGTGATTCAAGTCAGCCACCAGCCGGACTAGAGGCACCTGTGAATCCCATCTGCTCTACTGTGAAAAAGCAAGTCTCTCTGGATCTGATCTCCAACATCAATTCCCAGAGCAGGAACTATTTGCTCCCCTGAGAAATGGCCACGGACACTGAGAAACAACAAATAATCAAAACAACAACACACAATTTTCCAAGGTCTGATAAAATCTTTTTTTAAATAGCTTATCCTTCCAATCCACATGACTATACCTTCTTAAGTGTATTTTATTATGTCTGTTCTCCAAATTTGATTTTCTCTACTAAAGGTGAGACTTAACCAAAATAAAATAAAGCACTCAGCTGTGAAAATCAGCCCATCCTTGGCAATAACATGGACATGCTTGAAGTGCTGCACACCCCAAAAATACCACCAATGGGTTCCGCATATGCAACAGAAACTATAAAGCTGTTGTCAGAAATGGTAACATTTTTCTCTCCCCTTGGAGGGTAATTGCCTAGTTGCTGCTTTAATTCTTGTGTGAAAATCTGCTAAATGAACGTTTTTAAGTGTCATACCCTTCCTACTGTTTGATATTTTACTGACAACTGCTACAGAAGGTTTTCACTTCAAGTTGATGAATATGTATTAAAGTGTCATAAAAGCCTTCTAAGAGATTTAGAGCTTGGTCATGTACAATCAAATAAACATAGAACTAAAATGGATTCACTTTTGTATTCAGATACGACTATTAATGCTTACTAGCAGAGGCTCGATACTTTATTTCAATAGTTGACAGAATTTAAAATAAAATTCAATCTGCTACAGAACTCTGGTAAAAATCATTTTAGGTAAACATGAGCAAAATGCCCATCTGATTAACTTCAAAAGATTAAGTAGGGCTGGAAATCTGTATGAGCTCCCCTTCTCACAGGGCTTCTTGGTGTGGAGAGTTTCAGAAGTCCTGAACCACAGCCAGAATGACCCTTCCTGGCCTGGAGAGCAGCAACAGAAAGCTGTTGACAAGGGCTCTGTGCTCCAGCAGATCCGGGGCAGGAGCCACAAGGCCAGGCAAAAAAAGCCCTGGGCCAGATGCCCCTCCCGCTGCCCGACTGCAGGATCAGGAACCCTCGGCTGCCACGGGGGTGCAGGACGGCTCTGCCGTAGCAGAGCCATTTCCAGGCTGCTGCTGTCCAGAACCAGCAGGAGGCAGCTCAAAGATACTCTTGCTGAAAGCACAACCACCAATTTAAGGGTCTGTCTCACCTGCCTTCCCACCCAGGCACACAGAACTCAGAAACTCTGACAAACGTACAGCAGAGACATAAATCAGTGCGACCTGACAGCCTAAGGGAAAGCTCCAAGATCACAGGTGTGACCACGTGTGCAGCCAGTCTTCTCACCAGCCAGCAGTAGGGCAGAGTCCAGGCTTGTTCCAGCCAGCAGGACCTCCCCACACACACAATCAGCTGTGCCTGGACTGAACAGTAGGAGATTACCAAGTGCTAGACAGCACTCTGAACATTGAACTCTGGTCACCTTGGGTCTCTTGTTACACATTCATTCCACATTTCCTCTTCTCTAAGCCACCTTCTTAATCCCCTCTTGGTATTTTCTTCTCTGAGATGCCAATGCAGGAATACATTTCATGCCTTCAGCCACCCAAGGATTTAAATCCAGAAACATCACTGCCAAAGGAAGAGTAGCATTACCAGGGTAGACCTGGGTGGGCATGGCTCTCTGAAATAAGACCTTGCATCTTCACAGGTGCCACGTCCCATCTTCACCTCCCTGCTCTCACCTCCACAAGAGCTCCAAAAGCTGAGTGGTTATTCTGTTGGGTTAAGAGCCAGACCTTGGAGGGAACTGTGAAAAACAACACACACTAATACAATCAAAGATTATTTTATTCAGAAGTTTGGTCTAAACATTTCTTTGCTGGCAAAGACTTCTTGCTCTTTCTGGACTGTCTGGTACCAGAGAGGGAGTCACTAGGGTAGCATTTCTGAGAAAACCAGAACAAGCAACACAACCAAATGCTCTCAACAGTGATGGTAAAACAGTCTGAATTTTGTTTTCAAGGTTTTCCAATTAATCAGGAACCGCATTTCCTCACTTCACTGTTGCGTTTCTCATCTGGGAAGAAGGAAAAGCTGGGCATTACCTGCACTCCCAGAGGCAGCAGCTGCTGTCCCACCAGTTGCTGAATGTCCTTCTTAGACAAGTTTTATTTCAGCTCCACCACTAGAAAATGGTGAAGGTCAACACTGGAGTATGTGCAAGGCAACCTGCCCTACTCACTCCTCATCATCATCCCTTCTCCATATTTCCTAGATACTTGCCAGCAGATCCCTCTCTTGCATCATTTTAAGTGAACATATGTAATTCACACAGTTGGGCACCCTTGAGAGAATTCCAGGAGTGCATACTGGGCCCAAATTAGATATTTTGGTCATAGAAAGTGAACATAATAGAGACAAATGCTATCCCCTTCAGCATGAAACTAATGATGAGCTGAAACCTACTGAAAAACCTACACTGATGCAATGAGCTGAGACATTTTGCCCCCCAGCAGTCCAATGCTCCAGCTCCAGGCTCTAATGTGAGTTTGGATCCCTAGGCTGGGGGTTTGCCACAAAACAAAAATAAGCCACAGAGAAGCACAGCACCTTCCAACCACTGCAGCTGCAGCCCACAGACCTCTGGCTGTTCTGCCCGACAGTGTGCACTTGTGCCCACAGGAGCTGGCAGCACCTGGACAGGCAGGATCCAGCAAGTTCCTCGTCTGCTGAAGCCAAAGAGCATGAGAGATGGGAATCATGACACTGGGAGTTATATTTCAGGGTTTTATTAGTCGTTCTTCTGCAGAATCAAAATATTTAGCAAATTAGAGATTCTTCAAGACTGCTGATATTTCATGTATTTAGAACTTGATCAATGTACAACATAATTCTTTGAACTATCAAAAACAACCCCAAACCTGATTTGTAGTACTAGATGTTATTGTTATGTAATTCTATAGCAGTGTGAAAAATGGAACTAATGCAGTGAGTATATTTGTTTTAAAGAAAGTGCTTGAAAGAAACCTCTTGCATCACACTGTGTATTATTTAAAACAAAAAGATAACCGACTTTCTAGCAGGGCATTGTCTTAAATATCCTACAAGCCCAGAGGATTAAAAATACTGAGCCCCAGCTCTCTGCCTTCAAGGTTCCAGAACCAACACAAGTTGAAGGTCCAAGTCAGGTTCACAGCTTACCTGTTTCAAGGGAACTTACCACTCAGCACTGGACACTCATGTCTGGCAGAAGTGTTGGATGCATGGGTAAAAAACGAAACCAAGAGGACAAAACAAGGTTCTCTCTTTATGCATAGTGACAGTTTCTGAACCAGTGTTTTACTAAGTTACAGACTAACTTTCAATCAAAAAACAGAACTCCATTGCACTACGGTCAAATTTAACCAGGTAATCTGGACTGTGACACAGTCAAGTAATTCAGTACAAGCAGACAAGACACCATGAAAGCAGCTTTAAAGAACTGAAGCATCCTAGTTTCAGAACCAACTTAATATTCTTCTTCCAATTCCAGTGCAACAATGAGGGGGGAACCACTCCATCTCTACCTATGTACAATTCCAATTGAGACTGGGCAGTCCCAACTTTCTGTGGCCAAGCTGGAAAAAGCAAACTTAGGAAAGGACACTTTAAAATTTAATTTAAGAATGAAAGCTGGCCCTCAGTGGAAAGAGGAATGATGGAGTGATGCACGCAAGCAGGCTTGCTCAGTCGCTCTCCCTTGTATGCAAAAAGCTGGACTCCTTCCTGTTGAGAGCAAGTCACACTGGATGCGAAGGTGGTGGGGCTGGTCCTGCTCTGCTGCACGCCAAGAATCCAGGAATGTGTCTTCAGCTGGCTCCTGCACGGGCCATCAGATCTTCCAAAGCCTTCTGTTGGTCATTGTTATGTAGTAATAAGACCTCCTTAATGTCTTTTAGTTCAAAGCCCATTTCTTTAAATTGACTCATTAATTGGAGAAGTTCTGTGATCTGAAAGACAGGACAGCCTGTTATTTGCAAGAGAAAAGCAGATGTATCAGTGCTGGGTGGAGGTTTAGCACAGAGCCTGTCTTCAGCAGCTGGGCATGCCATGACTGTGGATTCCTTGACCCCAAGCACAGCCCATTCCAGCTCTGTTGGGACAAAGTGTACTCACACCAGAGCCACCAGTGCTCTAGAAATAGCCCACAGGGAACTTTAGTCCCCTCTGTTTGCCATCCTTCACTTCCAAAACCCTCTTCAACCAGGACACCAAAGCTCAGTCTGTGGGGGTGTCTCTCTCACAGAAGGATATTTATCAGCCTGGCCCAATGTGGGATCCCAAATATGCTGATTAATGGCACCGAGCTTCCCCATCCAGCAGCTCCTGCTGTACTTCATTTTTTATAAAGTTACTTGGACTTTGGGAACAGCACAGTAGCCCTTGCCATCAATTGGCTTCTCAGATCTTGGGCAAACTTGGGAGGATTAGCACAAACCCCACTGTGTACATATGATATTTCCAACATAAACTGTGAATCCTCTCTGAGCTTTGAAAAATCAAATGGCAATAAGTGAGTCAGCTGATTACTTTTATGAACCCTCTACCATTTACAGTGCATCTGTTCCACTCACTCCAGGGGAAGAAAAATCCCAAAGAAGCAAGCAGATTGAAATGGGCCTTCGGGAGATTAGCCATTTCCAATTCTGCGGCTGAGCCAAAGCAAATGGGTTTCTCAAACTCAGTTTCTTTCCATCCTTGTACTGCTATTGCTCTGTTTACAAGATTATTGCTTTTCCAAGAAAAGGAGAAAGGCCTGTCTATGAGGGGGTTGGGTTGCACCTTTAAAGATTTCATGTAATAAACTGTCACACAATAGGCTAGCAGACTTAAAAAGATCCTCCTGTTCTCTGTCCACTCCTGCTGTACTTTTGGTGCTGGTAAAGAACCAGACCCCAAAACATGCATTTTCTAGCTTCTTTCAGAGCAAGCCCTAACCCAAATTGCTGAGCAGGCAGGCAGATGCAAGGGAGAAAATTCACAGCCAAGGGCAGGCTGGCAATGTTTGAAAGACAATTCGCTGCTGCTGAAGTTAACTGTATCTGTACCAAGCACCACACCCACAACTGAACTCTAGGCATTCAAAACAATATGACCACCATAAGCAGGGTCTTAAAAAAATCCTGTCCCCATGAAAATGGATGCAAATGAGACTAACCGAACGACACAGACAAATCCTAATACTTAAACAATTTTCAGCTTTATCAACACAAAGATGTCCTTTGGCAGTCAGTTTTGGAAACAAGGCAGCATTACCATGAAAGCCAGAATTACATCAGCCAGAGGAACTGCTGCTGGAATTCCATCATGGCACATTTTCCTATTTCTGCACACATTGCACCCTCACCTTCTCCTCTGAACACTGGTGCATTTCCAAAGCTGCTTCAACAAGAAGTGGATCAAAGCCCTTCTCACAAAGCTGTCCATGTGCAAACAGGTAATCCAAAACCTAGGGGGAATAAAGAAAACAAACTGTGTTTCCAGAGAGGTACTACACCAGGGAGCTGAATGTCACCTTAGCACATGCAGAGGGGCTGAGCATAATTCTACCCACAGCTTCACCAGGGACAGAGATACAGTCCTTCCTAGCAGAGTTGAGACACTCCTTATACAAGAACTTGTGCAGAGAAAGCAGACAAACCCTTCTGTCCTGCTGTGCTCTCTGACCATCCCCTTCATTCTAGTCAAAGCAGTCTCAGAAGTGTATCTTTTGCCCCCTGACGGCAGAGCAGAAGTTTCACTGTGCTTTTTATACTACAAGTTTTAAAAATGAAACTGTAGGTCCAGCAGTCAGGACATGTCTGCTTTTAGCTTCCTCTCAGACAGTCACAAGAGCTGATGCAACCTGAGAGCAGTCAGCCTTTGAAGATCAACTTGGCATACTAGCAAGTGCGCTGCAAATCCCAGCTCATGCTAGAAGCTGCTGCCAAATTTATCCATTCTCAGCTTTAAGGGAAGAGTTAGGTAGGCAATACTAGGTATGCAAAAGAACAGAGCTTGCAAGTAGAGCAGGATTTAAAACCACCCTCCTAAGGGATCTTTTTTTCCCATTTGATACCACAGTTCACTCCAGTGCACAGCTTAAGCCACTCCCCGTGTGTAGGGAGAGAGCCAGCAGATCAGCCCCACCAGCACGAGTCCCTGGGAAACACTCTGTGTAGTGCACAGCCTGCTGAGGTCTGGCGTGGGAGGTTGGGCCATGTTCTCCCTCCCTGAAGTGTTTGAAGCAGATGCCAGAGCCATGCTTTTCTTAGCAGCACTTTGTGCCCAGGGACCTGGTTTGTACAGGTGCTGAAGGCAGCGCTTGAGCAGGAAGGAGCAGCATCAGGGCATACACAAATCAGTCAGTGGGGCCTTGCAGGAGCCTTTCAGAACTGTCTTAGGCCTGCAGGAGACAATCTCTCTACAAGGAGAGGTATCAGAATTGTCAACCCTGGTGCTCAGAACAAGGGAAGTTGGCTGGATTTCTGTCACATGGCTCTAAACATGGCACAGAGCCATGCTAAGCATCCTTTGGATGTATTTGTGGCTCCTGGGGAGACCCAGGATCTCTCCCCGATGGTTCACACAGAGCAAAGGGCCCATCCCAAACTCATCATGGCTCCTACCCAGCACCTGCAGGTGTGGCTGACCCTAGCAGTCTCTCACCAGAAATAAGCACAAGCTTTAGGTTCCACCCCCCTATTAGAGTAACAGTATTTACCCCACCCATTTAGCAAACCCAAGATGGCTTCCCAGCAGAACCAGCACTCAACCAAGCATCTCTTTGCACTGCATGAGCTCTTACCTGGTCTATGTTCTGTCCCTTCTTCTTCATGGCTTTCAGGACGTTCTCAGGCGAGTAGCCCATGTTGACCACGGTCTCCACACAGTGCCTCTCGCTGGGGGAGAGGCCCTGCTGCAGCTCAGCTGCGAGACTGCCCAGCCACTTTGTGCAGCTGGTGTTATTGGGCACTTTAGACACTGCCAAATTTTGGTGTGTTACCTAAGGAGGAAGACCCAGAGGCTGAGGTGATGGTCATCTCCTGCATCCCCACATCCTGTTTCTGCCTAGTGCCAGAACCAGGACACCCCATGTAATTAATCCAAAAGGTTTTCTAGAGTGCCCTTGCAAAGTTACACACTGTGACGATGAAACCAAGTAGCCTGATTCCCACCATACTCTTTTAACCCTCAAAGCAAAAATCAACAACCCAGATTCTCCACAATGAACCCTCTCCTACTGGTGTGACCAAAGCCTTTGAACACCCAAGCCCTACAACAGTAAAGGCTGGGATACAGCCAAACCCTGCATCTCAAATGAAGCACAGATGGCTTCCTTCACCTCAGGTTTACTCATCACCTCTGGTTTTCTGTACTCAAAGGAACACAATTTACCCAGTTTACCATAAACATGATCCAATGCAAGCAAGCACACAGGTGTATTCAGAAACTTACCACAGGGATTTCTGTTTCCTGGTAGTTGGGGTGTACCTGCTGGACACACAAATAAAACAAATATAAACATCATGCACCAGTCAGCAGAATTTGCCACAGCTAGGGGAGGAGGGCTTTATAGAAGATTCTACCACAGGATGGAAGACTTTAGGGTCTGATCACGCTTCCACATATGAGATGCTAACATTACCCCTTGCCTGCAGCTATATAAAATCATCATCATAAGGATCATTCCTCCTCTCAGTACTCTACAAATAGATTATACTTCAAGAAGGATGTGCGTATCCCCACAAGAACTATAAGATTGTTTATTCTGTCACTGTAACAGGTGCAGATCACATAGCCTCAGTTCAGCTCCTGACCAAGTTTATGCTGCCTGAATAACAGTGATAATTTTGAAGTCATTGCCTAAAGACTTCTCTGGACTTTTTGACTGTGTGAAGGGGTAAGAGAAAAATACACCTACTTTCTATTCCCAAAGCACTGAACTTCATACACAACACAGGAACAACATGCCACACTGGCTCAAAAGAGCATGTGAGTTTTCTACTCAGCACTTGTCCCAGTCCCAGCACATCAGCAAGGCTGGGTCGTGTCCCCTGCTGTGCACCTGCTCTGCTGCTGTAGAACCACTCCACCACTTTGTCCAGCCTTGCCCAAGTTAACAGCAGTGCAATGTCAGGCCTTGATCCCACCGAAGTTGCACATTTCAGCTCAATATATTTAGAACTCCTGCATTTTAAACAGAGTTGGAACAGACTGCGGGAAATCACTGTGGACCAAAAAACGCAGTTTTTAGCGTTTCTTAATACTTATTATGCCAGCACAGATTGCTTGAAAGCTTGTCCACATCCTTCAGAAAGGCCTTCTTAGTGCCCAAACTGAACAAAAAACCCTCTATAGAAAAGCAATTCTGAAAAGATCTATTAGGATTTTGACAAATTCCATTTATTTGCAAAAAGATTCAAAACCGCCAACAAGGAGGTTTTGTTCTGCATTCCTAAACATCTTCCAGGGTAAGAATTTCTCTTCTAGAAAACCAACCCTGAGACATCATATTCATTCTGATGCACTAGGGTACCTGATAACCTCTTCTCATGTTGTGTTCTTCACACACATCCTCTCTCCAGACACTTTTTCAAGGGCAAAAAGCACTGGAACATAGGATACATTGAAATAGGGAAAATAGCCCTGAAATCAGCTAGTGGGTTATCAAACTGAAGGATGATGCTGTTACTGACGCTGCAGCCAGGAAAACCAAAACTGTTTCTGACACCAGAGATTCAACAGTCTGGGAAAACCAACTCCTCCTATTCAATCTACTTGAGTTTAATTTCAACCCACTGTCATCATTAATCATCCTGACCTCCGCTAAAGCTGTGAAAATCAATGTACTGATAAAAGTGAGGAGAGGGGACCACCATAGAGCCTTATGCAACCTAAGAGAAACCACAGATTTATTTCCATCCAAAAACTCCTAGATCCAAAGATGCAATTCAGTGGTAAAGCAAAAACTCCCATAGTAACTGCAAATTCAAAGTCAAAATTTCTAATCTTGTGAGAAAAGAAAATAAAATCACTATGGAATACACTGGGATATGAGCCTTATGTTCCCAGCCACAGAGATGATGGTGACTTCTTTCTACTGTTTTCATACTCTGAGGATTTTTGTTACATTTACTTAAATTCTTTTGTTGCATTTACTTAAGTTTCTTGCATATCAGCCATCATTTTCCTGTGAAACTATACTGTGGAAACATAAAACAAGTATAATCTGAAATCTTGGAATTTAAACACAAATAACTACATCAGCATAATTATTTCTTGGTTCACTACTTCCAAAGCATAAATAGTTTCAAATTAATTAATTAATTAATTACTTCTCCTAGTAAGTCTACATTTTTCTTTTTTCCACTTTGAATCTTCCCTTACAGCATTGTCAAAGTACACTTTCCCTCTTGGTCTTAAAAAAAAATGTAATACAGCAGAAAGATTTGAGTTTAGTTTGAGTCTAAATTTAGGCATCTTAATGCAAATCTATTTGTAAGTGACCTTTCATCCCCAGAGATGCTATGTGTTCCGTAACTGAGGTCATACAGGCCGCTCTCACACCTGTGACCTGCAGCAGTGAGCAGCTGCTCAGCACACTGCTGCTCCTGCCAAAGTTAACAGTATTGAATTTGCTCCAGTCATCAACAAACAGCTGTTCTGCTGTGCTCTGTCAGATACACTATTTCCCAGAATACTGTACTTCACAATTTTGAATGCATTTACCTAACCCTGAAAAGAGCTGGAAGAATGAAAGGGGAGAAGCAGCATCACTTGTTTCAGAGCACATGGAGTCACACAAAAACTACAATATGCCACTAGAACCACAGAATCACTGAAAAACTGCTTATATTGGATAGAGGAAAAACCCCAGATTATTTTAGAACAAGCTAGAGGATTTGACTACACAGCTTTCACTAGGTTTCATGAGTACTGGTGTCCAGATCTGTGGTTCTTCATAAAAAAACCCCACAAGCTTTCTCTAATCTCTGTTCTTGTTCACAAAGAAACAAAAGCAACACCTGATTTGAAGCTACTGTCCTCAAAGTAATTCTAGAACTTGCAACAAGACTGAAGAAATGAAGAGTCAATCTCCCATCTCAGAGCTGTATGGTAACCAAAAAAATACAAGATGATCTTTAACGCTGGTTTTGGTCTCCACCAAGCAATGACTCCACCCTCCTTCACAAGAAAGGGTGAATACGAGATTTCACATCGCTATTGTGATTTTTTTTCCTGTAACAGATTAGGTTTTTAAAGGATCTCAGGAAGAAAATTGAAATTTAAAAAAAAAATAGGCTTACTTCACTGCAGGTCAACCGCAAGCACTTTTTCTTCCCTGAGTGACACAGCACATCTGTGTGTTTTAACCTATTATTACTTCTATTCCTTGAGAAGCCTGCATTTCCCATTATTTCCAGCAAATAAACAAGCAAAGCAAGGAAGAAAACCAGAAGAGATTTGATTCAAAGCCTGTCAGCACTTCAGAACCTGATATATCTCATCTGGGTAGGACAAAATGTAGGACTACACTGAAGATACCTTGTCTGCTTAGCTCAAAGATGTGCAACGATCAACAACAAATGAGAGCTGAAAAGCTGAAAGAACAATCACTGGAACTGGTCTAAAAATGTCAAATTTGGGAGAAAATGCAGGGTAATCTGAGGATCAGAACTACCACCACAGAGACCTGTTGATCAATTTGCCACGTAAGTTAAGAGGATCTACAATTCCGTCCTAGTAAATGAAATTATAACCAAAGCAACAGGGCAATTTAGAGGCAAGAGCTGCCTTTGCACCTCCACCTCTCACCAGCAACCCCAGTTCCACTCCACTCCATGTTTACCGTAGTCAGTGTGCTCTGAGATGATTCTTCTTCTGTACAAACAGTCGAAATAGCCAGGGAAGACAGCCTGGATGAAGGGGATAATGTCTCCCTGCCACTGTCCTCATTTAGAGCAGAAAGACCCACCATATGGTGTCCATTCAGTTCACTGGTTTTACTCTGAGCACAGGTCTGCAAAGAGCTAAGCAAAGTGCCATTGCGGAGACAGGTAGTGCTGTGGAAAGTGCTCGTGAGCTTTGATGATTTCTGATCACTCTCATCGGAGTCAAGCTTAGGGAATGACAGGGATTTGATATTGCTCACTGAAGTGATAGGAGAAAGGGACATTTTGGAAGACAAGGACATCTTTTCACAGTTTCCCAACTGTGGTAAAGTGATAAAGCCATTGGGTTTGTGAAGGGGTTTGAAGTCCAACGTAGCCCTTTCTATGGATGTCAGAACTTTCTCATCTTGCAACACAGACTCAGACTCTACTTTGGGCAAAATATTATCTAATAGCTGGGCAGCAATTGGCCCAGTAGTACCAACATGAATTTCAAGAATATTTTTTAATTCTTCCTTATCATTGATAGTTTTTAATTCCAGTTTGTCAAAAGGGTCTTCTTCACATTCAAAATCAGCTGGGTTGAAATCTGCCTTTGGATGAGGTGGACTGAGGACCTTTTGCTTCACAGAGCTGGTGTTGGCTGGGGTAGGAGTCAGAATATTATTGTGCTGCAGGCTAGCAAGGATGGGGTTAATAGGAGGAGGCATGGCTTCAGGGCAAGGTCCCTCTGAGAACCCCATCTTGGTGTGGTCCTCTGGAGCTGCTTTTGAGTTTGCTAGAGCTTCTTCTGCCTTGCATTCAGCTTCTCTCTGGGCAGCCTGAATTTTTTTGATGTCTTCAGCCCACTCGATTGTTTTCCTTTCCAGTGAGAAGTCATACTGGATGGGGGTAGAGGGGAAGAGAGAAGAGGAAGTGAAAAAAAAAAAAAAAAAGGTAAATTATAAGGATCAAAGCTGCTACTTTTAACAGCAGCAGAAATTAACAGAAAAAGAATAAGAGCTACATGAGTTATCAGGAACAGCAACATTTTTTTCACAACCTGTAGACTGACAAAGCTGGCAGACACTGGAAGTACTTAATTTCACCACTAACAGCAAAACCTGGCTGCAATCTGGATTAGGATACTGTATTTTGCCTCCTTCCTATATTTAGCTTTGCTTTAGAACTACCCATCATCCCAAAATCAGTTTCAGAGCCCTCCCACTTTCTTCCTCCAGGACAAGGGAGGCAGCAAGGGGAAGTTGAACGAGTTATTAGATGAACAATCACACCCTGATCTGGCACCACAGAACTATCCCTGGTCCGCAAGTTCTACAAGTCATTCAGCAGAGTATTTTTGCATCCAAAGGCCAATATAGTATTACTCAATTTCCTTGAAAAGATTCCTAAGGGACTTGATATTACAAGTGTTACACCCATTGGTTTAGGCAGTATTTTCATTCCCACTCCAGTGCAGTGCCTCACCAGCCAAAGGGGATACAGTGGCTACACCAATGACAACACCTACAGGCAGCAGCAGATTGATGAGAAAGGATCTCAAAAGCTTTTCCCGTTTAACATCAGGTCCTTTAAGGCCAGATCAGCACAGGGAGGCATCTACTCACTACCAATGTACTGACCACAGATTAGCCTAGTTGTAAAGGGCAAAATTCTCAGGAGCCTAATTCTATCTTTAAATATCCACATATTTTTAATACAAAAAAAAAAAAGAGTGGGAAGCTGTATTACCTNGAGGGGGGATGTGTTTTTTCTCCCCCTTTTTTTTTTTTTTTTTTTTTCAAGCAGTGCTCACTACAGCTGTAAAAAGAGTGAAATTCCAGTGTGAGATGCACAATCCACACTGTGCAGGGTGTTGCAGTCTGAACAGGCACACTATGCTGGCTGAGCCCCAGCTTGGGAGTAAAATGGAGACACCACCCAATCCAGCCAGCAAAAGGACATCAGCACCTCCTTTGGCTCTCCCACACCAGCTTAACTGAGTGGAAATATGAGTATAGGAAAATCAAGTAATTATTTAATAGTTATGAGGGAAATGCCATGAAGTAGGATAACAGGGTAATATGTAGGGCAGGGAGAAAACAAAAACAAGAAAAAAGCAAAACCGCCACCAGCAATCTGTCACAAAGTAAAAACAATCATAAATTGGGACTAGTCAAGAAAAATCAAGGATCCAAATCAGAAAACATAATTCAATTAGACTTCCTGTATCACAACCTGCATTTGGAGATTAGACTTCCAACAGTTACAGTAAAGCAATTGATTTTATGCTACTAACTTTATTTTACCAGAAACATGCTCCTGAAGACAGGGAAGCCATCCGTGTACCAAGCTGTAACCTGTTTGCTGCAACAGCTTGTAAAGAATTCTCACTCAGAAGAACACACAAAAACTACACAGAAAATAAGAACTGGAAACAATGTCGTTGCCCATGTGTATCAGTTCTTAGGATTTTTCCTCTTAAAAATTATATTCAAATTTCGTCAAGGTAACATTTAGAACTAACTACTACACAAAACCATTGTGCTTCTTTGAAGCAGACAGACTAAAATAAATGCTTAAGAATAAAAGCCTAATGGCTTTTTAAGGCAATAAAAATTAGAAGCCTTTTGCATGACCCATCATACTTTACTTTTCTATATAGCCCAACAGATCTTCTAGAAATACAAGACTATCTGTGTGCAAACTATGACAACTTGGAATGTACAGCACCACAGGCTGGGGCCAGGGGTGAAGGGAGAGAGAGCAGGAAGGCAAAATATCACTTACCCGGGCTTCTCTGACAAGCTGAGAAGAATCAGGCAGGCTGAAACCAATGGGTAATCCAACCTTTGCTGGGACTTTGAATTTGTCTCCTATCTTAAATGGGACATCATCAAGGTAACTGAAAGGCCCTGAAATCAGAAGCAGAAATTGTATTAAGAAAAAAAACCCCAAAATTCCAAAATTTCACTCTTCCAATTCAGGCTCACATAGCTGTATTTGGGAGCTATTTTATCTCCACTGCAGCATCTACACTAGATAACAACACAAATGGAGTTGGAAGCTGTTTGGATCTTAGTGTCTCTAGTTTGCTCGGAGTTTGTTTAACTCCTAAATTCTAGCCCATAACTGTTAAGAAAAAAAAAAAAAAAAAAGGCAAATCCTCTCACAACCACAATCCACAGATTTTGACATCAGTGCAACCAGTATCTTAAGTTTCCTTTGTGACAACACTATTCTTACACAACTGGATGCTGAAGCTCTCCTGAATACTGTATTCTATCTCTATAAAAAGATCCATCATTTTTTGTCATATTCAAAACAGATTTTAAAATTACCAGCTTTAGAACAACTAAGGCAAACTACAATCCGGGTTTTTGACATACAAGTAGTAAGCATTTGGACAGAAGTGGTCACAAAGGCAAAGCAATGAACCAAAGCCATTCCACTTTAAACAAAACACAGTGAAATACCAAGGCTATTTAGCACAGCAACTCCAGTTTTTGAAAGAAGGCAATCTAACTTTATCAGGCCCTACATCAGTCATTTTTCTTCTGGGATGACACTTTTCCTGTAAATTCACAAGGAAAAAACACTTAGAGTTCAGCCACCTCCAAGCAGTCAGACTATTCATGTGTTTTTCTTGAGCAACTGTGAAGAAGTATAAGAAAACCCAAAATACAAACTAAACAGCTTTTCCATTAACTTTAAGTCGTCTCTTGGATGACTGGAGTAAGCGTTTGGAATCACAGGCAAGGTTTCTGGCATGTGTAACAATCTGAGGAGCTACAATGACTTCTACCTTCTCCCTGAGTGACACAGATACAGAAAGGTGTTAGTGGCAACATCTAAGATGGTGTTCAGTGACCAAGCCCTTGCTTAATGAACTGTGACTTGCTGTTTTTATCTGACCCATTTTCATACTCAGATGACAGTTTAAGCACTGTTTGTGTTCCCTCACTGTTGATTCATCTGCAAGGCAGCCATAGACTCCTAGAGGCTGTGCAGCTTTCATAAACAAGAGCAACCTATCAATTTGTAGCTCAAGACTTATATGATGTAATTACTTGAGCTCTCACACTATGCACACACTGGGGGGTCACAGAGTCCCCTTAGGACACTTTGAAACCATCAGGGTGAACAACCTACATCCCCCCTGCACCTCCAGGATGAAAAAAAAAAAAAAGCTCCAGGTAGAAGACAACAGTATTTTCAGTGATGCCAGTGATCTGGGAATCACATTTCCAAGCATTGCACAGCACAGCATCCAGACAGCATCTCACTTAGCCAACGCTACCACTCTTTGCAACACAGCATCCAAGTTGCACCTGACCCAACAATTCGAGAGCCGACAGACCAAAGCATTTGCTTATACAGAAATAACAACTGTGGCAGCCTCTGCAGCCAGCATGGTAAATCATGGCCAGGTCAGAGACAACCAGATCTGCCAACTGCTGATACCACAGCCTACTTAGTCCCACTGGCACAAGTCCTGCTCTATGCCAGATAATCCAAACGCAGCAAGATTACCTCTCCACATGGATCTCCCAGCCCAAATTGCTCAGCATGCAAATCCTTGTCTTGTTAGACCTACTGACAATATGTAGTGGGCACTTCCAGTTGCACAACTACACCTGAAGCAGATACCAGCCACAGAGGACAACGATCACAAACTTTGCTGTTTACATACCAGCAATCTTGTTTTGCACAGCAAATAAAAAATAGCAAGCACACCTAGACTAGCTATATTGACAGCTGCCAGCTCAACCCCAGAAGCCTGACTAAGGAATAAAAACTTCCTACTTTCTCCCCAGTATACAAATTTTTTAATAACAACCCTTACTATAACCTCATTCTGAATATAACTATGAGAAAAAGCCCATAAGCATGTATTTAAAAAGCCTCAAATGGTTTAGGACAGCGGCAAAAAGTCTGAAGCAAAACACCTATGCACACAGAAAGCTTGTTCCAGCCCAGTCATAACAGTACTAGCTTGGTGAAGCTAAAATCTTATCCAGAGAACAAAGAATCCTTTCCTGTGAGCAGATCACAGTGAACACACTGAGGAGTAAAGAGTGCAAATTGTTTTAAATGCCACATTCTGGAGCAGTAAGAAAAACCTAGGTTAAAAAGGTATTACGAAAGACATTGTTACAACACTCACACATTCAAGTGGAACTACACGTTTTTACCAAACTGTTATTTAGTAAGTCTGTTAGCCACTTTATCCTTGTATCAGTTAAAAGCATACTGAATAATTTCTGAGAACAGGCCTGGCAAAAGTGTACTTGTCAGCCCAGTTTCTGGCACTGTGCTCTGTACTACATTCCTGGCACAACAAACTACTACAAGGGTAGGATTTCTCTCCACTTCAGTATAACTCAGAGAAGTGTCTTTCAGTTTGGCACCAAAATGGAAACACTTCAGGGGGAAAAAACCAACCGCCCCCCTAATTACCAGTTATGAATGGGGAACAGTTTTGAAACCATGTGGAACTCAGTCGTTGAGGTCACACAAACCACTTCAGTAATTGTCGGAAATCAGAGTTCAAAAGCTTTGAAAAAGTATAGCAACAGCAAAAATACAACTGAAATATTGAAGCGTCACACTTGGCAAAACCCACACAGAAAAAGGAATTCCTTTCCCTCCACCCATACCTTATGTTCCCGTCTTCATCTCCATTTGAACATGGTCCTGAGCAACTTGCTCTAGGTGACCCTGTCAGGGCTTTGGACATGGCAATCTGCAGATGTCCCTGCCAGCTTCAACCATTCTGTGATCCAGTGACAGCCCTCTGACCTCTAATAAGTAGTTCAACAATAATCACAAGAGATACATCAACTACATTGACTGATTTCATCAGCCTGACAGAGAAATGGAGCTGAAGCCATGGGGATGGATGCTCTACAGTAAGCCAAAATTCACTTAATAAGATAACCCTGGAGAAGACTGAAACAACTGCCCTGTTGATCTCTTAAGACATAATTAAGACAAGGAAGTTGCTCTACTACTCCTCAGAAACAGTACTGTGACAGTGTGATTAGGAACAGAGGGTACACAAAGGAGCAGACAAGTTAACCAGGCAGCTCATAGCACCATTTGTTATTTTAAAGCCAGGAGCATGTTCCACCATACCATACTGTTCTGGGAAATATTTAAGGCATGTTGAATTCTAGCCCTGAGCAAACTCTGCAAGTCTGGTTAGGTGAGAACGGGAGAAAAATAAAAACAATCATAAAAGACAAGCAGATCAGAATGTTCAGAGACCATTTACAGACACAGGAGCAACTGCTGAATAGCTGGCAACTACTAAATGAAAAAATTAGTTATCTTGCAGTAGGGTCACTGGGCCACAGCAAAGGAGGACACCATCTGAAAATGAAGTTTTGATAGGCTATTTTTATTAATCCTTAACCCAGTATTTAAGTGAAACATTTCTTATTTTGTACTTCAAGTCTACACCTGCAAGACTGAATAAAAAGCTCCAGGAAAATGGAATTACCCAAGACCCTTTTATTGGAAAAATTATCCAGTACGATCAAGGCTGAATCTCTAAAGGCATTTGTTTTGATAGCCTGAGAAGTCATGATTACTGATTTGAGGAAGCCACATTACATGCAAAAAACTAAACTTTCATGTTCCACAGCAATATTAATTACACTCAAATTACACCCCATGACTTTATGAATCTTATATGGAGAAGACAGGAAAAGAGTCCTTTCTTCACCTGCATTCTGAACCAGGTTAGTCCAATTTAGGAGAGAAATTCATGGCGAGTAAAAATGAAGCACAATTCAATGTTGTATTAAAAGCTTCACTTTCAATTCAACTTCTCATGTGACTTCCATAGGAAGATGCTACAGATCTAGTGTCTACTTCAGCAAACATCAGAGCAGTTCAGCTTTGATTTTGAAAGGGAATTTGTTGGGGAAGGGGAATGTGTTATTCTGCCATGAAGGACCAGGTAACAGCCAGAGACTGATTTTCAGTTTAACCAGAGAACAGGCAATCACAGCACCAGCAAGCAACTACGCAAGAAGGAAGCTAAGGCACTTCATTCCTAACAAAAAACTACTCAGAGGCCAAACAGAATAGTCTGTATGGACTGTCTAGGCTAGGACATTAGCAAGCAACAATAGTAGGAATCATTCTGTTGAAAAGACAAGGATGTCAAATTTTACTTACCATGAGAGTCGGATCCCAACTTCTTAGAAGCCATTTAGAACCTGAAAAACATTTTAAAACAGCTTGAAAAACTTTGCATATGTAGCACAGAGTGAGTCTATGCAGTTCCAGAGTCTTATCGCTAGGTTATGAACACCTTGCAGACACTTGATGTACCTGTTCCCAAGACAGACAAGCAAACATATTTTTTAGCCTTGAAACTAATTGAGCAGACAACTTAGCCCAACGTCTGCAAATTGAAATAGCAAAATAAAGAAAAACAAAAAAGCCCAAACCAAAACAGTAAACAGCCAAGACACAACCAGGGTGATAAGGAAGACAGAGTTACAGATCACAGCACGCAGAGGCCATTTTGGCCCCGCCTCATGAAATCCACCCTGCCTCCCGTGGCATTAAGAATAGCTCTTCCTACTGGAAATACCACACTGATCCTCTTCAGTTTAATCCCTGCTGCTCCAAAAAAGGGATACTACCATACTGGGTACGCAGCCAGTTAGCCAGCATGGTACTCATCAAGACATACTGGGCCATGCATAAAACAGGTACAAAATAAATGGTACCATTAGGAACATATGTTGGATAGACACAAGAAACCAATGAGAACAGGCCCCACCCACTGCCC
>WBMY01010905.1:106452-143609 GCA_013397315.1 Donacobius atricapilla | reverse complement strand
TGGCTCTGGAAATGATCCATTTCATGACCAGCTTGCTGCTGATGTGCCTTAGCTAGTTCTGTGGTTAATTAAGGGGTTGTATATGGCAGAGGAATTATTTTTCCACTGCATCTTGAAGTTAATGCAGACACCAGGTAAGCATTAGGATTTTACTACGGCATTGGCAGCAGAAGTAAGATATATATATATATATATATATATCTTACTTCTGCTGCCAATGCCGTAGTAAAATCCTAATGCTTACCTGGTGTCTGCATTAACTTCAAGATGCAGTGGAAAAATAATTCCTCTGCCATATACAACCCCTTAATTAACCACAGAACTAGCTAAGGCACATCAGCAGCAAGCTGGTCATGAAATGGATCATTTCCAGAGCCAGTCACTTTAGATTCACATAGCATTTGAGTTTATATCACACAGGTCTTCCTGATGCACTGTGAGTGTGCACTTATTAAGACACCATTACTTCAGAAGGCACTTGTCAGTAAACAAAACTGCTAAGCACCACACACAGTAACACAAGAACAGCCTGCCAGCCACATTTCATCCCATAGAAGGTTTAATTAAAATAGTGTCTTATGACTAATCAGATTTACAGGCTAGTCAGGGACCATTTTTACAAGCACGTTGCTTTTGCTCTATCCTCTTGGCTGGGCAAACAGTATTTGCATCCAGTTAGGCGGTTACTTATGTTGTTACTATGATTCTGCACATTATCTGAATATTAATTACATTGTGCAGTAAAGGTTTGCTTATTTTTGCTACCACTCATTTTGAAATATAATTTGAAATTTGGACTGCTTCCAAAGCTTTATTCCAAATCAGATGATGGACAAGGGCAGCCCTACCACTGTTACCTTTGATCTCCAGACTCCAGAACAAGATGCTGAAGGGCATTGGTGGTAACTGCACACGGTGGCATGGATTTTGGCCTGATACTTTACCGCACATTCTAAATTGACAAAGTACAAAAAAACGTTTTCAACACCTTTCCTGCTCTAGAGTAATGCAGACATCCCTAGCCTCACTCCCTTGTTCTTGGTTCTGGCCAATTCCCCATGGAGACGATCAGGGCTGTAAGTACCTGAAAGTTATAAGGAACTGAAGCAACCTGAAGTGAACTTGATCCATCTGCATCATTTTTTACGTAGTAACACTGAGGCAGCATGTCAGCATTCTTAAAACCAGCCAGTCAGAGGAACACAGCACAGCAAGAGCCCAGGATGAAGACAGAGACCTAAGAGCAATCATGACAGAAGGGGAAGGGGGACAGAGAAACAACCACAACAATAAACAACAACACAAAGATGCAGAAACAAAAGTGGCAAGGCAAAACTGATGACAGCCACAACTGGCACAGAGGGGTGATGAGCTGGAATGGCTTGAAGAGATAGAGATGACTAAGGCATTTCACTGGGCACACCACCACTTAAACCTGAATGACATTTAGTTGTGCTGCCAGACAAGGAAAAGTGTGACTTGGTGCAAGAAGGCAATGTCAAAGGGACAGTCTCACCAACAGAACAGAACAAAAAAATTATTACAAAGAGTGACTCATAAAGAGCTCCTGGGAAGTTGGGGTGGTTTTTTGCTATTATTTCAATGTTTCTTCTACTTTCCCTTGAGTTTGTATCTTCATTCCTTTCCTTCTGAAGGAGTTCTGACTAGACAAATTGGAAGAATCCTACAACTAATGATACCTGTAATTGCTTTATTCATGATAACTCAAGCCAATTTAACTATCTGGCAAGAAAAACTGGATGCTTGTTGCTATATTCCTGAGTTTGGGGTGCAAACATGTCTAGATTCTAGACTATGTGAACTCTCTAAGGTAATTTCCACCTAAAATTCAGATAAATGAAAAATGATAACTTATGGGTGAAAGGAAACCAAAATGCCTCAACTTATCAACCATAATCAAATCAGCACATCTATGATTTTCAGAGAGAGAGACCTGATCTTGCAATTTCCATTTTACCTGCTATTACACATTGTGTAGTGTAGTCTACACACTACTAAGGATGCACAGTTTAGTCTGAAAATTACAAAAACGAAAAGCTGAAAAAGTAAAAAAATAATCCTGCTTATGTTAAGGCACTACTGATTTTACAGTAAAGAAGAAAGTAAAAATCACTTTGATTCAAGTGATTGATTTCTATTGGTCACAGGTGTTCAAAATTTAGACAGTGTTTTCAGTTTTCACTGCACCTACTTGTTTCAGTGCAAGTGAAGGGCTATAACCAACATCAGGATTCTGTATGTATAGCTTCAGACAACAAAAATAGAAGTCAACAGTGCCTGTTGCTAAGACAAAAGTTTCTCGCATCAAAGCTACATCTATGTAAGTGTCCAACCACAGCTACACAGCTCAGATCTCTTACAACCTCTCTCAGCAAAAAGCTAGTAAGTTGACTACAGTAGAAAACAGATTCCAAGCCTTTATTGCAATATCCAAAGAGATGACATCACCCCAAAACCTGCAGCAATTGCTTCTGCTTTGTACCTCTAAAGAGTTCTACAAACAAGAGCACATGGAGGTACTCCCCTTGCAATAAAGCACAATGATGTTGAGCCACTGGCAACAGCTCTCTGCATAAAGTTGCAAAACTACATACGACATACTGCAACGATATGCCTACAACACTTTCCCCCACCCCCTGNCTTCCTACTGGAAATACCACACTGATCCTCTTCAGTTTAATCCCTGCTGCTCCAAAAAAGGGATACTACCATACTGGGTACGCAGCCAGTTAGCCAGCATGGTACTCATCAAGACATACTGGGCCATGCATAAAACAGGTACAAAATAAATGGTACCATTAGGAACATATGTTGGATAGACACAAGAAACCAATGAGAACAGGCCCCACCCACTGCCCACAAGGTTTAGCAACAACTTTTAAAATTTGGACGCAAATCCTATATGGTCAAGATGTTAAACACAGAAGCACCTAGCCAGTTTTTAACAGAGTGAATAATATAGATAGAATTCAAGATAGAATTAGCTGTCAGCTAGAACTCTGTTCCAGGATGCTTATCGTATACTCAATAACATGGTTTTTTTGCTAGATTAGAAGTGCATCAAAAGGTCTATCTCAAGACACCACAGCATAATTCCTGGAGTAACTGGATTTATCTGTAAGTGCTCCCCGTAACATTATGCATGACAAACAGTTGCCCTTTGTCTCTGAAGTTCTCCAGCTCACAGATTGAAGTGCCCAAGAGGTGGTCTTCAAAACCATGGAGGCCTCTCCACATCTCCACAGACAGCAGAGCACAACAACATGGGGCAGATTGAACATTCAGACCCATCATTCCTCCATCAAGGACTCGGGCTCACTGTTTCCATTGCTGATTCCAGCCACAAACATTACATACTAAAGGAAGGTGAGGATTACACAGCTTAGGTATTTCCTCCTTACTGCTGCTGACAGGACTGAGGACAAGAAGAGACAGTTTCAAGTACTCTAGGAAAAGTCCCTTTTGCAGTGCAAAGATCCCTTTCCACATTAGGTTAAAATCA
This sequence comes from Donacobius atricapilla, assembly GCA_013397315.1. Classification (NCBI taxonomy): domain Eukaryota; kingdom Metazoa; phylum Chordata; class Aves; order Passeriformes; family Mimidae; genus Donacobius; species Donacobius atricapilla. Next base: position 140,086 of record WBMY01010905.1, on the reverse strand, counting down.
ACAGGTTAACCAGCCCTGGCTAACAGGAATCCTACACAAAGCTAAAGCCAAAGCTGTACAAAGATCACCCACATGCAACCAGACTTTGTGAAACACAGTGGGCAGATGTCGGACCATGGGGAAGTGAGTCATGCTGGGCAAGTCCAGGTGCACACTGCACATAAAAACTGTGTGTCATCCTGCCCAATGTTTGTCAGGTTCTCTTCAGAACTCACCAACCTCTCTCAGCAGAGCTATTATGTCTGAAACTATTCCACTAAGCCAGAAACTAATTCTGGCACCTGGTTCTTAGAAACAAACAAAACATTAAGGCTTCAAAGACAGAAAGAAAAGGAGGTGAAGAAAAGTAGGTGAAACAGTGCCAAGCCTGAAGTTCAATGAAGGATGTCAAGGGCAAAGCCACCAGACTACGCAGCAGAGCTGCATGTCAACCACTGAACAAGCCTTACCAGTTCCAGTGCCCAGACTGCAGATAACAACACATGAAATAGCTGCATTTTCAGACTTGGGCTTCCCTGCCAGACAAGCCACTGTGTCGGTAGCTCCTGTGTGTGAGTGGCAATAAAGTCATTAACTGGATTTTAGTGAAAATGCCACATAAAATCATACAGCCTTCATGTCCTCACCAGCCCTCTGTCACTGGAGACTGTGTGGCACTGTGTGCAAGCACTGCCCACTCTTCACAGAAGTTGGGACAAAACCTCTACACACTTCTTTTAATTTCTCAAAGTTCTTTTTTTCTAGTTACTACCTCAGACTGAAAAGCAACTCCCTTCTTAGAGGATTTCAAAAACTTTGATTAGAGAAACTAGCCTCCTCACTTTGCTAAATTAAGTTGATAAGGGGTTTGCTCAAAGCAGCACCAGCTACTGCCCCAGGGACATGCATGGCAGTGTGCATAAATCCCAAAAAGCCAAAATTGCACATCCAGCTTCCAAGGAGTTTTGCAGTAGTTATCACGTTGGAGGTGCATAAAGTCTCAGTGTCATCCCACATAAGATNTAAGTACCTGAAAGTTATAAGGAACTGAAGCAACCTGAAGTGAACTTGATCCATCTGCATCATTTTTTACGTAGTAACACTGAGGCAGCATGTCAGCATTCTTAAAACCAGCCAGTCAGAGGAACACAGCACAGCAAGAGCCCAGGATGAAGACAGAGACCTAAGAGCAATCATGACAGAAGGGGAAGGGGGACAGAGAAACAACCACAACAATAAACAACAACACAAAGATGCAGAAACAAAAGTGGCAAGGCAAAACTGATGACAGCCACAACTGGCACAGAGGGGTGATGAGCTGGAATGGCTTGAAGAGATAGAGATGACTAAGGCATTTCACTGGGCACACCACCACTTAAACCTGAATGACATTTAGTTGTGCTGCCAGACAAGGAAAAGTGTGACTTGGTGCAAGAAGGCAATGTCAAAGGGACAGTCTCACCAACAGAACAGAACAAAAAAATTATTACAAAGAGTGACTCATAAAGAGCTCCTGGGAAGTTGGGGTGGTTTTTTGCTATTATTTCAATGTTTCTTCTACTTTCCCTTGAGTTTGTATCTTCATTCCTTTCCTTCTGAAGGAGTTCTGACTAGACAAATTGGAAGAATCCTACAACTAATGATACCTGTAATTGCTTTATTCATGATAACTCAAGCCAATTTAACTATCTGGCAAGAAAAACTGGATGCTTGTTGCTATATTCCTGAGTTTGGGGTGCAAACATGTCTAGATTCTAGACTATGTGAACTCTCTAAGGTAATTTCCACCTAAAATTCAGATAAATGAAAAATGATAACTTATGGGTGAAAGGAAACCAAAATGCCTCAACTTATCAACCATAATCAAATCAGCACATCTATGATTTTCAGAGAGAGAGACCTGATCTTGCAATTTCCATTTTACCTGCTATTACACATTGTGTAGTGTAGTCTACACACTACTAAGGATGCACAGTTTAGTCTGAAAATTACAAAAACGAAAAGCTGAAAAAGTAAAAAAATAATCCTGCTTATGTTAAGGCACTACTGATTTTACAGTAAAGAAGAAAGTAAAAATCACTTTGATTCAAGTGATTGATTTCTATTGGTCACAGGTGTTCAAAATTTAGACAGTGTTTTCAGTTTTCACTGCACCTACTTGTTTCAGTGCAAGTGAAGGGCTATAACCAACATCAGGATTCTGTATGTATAGCTTCAGACAACAAAAATAGAAGTCAACAGTGCCTGTTGCTAAGACAAAAGTTTCTCGCATCAAAGCTACATCTATGTAAGTGTCCAACCACAGCTACACAGCTCAGATCTCTTACAACCTCTCTCAGCAAAAAGCTAGTAAGTTGACTACAGTAGAAAACAGATTCCAAGCCTTTATTGCAATATCCAAAGAGATGACATCACCCCAAAACCTGCAGCAATTGCTTCTGCTTTGTACCTCTAAAGAGTTCTACAAACAAGAGCACATGGAGGTACTCCCCTTGCAATAAAGCACAATGATGTTGAGCCACTGGCAACAGCTCTCTGCATAAAGTTGCAAAACTACATACGACATACTGCAACGATATGCCTACAACACTTTCCCCCACCCCCTGCAGAAAAAAACCCCAAAACCAAAACCCCAAATCAAGCAAAACAACAATAAAAAACCAAACCAAAGCCAAAATACCCAAAGACCACCAAACCATAAACCCACAAAGGAAAAAAACATCTGTTTCACCAGTCCTAACAGAAGAGTACTTTATCTACAGTAATTCCTTTTAAGCACTACCACAATACAGGAGATAAAGTAAATTAAATTTCTAGGTTGATTTTAAGATTGACAAAAACAACCCAAACCCTCCTTGAAGCCAACACTCTTATGAAGTTGCTATCCAATTTTCAAAGGGCACCCATTAAAACAAATCTAATTGTATCTTCATCTTATGGGATACAAATACAAGCAGTCATCATCCTACATGTAACCATTCAGAGAAGGGCTTACACTGACAAGAAGGGGCTTGAGGGAGGGAAGTGTGACGTATCCCTGCTGCACACATATACCATGAATCAACAGTCCAGGGAGATGTGATCAGAGATCTAAATGTGAAGAACAGCCTACATCAAACTAATGCAGTTTGTTATTACTAGTGCAATGACTGAGGGGCAGAGGGACAGGAACAAATAAAATGTTACTTTCTAAAGCATTTTTCAAAGACATGAGTAGAAAGGAAAACGAGAAAGACCCTGAAGAATAGGACTATGTACAGATCACATTACTGAATTACAAGACAATAGTGACAGTCATAACATCCATTATGAAGTTTTGCATGCAGATGTTCGACTGCATCTTCCTAGTGGTGACAAACATCAGGAGACACTGATTCTTCAAACTGTGCCATTGCTTAATGTGACATTGTGGGTAAATCAGCCTTTTGCTCCAGGACCTCTCTGTTGGCAGCTTCCACACGTGCTCAGAAAGGCATGGCCATTCTCTGCCATTCCCTATTGATTCATGGCACTGACATCAGACAACCTGCAGTCCCACTTAGTTCATTAAACACACTGGACCTGTTACAAGCACATACTGTTTGGCTGGTTAATAATTTAAGGTTTATAACTGACAATAGACAGTTCCATTCCTCTTTTAAGATCCTGACTACGTGTTTGAAACATAAGATCATTTGCCATACACTTCACCGAGAAATTGGGGACAACCCCACAATGGCTTTGGAATTGAAGCATGTTAATATACCAATTTTTAGTCACTTTTTGACATATCAGCCATACAGTTGAAGTTTGTACACCACACAAATCTCTAGACATACAAGTTTCACAGGTAACGGCACGAAGAAACAGAAAAGTACTTACAGACAGTCCTATGGTCAAAGCAGATTAGGGCAAGCTTTTCCTTTGGCCAGACACTGACATGCCAAACAAGAACATGGAAGATGCACCTATTCTAAATTTATATTTAACTCTGGCAGCAAATGGATGACCTTTTTGTAAAGGACTCTTTCCAGAAAATTCAATCCTGTCACAAGAGAAAACAATCTACAAAAAACATCTAAGGCTGGACTGATTCCCAGACTCTGGAAACTTAGGCATAATGCAAGATCTGTTCATCCAAGATCAAGTGTGGATTTTAGAGTGCAGTTTAGTGATTTTTACCCAAGTCATTTAAAGATCATGTAAACAAAAGAGCTGAGAGAAAAGAGACGTGTTTTTGTTTTTGTTTTTTTTACTTCAAGATCAGGTTCACTAATCTACAAACTACAATACCACCACCAAAAAAAAAAAGGAATGGTAAACTAGAAAGAGAGGACTAACTTCCCCTCCTTGATGCACAAAAGAAGCAAGACAGATTTGAGAGATAAAAATATAAATGTGCCACGCAACTCTTACATTCTAGGAAAAAAGTGAAAAAGATGATCCAGGACTCATACCAGCAATGAGGGCTGCAATAATCTCAATGCAGTAATGAAACAAGTCTCAAATTTGATGAGCAGAGCAACTGTTTTTAACTGCTATTTTCCTATATCGAAAGTTTGGATAGCAAATACCTACCCGTTTTGAGAATTTGAAAAGTGTCAGATGGTAAGCATCTGGTAACTGTCAACAAATGTAGCTACTTCAGCTTAATTACCATAATATTTCGTACTACTACAAAGAGTCAATTTTTTCTAAGCAATCTTAGTACTAACCAGAGCCAGGCATGTGCATTAACTTTCCTCGTTAATCACAGCACTTGAGAGCTAATATTTCAACACAACTCTTTTTGAGTGAGAGAGACTGCTAATTGCTAGTTTCAACAACAAAATAGCCCACTTACGCTGTTCTTTAGGTAACGATGCATGAAAAAGCAGTGAGATATCCTGCACATTTAGAATGTATGCCTGCAACCCAGAGTATCAGAAACTAATTAAAATGCTGCTCTATTTGTTGCAGTGGTACTTCAACATGTAACAAGCTGATTCAGAAGCACTTGAGTATTATTAATACTTCAGACCTGTCCCAGTTCTGAATGAGAGCTAGACAGACACTCTCGAACTGCTGCCGCACAACGGAGTAAAACAGTTTTTAATACATTAATCACAACATACTCTTTTTAATTCAATAAACAGAATCTCTGCAGTTTCAAGCTTTTTGTTCTGATACTCTTTAACCAAGAGCGGTAACGGGTAGCTGATCTGGTACTACTTAGAAGTAAGTTCAACTCTGTTGACCATGCCAGGACCTTCTACCAATATCAACACAAAAACTCGAACTATTTTGGTACATAAAGCAATTTGTATTCAATAGTATTTTCAATTTTTTTTTTAATTAACCAGAACTTAATTAATTTAAATACATTACAACAATTAAATGACTATGTAAAAAAAAATCCATTCCAAAGAAAGCTGTATGGTTGTCGTGTTTTCCCTATTAAAACTCAGAAGAGAAATTATAACATTTGTTGATATTTAGGGTTTTGGTTACAAATTTGGTGAAATAGTAACATTTATGGAATTACTTTAATGAAGCAGACAAAAGAAAAATCTATCATGAAATCAAGTTGGCCGAAGTTTTTAATGGAAAAATAAAATCTGCCAGCAGGTTGAATGTCACTTGCAATTCCATGTATTGGATCTCAGCCAAAATATGCCCATCTTGCACTGTACAAGAAAAATAAGAACAGTGTTATACTACTATAGATGCAGCAATTTTTCCTTTTATACTTGCACTACCCACTCTTACCACACATTTAGTATCCTCCCAGCGAAATTCAGTGTGGTACTGATAGAAAAAATAACCTCTTACATTAACTATTCCACCTCCAAACAACCCTGCCTGTCCTTAAGCAAGCAGGCTAAAACACTGATATTCGGCATGAGAGCCACTGTTTAATATCCTGATTGCACACTCGGCCCAAGCAGCTTGAATACACATCAGGCCAACAACAGCCTTTTCCCACTCCTGGAAGACCTCTCACATCACGTGGTTAAAATTTGATGTTTTAAAACTTGTTAAACTATTTCTGCCATCTGATGTCCCTGTTTCCCACTAATACATCTTATTTCTTGCAACTAAAAGAGCCACAATTTAAGAATAGAAATTCCCTGCAAACTCACTTGATTCAATCATGGAACGTTTTGGGTTGGCAGGGACCTTCAAAGATCATCTAGTCTACACACTCTGTCATAGGCAAGCGTATCTTTCTTTCAATCAGGTTGCTCAAAGCCCCATCCCACCTGTCCTGGAACACCTCGAGGGCTGAGTTATCCACAGCTTCCCAGGGCAACCTGTGAAGTTCCTCACCACCTTCATTTCTTCCTTATGCTCAATCTCAATCTTCCTTCTTTTCAGTTTCATCTTTGAGTGTTGCCATTTTCCAGGAAACATCCCAGTTTACCATACATTAATCTTTCCCCAAATACAGGCTTTGAGATACATGGGAGGAATAGTCCTAAACACTGCATACTGCTGAAGCAACTAAGAGCTGGTCACAGGACACCTGGAAAAGTGCAGTCTCCAAAACACTCTTTTGTGTAGTGACAACAAAAGCTCATAGCGTCTTAAATCTCACTGATTCAAAATATACCTCGTGAGGCTTGGTTTACCTTTACCTTGACGGCTAACGTGAGAAACTTGAACTGCATCCTAGGTACCATAGGTGTGACATTCCTCGCAAGCTTAGTTGACTTTTTCTGCTGTTTATGCATTTCACCAACACATCAATGTGTTGATGCCTTAAGTTTTAGCCTTCATGTTTTCCAGCATCTGTGCTGCCTAGGGGTGTAGTTCTGAGCCTCATACTAAGTGCTAGTAAGCTCCCTTCACAGAGTATGCAGACAAATCTTTTCCCAGATGGACACCAAGGACAATGGCAACTTTCAGCCCAAAAGCACAAACAACAGCGCACTCACTGAAGAGAGAAAAGAAGAAGGATGGGACTTCATGATCTGAAGCTGTAATTGGACAATTAACCCCAATACTCAAATGAAACAAAACTTATACAAGTGTGAGACCTCGTGACCAGCCATCCATTTTGGTGACCATTTTGGGTCCATCTTGGGTGCAGCCCTGGCCAGGCTCTTGTACTGCCCAAGGTGTAACCTTAAAGGCCTTTTAATAAATATCTTCTTTATTCTCTTAGCTCTGTCTAGTCTCTGTTCCAGGTCAGCCTTCCCAAAGCATCAATGTCACTGGTACAGTCTCAGCTTTCAATGCCAACTCATTTTGTCCTCAACTCATGTGTCACTCCTGTTAAGCCAATAGGCATCTGTCTTCATCTAACCCATCTTATCAAGACTGAGACAAAAAAAATAAGCATAGACGGAAGTACACATCTGAAAAAATGCCAGGTTTTGCTACACTGAATGATGAAACTGAAAGACCAGGAAGAAAACAAACCCTTATCACTGTGCATGAACACTCATTTCAGCTACAGTTATATGTTCACTGATCTGAGGCCTCATCAGGGACATACTCGTTACCCGACCAACTCAACTGAACAAAGGAATGCAACTGAAATTCAAAAAATGTATCAAGCAAGTGAAAAGATAGTCCCATCGCAGTAATGCTCCACCTCCAGGCACAGTATCAGTCAATCCTGCTTCAAGTTTTCCCACTCAGTCCCAACAGGACTGAGTGAGTGAATTAAAAAGATGAGCTAGATGGGAAATTCTATGGGTAGACAACACCAAATTAAATTGCACTACCAGAAGTCACGTTTTTAAATGAAAAAATTTCACTTGTTTTAATTAACAAGGAACTGGCACACACCAGAGCATTAAGAGCAGGAAACTGATTTAAAGTGAATAGTATCTTCTTAATTATTTCTTACAATGGTTTGTAAACTTTCGGAGAGGCTGGAACTGGTATAAAGACTATGTTGTGCCCTTTAAAAACACATAGTAACAGAAGCATCATTATCAGCTAGCAAAAAAAAAAAAAAAAACCCAAAAAACCCCAACCAAAGAAACCCCTCTGTACATGAAAACAGCAGCATACACTTGAACAGCTCAACAAACTGGCAGCACCCACACTGATTATACTTCTGAAACAATTAATCTGGAACACAGGAAGGTAAGCTGCCTTGAGCAAGCTTATCTAGTGTAGAAAAATAAAAATTTACATCTGAGCAGTGAAGTGAAACTGAGATTGCCCTCAGCTATAGTGGATCTACTACAGAACAAGAGCATGATAAGTAAACGAGCTGCTTGCTGCGTTTTATATTAGAAAACTTCATGGGCCCATACTACCTGCGGGCAGCATACTCGGTCCTGAGCAGAAATATCTTCCTTGCAATCTCTTAATTTTTTAGTTCTCAAATGGCAAATGCTCTTCTATTAGGGACTCCTTAAATGGAAATATGGTTCAGCCTGCAATCCAACTACAGATTGAGAAATTCAGGAATGGAAGCTGCAGGCAAGAGGGAAAAACCAAAGAGAGACTGTACATCTGTTAAACAAGGTTTGCTCTGCGTGTGCAACTGCTACAGCTGAGGTAACTAGCAGTTAAGATACACAAACATGCAGACAATCCCCACCCTCCAAGAAGGAAAGCAGAGCAACTACTCAATCCTTGAGATGGACCTTTCAAGGATGCTCCAGCTGCTACACTCACCTTCACATACTGCTTCAAAAAGCCTTTCTGTACCACAGGTTTCTTTCCTCCCTCCCCACCACATTCGCACAAATTCATCTACTCGGTAGATCCATAAGCATAACAAAATAATCTCCTCACCCACCTACCTTAATTCCTACTGTTTCTATTTAAAATGAGCTTTAAGATTTATATTTCCTCACTTAAACTGAAGGGGTGTGCTTTCCCTCTGTGTAAGACACAAGTCTGCCATCCCTGCACTGCAACCCTGCGTGCAGTTAATGTCTGGGCAGGTAAGTTTAAGGAGTAGTGTCAAAGTCTCCACTTGGAGAGTGAACTTTCTGTCACAAATGCACAGAACAAAATCCACAGACTTGCAAGGTAGTAGGAGAGACAGACAGACACACACAGTTACAAGCATTCCAGCAGTACGGGCATATGGATACTGAACTTTCGGTGTTCAAGTGGAATGGAAAACAAAAAATAAACCAAAGACAAGGAAAGACTCTGGTTTTGGATGATATTTATAATGCCAGGAATTACACACTTCTCATTCATTTTCTTTGCCCTGAGGGGAAAGTAGTTTTCCTGGAATTCCCTTACACCCCTAGCACCATGTAGCTCTTATACTTAACCAGCAGTGAAACGGTTTTGCAGGTATGAGGAATAAGGCAAAAAGCTGAAGCAGTTTGCCCACAGTCATCCAGCTCAGTCAGCAGCAAAGTCACAATACAATCTGTGTTTCCCAAATGCCAAACGCACAGCTATCCCAGGAATCTCACGGCAGTCTATCAAGTTTGGAACAGTATCTATTCCCTACCAAATTACTCCTATTCAGTCTTTTTCATCTCGCTGTAAAAACCCCAAGGATGCACTTCAGATTTGAATATGAAATTTGGTCTAGTCCAAACTTTAAAGTTACTACTTTGAATTAATTTAAGTCTCAAAATTTTTAATATATATATATATAGCTTGCCTCACTTTGTAGTATAAACTTTTTCCCTGCACATCAGGAAGTTCTTCAGCAGATACAGTAATAAATGCAAGCCCCAGAACACTTAAAGCAATGAATAACTGAATAGAAATAGTTCATTTTATGTGCAAAAAGAAACCTTCAGAAATGCATTAGCTTAATTTTCTCAGGACGTTTTGACAGATCTGACTCAGCTTCAGCAATCTAGCCTTACTTTATTTTATAACTAGACCAGAGTAGGCTGCTGGATGAAGTTGCCCCATGACCATGCAAGGGTCCTCCCACAGCTTCTCTCCAAACATTTAAGGCTGGCAAGAACACAGGACTGCTGACAGCACAGAGATCTCACTCAGTGGACCATCATAATAATCATGACACAGAAGCAAGATGATTTTTGTTAAGAAGCAAAGTGGCAATACTGTGGGCCTACCATTCCTCCTCTGAGCTATCAGATTTTCTCCTGTTACCTGAGAATCAGACCCAGTCTGCCCCTCTGGATTAGGATCCATACGACTGATTCAGTCCAGCTTACTTTAGGAAATTAATCCAGTGCTGCCTAACAACAGAACATGAGTATCACATCCAGATTCCCACAGGAACATGAAATTACAGGAAAAATTTGCCTTGAATGAAGACTAGTGTGAAATGGATACACAGGTTCTCTCCCAGCATTAAGGGAAAGTGAGAAATCCTTTCCATTATTTGGTAGAGTTGATTTATCCAGAGTACGGCCAGATCCCCTGCACTAAACATGGATAGATTTCATGTATTCAAGTCCCACATCATAACACATACAGAACATCCCCAGAGGCAGGCAGACTTTCAGAACTGTACAATAACTGTGTATACAATATGGGAGCGCAGTATGAACAGGGTGACATTACTGCAGCACAAAAACAGAGTTTCCAGAGTCCACCTCCAACCTCAAAAGCAGCTCAGACAGACTACCACGCCATTCAAGTCAAAACCAATTTCTTCACCTTTGCCTTCATTTATCTTTCATCTTATAATATAGCTGGGGATTCTGTAAGCTGCATTTATTAAGGCTTTTCTAGTTGAAGACCTTTACATAGATGAGATTACAGACCATAACAGTATTACTTTTATATTCACACTTGAATTTGATAGCTCTCCCTTTGCATACAAATTCAGACATATTCAACAGTGTTAGTTAAAAGCAACAAGCCTTTTACTGTCTTTTCTTGGATTTTCTTTGCAAAAGAGACACTAAATTACTAAGCACTTGCTTCCATGTAAGTAAACAGAAAACTCCCTAGAAGAAGAATAAAGCCTCTAACTACAGACACTTCCCCCAACCCCCTTCTTAATAAAGAAAATAAAGGTACTTTCTGGAAACAGTTCTTTTGTATATTGTTACAAACACAGCAAGCAAAATGAAACTCAATAATCCTTCACCTCTTTTCTACCAAGATGTCAAACAGACTGTCAATAAACTGCTTGTGGTGACATAATACTTAATTAAAAGATTAAGAACGCGTTCTTTTCTCGAAGGCTACACAGCATAAAGCTTTTCTGCCGTTTTTCATCAAATACAATTTTATTCCAGATGATTAATGGTGATTTTATTCAAGAGTCCCTTCCATGCTACATGTGCCTCCTATACTTCTACGTCAAATTATTACACACTACTATGCAAGTACATCACATGATGGTATTAGTCATTAGGGTGGAACCCAGTGTGGCTTTGCTGTATCACAGAAGGAAACGTTTAAAGTTTTAACAAGTACTTCGGAGAGTGTTAATAAACTAGGAATCTAGTTTTATTTTAGCACTCAGAATTGATGAGGTGTACCAAACTGAACACACAAGCACTTCTTTGTGTCTAAATTAGGCACAGGGCTAAGACATGACACAGCACAACTGCTAACAGGCACCCTTTGAAACACACCCTCCCAAAATCAGGGAATAAATTTCATCAGTCATTTCAGTCATGGCTTCCTCTGCCGCTAGCCTAGAGATGACAAACGGTGCAAGCACAAACATAAATGTACGGAAGGGGCTTAAAAATAAAATCTTTCACATAATCTAGTAGATAGTTAGCAAAAACGCTGGGCTCCAGTAACAGACCGAACAAGAGCTCACAACTCTTTACTACTACTTTCCACTAGACCAACCATCAACAGCTAAATACATGAATTGTACTCATATGCAGATCATCCTCCAGATGAAGAACTGACTACATCTTGTATAGGACTCATCTTCTTCTGATTTAAAATGTTACTCTTGTGTAAGAGTTTCTGACACAAAATGGAGCTGAGATAATACAAGCTCAGTCAGTTACAAACTCCAAAAGTACTAATGCAACATGGCATTTTGAACCAATCTGTTTTCCTTCTAGAAGGGAAGATTCAAGACTAAATTAGAGCAATGATACTGTGTTCCCCTAGTGATATACTTCTGTGTTTCAAGTACATTGTAAGCTTAAGGGATTCTGGAAAGACCTTGTAGCTTTCAAGAATTAAAAATACCCACACACTAAACCGAGGCTGGGCATACAATCTGTCCTTTAAAAGTTTCCCATCCACAGCAAAGACAGCATTTCTTAACATATAAGAAAAACGCGTTTGCACGAAAGGATCTGGAGTAAATCTAACGATGTCAGAGAGGGAAAGCCCCCAGTGCTCAGGTTCTGATGGAGACTTCCGCATAAGACTACACTGACTGCAAAAGGTCATTAGGGACACAGAACATGATCTTATTCAAACCAAGTCAGAGGGTCAAAGCAATGCGCTTGCATACCAGGGAGGATTACCTACCTAAGTAGTTAACACACAACAACTGGGAGCTCAGGCTTGTATCGATCAACTGCACTAAACCCAAGGGTCGATTGCAGAGTGTATGTGCTGCAAGATCAATAGCCTTGCCTTCCCAGTTATCAGGTTAAGCACACACAATGCAGGGATGAGAAACCAACCTTCGATGAATCCTAGAAGACCTACTTTTTCAAACAAGAAAACTATTTATAAATCGCAAACAACCTTTCTTTGCCTTTCCTTCAACGAATTCTTTTCACAAACAGCTTCAGAGCTTTCCAATTATGACTCCACTAAACCTTCCTTATGATGACATTGATCTGAATTGCACTGATCAATTTTAAATAGATAATCATGCCTTTAGGTAGACATCCTTGTAAAATGACAGCTGCAACTCTGGAATTCATGATTGAAGAGACTGGGAGTGATTATGCTAAAAGCAAAACACCAGAGAAGGTTGGACAGAAGTTCTGTGTAATATGGAAAATTAAATGTCTCACAGACCAATTTATCACAATATTCAACCCAGCATCAACCGTAAAATATGGGAACAGACTGTTGTTAAAAACTCATCATACAGAGACTGGATATGGGCAACAATTATCAATTAACCACACTGGAAAAAGAAAGTATCAACCCATAGAGTTTGTGAAAGCCACAGGAAACCATAATCTTACACAAATTAAAAAGGAGAATGAGTAAAATGACACCTTCTGCGTCATTACAGCACTTCTGCCACCAAAACAGCTCCGGCTGTCACACTGGGACAGATGAGGCTGGATTGGTCCAGAAACCTGACTCCATTCTGTCAGTCATAGGTTTTTGTCTCGAGGATAGCAAAACATCATGTGAATAATGGGGATAGAGCTCTTCCAAGCGTTTTTGATGATTTTTCACCCTTATATTTTTTCTATCCATCAACACAAACTGTACAGGAAATCTCCCAGCTGATCAGTATACTCTTTGAATATTCTGAAAATTTAAGTTCTCTTCACTAACAGAAACTAACACTTATTGATTCACATATCTTAGATCTGAGAGTTTCTTGGTTTTCTCTTTGAAGTTTCATGTCCCTTTGTTTCAGCTCACACCTGAATAGCACTTTAGTTGCAGCAACTTTTTCCATGACTCCTTTGTTCCATAGACACACACAGGAAAAAAACCCAAAAAACAAAAGGAGATATCCAAGGGCAGGCCAAGTACAGGTGGTGAGGCAAGGAAAGGACCATCACTTTCAGGTTTGTTTCTGAGACTAAACACACAAACTGGCAAAAGTTGTCTAAAAATGACAAACTTTCTTGTCTCTCTGTCCTTAGAATTAAGATTTTTGCCTAAAAGTTTTAAGCTACCCAGTGGCAACGGCAACCTTAAAGAACCACTGGCACTTCTGAATGGCAGCTCTGTGTGTACAGGAAACTGAAGTCATTCAGCAGCAATTGGGCCTGGTGCTGTAACCCAACACCACCCCGCACACGCCTCAAAACAGGCGGCGTGCTGCTGCCACAGGGAGCACCTCGGCCCGCCCTACTGCCCATGGCTGCTGCACAGCTACACAGATATTCCCTATGGAGAAAAGCGAAGGAGACCAGAACAGATTTTTCCCCACTCTTGCCTGAAAAATCCCAGGAAACCAGCAGTTGCAGGAGTGCCTACACAGGGGCAGAAAGTCCCAGGCTCCAAGGTGGATAAAGGTGAGGAAGAGGTTTGGCTAACTGCAGCACTTCATCTTTGTCCTCAACACCCCGGACCACAGCTGGCATAGGAGTAACATACCCCTCACCAAGCTCTCACCAAAGTCCCTTACCAGACTGTGGGATGTAGCAAGCCTTCCATCAGCAGCACAGCCGCTGAAGGTACATCAAGCACAACCCAGTCGCCCTTTCATTTGGCAATAGCCACTTGCCAAAGTGAGTCACATAGGAATATCGACCTCGAAGTGCTTAAATCCAACACGAATACATTTTACTGCGTCCGGGATGGCAGCTATATTAGTTCCACAGCCAAGTGCCAGAGTCCACCTGCTTATCTCCACTCTAACAAGACAACTTTAGTAACATTCGTAACGTTCCTCTATGACTAGGTTTTCTTCACTTGGTTGGAATTTTTAATGGTGTGAGGAATAAACACAGTTCATAAGGTAGATATTAATTTTCATCTATTGCCCTTTCTCTTACTAATTAAAAAAAAACCCAAAAAAGCAAATCTAACCTTTCCTTTAGTAGGATAAATTTTGGGCTATCAAAACACAGAGAGCCCTTGAACAATCCCAAATATACATAAATAAATGTACTGAATGTCTTACTTCTAGTAAGCACTGAGCTAAAGGAAACACAAAGCTTTACCAGGAAGTTAGAAACAACTAAACATTCTTACACCAATGTATAATGTGATGTTTGCAGCTCAAACTCTGAGAAAGATGTAGTCAAAAGCAGAATAGCTAACTGGAAAAGATCCAGAAATAGGTGATAAGCATAAAAAGAGAATTATAGAGCTACAACCCATGAAATAAAGAAGACTGGATCTTTAGCCTACAAGGAGATGCAGCCAAAGGGTGAATACTCCGTGATTTAGCAGAACTCTAAAGTCACAAATAGCATAGGGAAGATGAGCACCGTGATTTGCACAGCACAAGAGGCAGAAATTACCGAGTTACCTGAAGGCAGACCCGACACACACCACACCCCCAAAGAAGATTGTTTGCTTTGGTTCTTTAAGGATTTAGTTACTGAGAGGAGGCACTTCCGAACATCACGGACCCCAACAGCTTACTCGGATTTCAACAGTCACCAGGCAAACTCATCAAGCGCAAACTCATCAGGTATTACTAGGCAGAAAAACATTCCCTCGACTCCAGCGGTCCCGGAAACTGCTGGAAAGCAGAAGCCTGTGGGACAGGAGCGTCACCCCGCCTTGCTGCGCGAGCCCAGCCCAGGGTCGAGTGCCGGCACCGCAGAGCGGCTCTACCGAGCGGGAGCGGAGAGTCCCTATTCCCGGAGAAGAGAAAGGGACGCAGTCCGTACCCAACTGCCCCCGCCCAGTACCTACAGCCCCCGCGGTCTTCGCCCGTACCTGCGGCGCCGCTGCCCCACCCAGCACCTGCGTCGCCCTAGTCTAGCTCGGTACCTGCGGCCCGCGGCCCCCGGCCCCGCTGTCCCGCGGTCACCGCCGGCTGTCCCTACGGGCCCCACTCGGCGCCGCCGTACCCGGGCGACGCCATCTTGTCTGGGCCCCGCCGGCGGGATGGCGTCACGCCGTGACGTCACCTGCGCCCGCTGGGCCAATCGGAAGCCTTAGGTGGCGCCGTCACGCAAAGGGGCGGGGCGAAGGTGGAGCGACGCCTTTTCCCGGGGGCGGGGCGGGGCCTGGGAGTGTCCGTGTGGCGTCCGTGTCCCCGTCCCTGTCGCCTGTCTTCTATAGCCGCTGACCCTGCCCCTGTCCGTGTTCCATCGCTGTCCCAGCCCTTGTCCCTGCCCGTGCCTGTTCCATCCCCGCCCTGTCCTGTCCTCTCTCTGCCCCTGCTGCTGCTCCTGCCCCTGTCCCCATCCCTTTACGTGCCTCTGTCCCATTCCCAGTGCCATCTCTGTCACTATCCCTTTACCTGGTCCGGTTCCTGCTTCTGTCCCTGTGCTGCCCGCGGGTCTGTCCCCAGCTCTTGCCCTGCCCGGGGACTCCTCCTGCGCCTCCTGCCCCTCTCTCAGCTGTGCGTCGTGCCAGGCTCCCCAGGGGGCTGGATGAAGGTGGTGAATGAGACACAGAGAGGCCATTTCATCCCACATCCTTCAGCCCCTCCCCTCACCGGCCACGGCCACCTCACCCTCCCGGGGGACTCAGGGGACATTCCCGCTGCATTTTCAGTCTTTTGAGCGCTCCTTGTTCCGAAATGGAGGAGTTTTGTCCAAAATGGGCGTGGTAATTGTGTATGTGAGGGAGGATATGGAGTAGTGAGTTAAACATGGTAAATCATGACTGAAAGGCGCCAAACTGGAATTACGGCTTGTATCCTCAGAGGAAACTGGAAAGCCTGAGAGGTTCTTTTATAGTTTCTTTTTCAGTTTGGCTTCTTACAGCACCCTTGTCTTTGGAGTTGGTTGGATGAAAACACAGAATAAAGGTCATAAAAACAATGTTGTATCAGGAAAATGTGTACCGATTCCATGTGACTTGAGGCACCATCAGATATCAGGTGGTCAGAAGATGGCTGTTTCTTAAAGCCTGTCTGCATATCACACATTTCCCTTGTTTCTGTACTCTGCAATACCACTAACAAGTAGCAAGTGCCAGGTTTGAATCACATGAAGCTTTGCCTCTGAAATCATAGAAAATGACTGCATGAGCCATGTGGACATCAGCAAAAGCACTCATCCTTCCGCATGGGTCTCAAAGGGGTGCAATGAAATGCAATTACAGTGTTATCTCTTTAATTCCCCAGCAATAAGTGATTTTCCAGGTGGAATGTGTGGGAAAATCACTGGGGGTAAAATTAGGGCCAACCGAGGAGTTATATTTGCATTCTAACTGAAGTTATAACAGTACAGAAAACAGAAGATGAAAAGCAGTTGCGACTCCCTGGCTGGGATGTGATCAGCATGACCAACTTCCCACACACAATCAATGCTAAAGGGGACTGAAGGGAGGGTGGAGTGGAGTGGAGACACCAGGGCCAGGCTCTGTTGAAATCCTGGCAACAGGGGAAACTCCGTGGTGTATATAAACTGCATAGCTAGAAACCAAGGGGAAAAAGGAGATCCCTTGCTGCTGAACCAGCTACAGTGTCAAGATCACAAATGCCTGCTTCCATCCTAGAGGCTACCTCTGGTGTGACACTGACATTACTCACCTCCAAGGTACAACCACCCCACAATGAACATGGTGTATGACTAGAGTTATACAAGCTAGCACAAAAACAGTATAAAAGCAAGTTTAAAATGGGGAGAAATTAGGGAAGGTTCCACTGTAACTTCTGGGATTGACTGACTGTTCAGGCTGAACCTGTAAGAACTGTACTGTATGTATGGTGATTGTTTATTTCGATTGTTCTGGATATGTTTTTGCAGCCAGATACTATCACCAGCAGTATTTACATCTTAACATGTCACAGCTTTTTATTACATTAATAAAAGATTGTTATTCTGTAAACTGTCCTTCGAGGTGTGAGTCCTTCAAAGGCATTAACAGTGGGTAAAATACTCAACTGTGGAGGCCTGGGAGAGGATCTCTCTAATACTTTTGTTGTGCATCCCTGGATCTTTCCTGGGGCACCAAGAGACCAGCTAAAGGTGTGGAAACCCTCAAACAGGTTTTTGTGTTTCCATGTGACCCTGAATAAGTCAGTTGAACCACCTTCTGATCCAGTGGACTGTTCAGTGAAGAGTTCAACATTAGGAAAAAATTTCTTCACAGAACGGGTGATTAGCTATTGGGAATCAGCTGCTCAGGGAGGTTGGAGGAGTCACCGTTCTGGAGATCTTTAGAGAAAGACTGGACATGGCACTCAGTGCCATGGTGGTGTTCACTCATAGGTTGGACTGGCTAAGCTTAGAAGTCTTTTCCAACCTAATCGATTCTGTGATTCTGTCCCCCTAGTGGGACCCCGACAGACTGGTCGGACACAAGTGTCTCGGCTTACCTGGGGCGCTGACAGTCTGACCAAACATGAAGAGTTTGGAAAAATCTCCGTTTCCTGGGAGGGGTTCTCAAACGCCCACCTTGTACTGAGCCCATCCCGCCGCTAGGCAGCGCCTCACCGTCACGACGCTTGTTCCGCTGCCATGACAACGGCAGAGGGGGCGCGGCCAGCTTGCTCTCTGGTTGCTAGGCAACGGAGCCGGGCAGGGCGGAACCGTCGCCGCAANGGGGTTGCGGAAGGAAGGTGTCCTGGGGGGTCGGGGATCTTGGGGAGGGGCAGCCGTGGTCCTGATGGTAGCTAGGGATGAGGAGCCCCCGGTCTCGGTGTCACCTGGGGGAGGACAGCCCCGGTCTTGGTGTCACCCAAAGAGGGGCAGCAGCCCCCATGTCCCAGGGTCACCGGGGAGGAGGAGCCCCCAAGTCCCAGGGTCACACGCNCTGTGTGCCGTGCCCTTCTCCTCATCTGCTGTTTACTCTTGCAGTTAAACAAGGCTCTGCAGGACATTTCCTAATTTGTTTTGGAGACTTGATTGTCGTTCTGCATGAATATGTGGTAGTGCTGTTACCTTGCTCCACTGGCACTGAGCTGGGTGGCTGTGCTGGGCTCAGCAAACACCACTGGAACTGGAGTGCCGCTGTTCACTTGGGTGTGTGAGCAGGGTGATGGAGAGAACCACACAGACAACCCACACATATGAAAAACCATTGTCAGTGACTCTAGAATAACTTTGCAGGCATCTCTGCTTAAATAAATGCAGTCCATCAGGTTGCCTGTTCAGGCAGAAGCTGAAAAAGAAAGGGATGTTTGCTTGTATAGGCATATACTTTGTTTTTCCTGTTTTACTTGTGTTTTGTAGATGGATTCAAAAAAAAAAAAAACCACCACCACCACCTAAATCCCGTGGTGTTGTAAAATGCCGTGAGGCGCGGCCGGCGGGGCCTGAGGGACAGAGCCCGGGCCCGGTCCCGCTCCATATGCCCCCAACCGCCCCGTCCCGCTCCATGTGGGGCCGCTCCTCGTCCACATCCTCCTCATCCTTCTACTATGGCTCGGAAAACAGTTAGCAGGAAGCGGAAAGCGGCGGCGACTGCCGCCTTGGGGTCCGGGGCGCTCCATGGGGAGCAGGTAAGGGGTGAGGGGGGAGTTGAAGGAGAAGCGCTTGTTTCCGATGGTGAGAAGGGGGAGAAGCGCTGGTCCCCGGGAGGCAGGGGGTGGCCCTGTCCGGGGGTGGCGGGAGNGCCCTGTCCGGGGGTTGCGGAAGGAAGGTGTCCTGGGGGGTCGGGGATCTTGGGGAGGGGCAGCCGTGGTCCTGATGGTAGCTAGGGATGAGGAGCCCCCGGTCTCGGTGTCACCTGGGGGAGGACAGCCCCGGTCTTGGTGTCACCCAAAGAGGGGCAGCAGCCCCCATGTCCCAGGGTCACCGGGGAGGAGGAGCCCCCAAGTCCCAGGGTCACCGGGGAGGAGGAGCCCCTGGTGCCAGGGTCAGTCCCCCTTTTTTTTCCCGCGCCCGGGGCTCGCGGTGCCCCGTTGGGTTCGGCCGTTCGCCGGTCGTTGCCGTGTAGTGATGATTGCTGGATGGCTCTGGCCCGGTCGGAGGAGGCCGAGCGCCGCGGTCGGTATCGGGGAGCCACCTGGGTGTCACCCCTACGCCTGCCAAACTGAGGGCGAGGGCTATAGGCGCTGCCCTTCTCCCGTTCCTAGCGCTCCGCTCCTTCTGGTGAAGCTTTTGGCGTACCAGCGGTGCCTAACCTCCAGGGACTGTCGTTATATCATCGCCGTGTTACTCCTTTAGCAGACACTTATGTTTAATTTCACGCTGCTAAAGGCTCTATCAGCATTCCCGAATTATTTTCCGTGCGCGGTGTTCCATGGGTGGTTTGAAAGGCTTTAGGGTTTTGCCGGGCATATCGTTGAATTTGAAAGTGTGGTACCTTAAAGTTTGTTTTAGTTTGTTTAGTGTCCAACTTTATTATCCACAGTACGGGTGGGATCACTCGGTCCACAAAAGGAAAAGGCTCCCTCCGGTGAAAAGGTCTCTGGTGTACTACGTGAAAGGGAGAGAGGTCCGGATGCAAAATGAGACCAGCTACCACCGCTTGTTGCATGGATACGCAGCCCAGCAGCTCCCCAGCCTCCTGAAGGAGAGGGAGTTTCACCTCGGAACACTCAATAAAGTGTTTGCTTCCCAGTGGCTAAACCACCGACAAGTTGTGTGCGGGACAAAATGCAACACGGTGAGTGTCATCTCTCACTGTTTTCCCTTTACTCTGTTAATTATTCCACCTCGACCCTCAAATGATGCTTATCGTGATCAAAGTGTGTGGACGGCCAGGGAAAACATGAGGAATTAGGAGTGGAGTCAAAATCGTGCCCAATTAACTTTGAATGAAAGCGATGCTTAAGGATTAATGCTTTTTTATTCTCATCTGAAAATGTGGCTCTGTAAACCCCAGCGAGGCACCTTCCCGAATCATCTGTGTGATCTATACAGAGTGATTTACACCTCGTTGCAGGATGAGGAGCAGCAGTGGGATTGGATCTTTCCTTTTGTCCTGCAGATGAGAAGCTAATGGATAGATATTAGCGTTTCTAATGGTGCCTGACAGTCCTTGGCAGAACTTGCTGCTAAAGTTCCTTTTTTCTGTTATGCTCAATCTTGCACAGTTTGGTTTTACATATGGTTCTGTGCTGATGGCTTTCAAAAGTTGTTCGAAAACTGTGATTAAATTCCAGATATTTGTCAGAGCAGCCAGAAATGTTCTGAGCTTTAAAAAAAAGTTATTTCAGATCTTCAGTGTTATCCTTTGCTTGTTGACTTTATGGTTGGTCACTCTAAAACAGTCTCCAGTGTTTGGATAGCTTCTCTGGTTTATATATTTTTACATGCTTCTACAAAAACTAAAAGCCTCTCAGCTTCTTAAAGTGCTTTGAAATATTTCAGGGGAATATTAAGGTAGTGTCCTGTCGGATTAGTAAATTGAGGAGATCATATTTCTTAGGTAATATTCTCTCCACCTGAGTTAGTAGCCCAAGTCTGTTGGCTGGGGTTGCAATTTCATGCATGGAGTTGTGATTGAATTAGTTCAAAATCCTAAATTGCCGGTTAGTTGGTGCCACAGAAGGGAATCGGGGTTACAAGGAATGAATGCATAGATAAAGCAGCTCTTAATTCTCAGAGCATATCAGTTGCTGCAATTGCTTCTTTGCCTCAATGTCTTTCTGTGCCGAAGCCATGCTCAGTGATCTGACCAGCAAGGGACAGTGGGCTGTTTCTTTTCCATTTCTTATGATGGAACGTTCTAAGATGTTCTATTATTGACAGTTGCACAGGGGGAGGCTTTTATGCAGTAGCACTTAAAAAGCAGGGCCTAACTGTATAAACAAAGCAATCCTTTAACAGCAATAAACTCGAAATAGTATCTGTCTGCTTTCTTCACATAGGTTCTTGGCAGCCAGCATTGGT
This sequence comes from Donacobius atricapilla, assembly GCA_013397315.1. NCBI lineage: Eukaryota > Metazoa > Chordata > Aves > Passeriformes > Mimidae > Donacobius > Donacobius atricapilla. The sequence goes on along the minus strand of WBMY01010905.1, from coordinate 118,694 downwards.
TGTGGTCATATGGCTGCTTACAGGAGACAAACTCCCACTGAAACTTGAGTTCTCAAAAGTCTTGCTTACTCTAGCAAGATGACTGTGTGTTTTATGGAGTTGCAACGACTTTGCTGTGTTCTGTAGCTTTTGTAGCTCCAGTGCATCTGCAGCAAAGATAAATGGGCAAGTGGGTTGTTAACCCACTTGCAGAAAATTGTTTGGGACCGAACAATCATGGAGCTGAAGAGAGATTCAGCAGTATTGTTGTTCCCTTTGCACATTCCGCAACCAAGGATGTTTGTCCACAGCCAGACTTAATGTTAGAGATGGACCTTCTCTGTCATTGAGCAAAATGAGTGATTGCAAAAGAAGTCCCTGCAGCATTGTGAAAGATCATATATGAATTATGAGTGCTGTAATAGCTGTACCTTGTTTGCTTTGTGCTCACATTTGAACAAGTAAAGCGTTAAACTCTACACTGTAATTACGACATATTTCTCTCTCATCTCCTGAGTGAGTGAACTATTAAAGAAAAATGCCTTTGCTGATTCTCATATGCTGAAGTTGTGGCATTCAAATAGGGAGTAAATCAAAAACACCTTGGTTGACTTCTGTGAGGTTTGCCGCATTGGAGTTGCACTTAATTAAAGTTAATGCAAGAGAAAAATATAAACTATAGCAGTTATTTTAATCAGGGCTTGACTGTGGCTCTGAGAGCTTTTGGCATTTAATTTATAAATTGCCTTTCACTGTGCGGTGCCAGGAGGATTCACTGTTCTTAATGACAAAACAAAAATATGCTGTTGTCATAGAAGAGGAGGTTTGGGTTTAGTCACTTGGCAGTACTAGTTACTATAAAAACACTGAAAAGAATATGGAGCTCTCATCAATTGCTCTTTTTTGATGAAGATTACAATTTGTTTAATTATGTGGAGTAACTTTTTATCCTTAAAACTAGTTCAGGGTGTGAAATAACTTAATTCTTCTCCAGTGGATCGTAGTGCTCATAGTTGAGCAGCTGAAAATCAAATATTTCACGTATTTGTGTTCTGTAGAGGTGCATGCTTTTTCCGGTAGATTTAGAATTATGGCAACTATCACAAGCATTCAAGCACCATTTATAATTTCAAATGAAATCATCCAGACTTTTCCACCTGGGCTTTGCAGAGCCAGGATTCTTGTTTGCAAGAATTTGCATGCAATGGGCTCCTTAGTGTTTTTCCAATTAAAATGAATGAGCAGGGAACTTCCAAGGGGTGCATACATTTAGGGTGTGTTCTGATAGGCATCTAAATTACCGAAGATTGATGCTGTAAAGATACATAGAAAAAACTGTCTGTCTCAGAAGAAGATATGGTCTGTAATCTACAGTTTTCTGTTCAGGCTTCATAAACTCATGAGACTTAGGTAGGAGACAGGCTTATGGCAGAGAAAAACACAGAACACAAGGCTCCTGTGTTTCAGGGTTTTTTTCCCTCTTTACTATTTCAGGAACTTATGAAGAATAAAGTAGTATCTAAAAAGAAGTTTAATAATTTTTCAGCTTCTTTTGCTCTGTTAGTTATGTGTACATGTTCAGGATGTAATCCATCTGCTAACTGCAAAGTTAAAGATGAAAAACTATAAGAGCCGTAAATAATTCCCTAAATGCAAGAAGCTAATTAGTTTCCAGTTGCTTGATAATATATTTGTGTGTGTGGATTGGTTTCTGAATGCTGGCTGAGACCTTTTCTCTCTTCAGCAGATTGCTCTGTTGCCTTGGCTGCCCTACTGTAAATCACCAGCACTCATTTCCTGTTAGAGACTTTCAAACTTGCTTCAAGAGATCTGTTCATCTCCTACAATTACAGCCCTGTCTTGTAGTCCTGGGATTGTGATTAGAGTACAATGGGAAGTTCCTCCCTCCTCTGTCTGTGAATGTGAACTGTCTATGGGGAAAATGATTTCCCCTTGCTTTGCAGGTTAATGTGTCTCTTGGCTCTGCATATGTGAGGAAGTGTTGAGATGACAGCTCATTTCTGATCACATGTAGGGAATGAGAAATCCTCTCCAGTTTGTAGCACTACTCAAAGTCCGGTGAACAGTGACTGAAACTCGGTGTAAATAAACCTCTGATGCCTGTAGTTGATATCTCCATTCACATGTCTTTCAGTGGCTTGTGACCAAATAGCCAGGTGTTGGTTTCTTCTCTCAAGAGTGTTTGCTTTTCTGTCAACTACATGTGATACTTGTGCTGTCTGGCAGTTTCTGTGCCAGGTATGGTGTGAGTTTGTAGGAATGCCCTTTAGCAGACGTCTGTCACTTCTCTATCCTTTGCCATCTGTCAGCATGTGTTAACTCTCTCCCAGTCCCCTGAAATTAAACAGGGAGGGCAAAATACAAATTTAAAAAATGATAAATGTGATTTTAGCACTGCAAAAGTGCAGTAACATCAAAATTTGTGTCCATTAGCTGGCTTCAGAGTTTCACAGAAAGGTGGAGTGCCTGATGTCATGGTCTTGTCTCTGGAAATGTGAATTCAAAGTCAACCAACTTGCTGGCTGCTTTTACCTCTCCTCACTTCTCAGGTGGTTTCTTTATATTGTGAATTGTTTTGCTTTGGACCCTTTCAAGAAAGATGTGTAAGGCTATTACATACTTGAGTTGCCTCTACTGTATAACCTGTGAGTAAGTTTTGCGCTAATATTAGTGCATGTTAGTGTGACTGGTGTAGTTGCCATTCCCTGTGACACTTGAAAAGTCATGGCAGTCAGATGAAGTCCCAGGTGACTGGAAAAGGGAAGCCATTGTACCTATCTTGAGAAATGGTAGGAAGAAGGACTCTGGAAGCTACTGACCTGTCACCCTCCCCTCTGTGCCTGGGAAGATCCTGGGATCTAGTTTCCTCCTAAAACTCTGCTAAGGCACATGGAGAACAGGGAGGTGAATTGAGGCAACCAGCATGGCTTCACCAGTAAGTCCTACCTGACAAACCTGACAAAGACAGAGGCTTTCTGTGATGCCATGACTACAGGAGTGGACAAGGAAAGGGTTACAGATATCATTTTTCTGGACTTTTATAAAGCCTTTGACATGGTCCCCCACAACATCCTTCTGTCTAAATTGGAGGGAGATGGATTTGATGGATGGGCTGTTGGGTGGTGAGGCATTGGTTGGATAATCACATCCAGAACATAGTGGTCCATTATGTCTCAGAGTCCCAGTGGACATCAGTGAGAAGTGGAGTCCTTCCTGGATCCATACTGGGACCAGTGCTCTTTGATATCTTCATTAATGGTGCAGAGAGAGGGATCCAGTGCACTCTCAGCAAGTTTGATTACAACACCAAGCTGAGTGGTGCTTTGACACACCTGAACTATGGGATGCCATCCAGAGGGACCTGGACAAGCTTGAGGATCGAGGCCATGGGAACATCATGAAGTTCAACGTCATGTGCAAGGTGCTGCACCTGGGTCAGGGCAGCCCCTGGTATCAGCACAGGCTGGGCATGAACAGACCCAGAGCAGCCCTGCCCAGAAGGGCTTGGGGGTGCTGTGGGTGAGAGGCTGGACATGCCCCAGCCCTGGCACTCACAGCCCAGAGAGCCAAACGTGTCCTGGGCTACATCCAGAGCCCCGTGGGCAGCAGGGGAGGGAGGGAATTCTGTCCCTCTGCTCTGCTCTGCTCTGGTGAGACCCACCTGGAGCACTGCATCCAGCTCTGGGGTCCCAGCACAGGAGGGATAGGGAGCTGTGGGAGTGAGCCCAGAGAGGAGGCTTCCAAGATTATCGAAGGGCTGGAGCATCTCCTACAAGGAAAGGCTGAGAGCGTTTTGGTTATTCAGCCTGGATGAGAGAAGGCTCTGAGGAGACCTCATCATGTCCTTCCAGTACCTAAAGGGAACTAATAAAAGAGATGGGGACAAATGACTTGAACAGGTCTTGTAGTGACTGGAAAAGAGATAATGATTTTCAGTTAAAAGAGGGCAGAGTCACACTAGATACAAGGACTAGTCTCATGCTTTACCATCAGGCTAGTGATAGACCAGTATGGGTTGCCCACATAGCTGCTGAGTGCTCAATCCATAGAAAGGTTAGACAGAGCGCTGAGGAACCTGGTCTAGCTGATGTCCCTGCTCACTGCTGAGTGCTTGGATGAGACAACCTTTTAGGGTTCCTTGCAACCCAAACCATTCTATGCTTCTTTATTTTTACCTTCAGCAGAAAGCAGATATGCAATGCCAGTTTGATAGTTTAAAGTGTCCATGTTTCTTTGGGGCTTGGCATATATTAGTAAATCTGTATTGCTACAGAACAAAGATCCTGATGCCAAGTGTTTTACAAATGGAAAAGAAAGATATTTACAATCTGAATAAAAGTCAAGGCTGAGGACTTGGAAAAATCAATCACTGCTACTCAGGTGTGACCAGCAATAGTATTCATGTAATAGCACAATAAGCCTTGTCTTATTTTTGTTGTTTTGTTAGCAAAAATAATATTTGAAGGAGAGCAAGTAATGATTTTCCAACTTGGCTGCAGGTGAGATCTTTTTGTAACCAGCATTAGCTCATCTTGGGGCATGCTGTTGCAGAAGTGGATGTTCCCACCTGCTTGTTTTGGCTAGCACCAATGTGTGCGTGGCTAGGGAGTCAGCTGGATCGACTTGCTGGTTTGTGTGCAGACAGGTTTTCTGGTAGGGTTAATTCCACCAAGGCAGATGCAGTTGACCCTGCAGCTACTTGAGCACTGCTTATTGTCACAAGGGTGATGAGATTGTTAGCTGGATGGTGAGGAGGAGGTATATAAATTCTCAAAAGATAGGCTTAAGCCAGTTGTGAATCTTGAATGTGATTGATTCTCTTAGTGACTATTTTTAGCAGGGCAGTGTATTTAAGTTGGGTTTCTTTCAAAACTTACTATGAATGATAAGAATGTGCCTGTGATTTCTGAGAGCACCATGTAAAGAGCTGTTGCACAGAGCATGTTGTGAGCCTTTGCATGAAGAATGAGCAGTCTCTTTCATGCATGTTTTTTGTGCCTTTTAGATCTCCATCCATCCTGCTTGTGTAATAAAAACAGATGGCATCCTTTATTTTTGTTTTGATTGATTTGTACAATCAACCTAAAGATAGGGTAGGACTGTCTGTTCTGCTTTTTTTTTGTGCAAGGGCAGCAGCTGAAGACACAAGAGTCTGTGCTGCCTTGAAATGGAATTTCATAGACCTCTTTTTTAATCTTGCTGTTTAAAGTGAATGGTTTCAGTTGAAGATACATGGGAAGGGAATTTATCTCTATTGGACTGTTAGCTTTCTGGGTGTTTCTTCCCCCTCAGTTATTGTGTCCTGAAAGGTCAAAAAATGAAAAAAACTTGGCAAACCATTCTGCTCTCGGTATTGCATGTAAGAGTATGATGGGTTTTGCAGTTCATATTCTCATCCTTGGATACTCTGTTTCATGCCACAGTCTTTACTTTTGGCAAGCTGATTCATGAACTTCCCTCATCACTGAAGCGAGGTAGTTTCTTGATTAACCTGATCATAAATAGGTTGGACAGCTAAGAGGACAGCCATATAGTAATGAAGGGAAGCCATTTGCCAAAATGACTTCTCACCTCTTTTGCAGGCCAAAAGAAAAAAAAGTGTACAGCTATCAGTCTCTGCAAACGTGCAGAGATCATGAAGTTTTATGGCTACATCAAGTGTAGTACCTAACTGTGCTTGTTTGCCTTGATCTTTGAGTGATATAGCACTGTTGCAAGCTGTACATCTAAACTGCTTTAATAAAAAGAGGCAAGATGGATTTCTCTCTTCCATGTCATCCAGCCTGTTTGCTTGTTAGAACACAGTTGTCTGGCAGAGAACATGGTAGCTGAGTCTGCTGTGTTTCTTACGGATGAAGTGTGGCTCTTGCACTTCTGGCAGATGGCCAAAGCAATCCAGACACGGTAAATCCTGGACATTAAGTTTTTTGGCATACTAAAAGCTGACATGTATATGTTTTACTGGAAGGAACTACTAAACTGTTAATTTTGTTTAGGATTTTGAGCTTTTTCAATTATTGGATGTCTAGGGAAGGGAATTGGACATTTCTGCTGGAAAGAAATACTAGGGGTGAAGGGCAATATGCCCTCACATGGGAAGGACAAGGGAGGATGAGAGTAGAGGAAATTACTGATCCTGATCCTTCAGTGCAGGTGTTAATTTTCAGGGGGTTAGGGCAGAGGGATTGCTGCATGCATTGTATTTTTACTGGCTGTCTCTGGCAGTGAAGGCCTTGTAAGGTGTGGGAAGAGTGAGGAGTGCCTGCCTCCTACTCAGCTACACCACAGCTGTTGCCATACACCCTACCTGTACAAAATAAAAAAGTAAACATGAAAATGGAGTCTCTGCAGGAGTCATCTGTTTGTGCAAGACTGCTCTCTACAATCAGTTGCAGGGTGAAGGTGATGCATAATTCTAGACACAAAACACAAATAGTGATGAGTGGATTTCAGCTTTCTCTCTGGAATGTGTAACATAACATACTTTATCAGGTTTTGATATGACATTAATATTCTGCCAGTTCAGTGCATCAAGTAATAGATATGCTGCTAAATGATCTTAATGTTGTTTTTCCTATGCTTTTATTAAAGAACAGATGTATACTCTGTAAGAGTTCACCAAAAGCAGCTTCTATGTATAACTTCTAAGAACTTCTGGATTTCTCTTCTGGTCTCCTAGAAATGTCTGACAAAGGATTCAGAACTATTTCCTTGAGGAGTGTATTTTTTAAATTGTATTGAGGATTTTTGTTGTTACTGTTATCTTTGTTTCACTTCCAGAGGTTTTGAGACTACATTCTTGGTTATGTAAAGAACAGACTAAAGATGGTGTAGAATTTAATTATAATCCTGGGCTATAAATTCTAGATCATTTTCCTTAGTGCTAAGTCAGCTTCAGATTCTCCATTTCCTTGCTTCACTCATGTTCCCTTACAGGAACTCCTCTGTTAGACCTATTTGACTGTCAGTGCAGCTGCCCTCCGAGCACCATCTGTGAAAAGATCCAGCCCGTGAGCCTCCCATATGAAAGGGCTCTTTGGCAGGCAGTGTAGACCTTTGCTCTGGTTTAAACTGTAACCTCGTGGTTGTATATGTCTATATACATAACGCTGGGCATAATGTCTGTTTGAGGAGTTGTAAAGCTTTATAACAGACTTTCTGGCAAAATGTCAGTGACATACTGCTCTGATTTCTGGCCTTTTTGAGGGATGAGGTATATAGCTAAATATAATATCTTTCTTTCAGACGTTCGCACTGGCAATAATGTATTTAGTTACTATTCTCTGTTTATCACCAGAAAATAAATTCCAGTTGCATAAACTGTCAGTCTGCCAAAGCCAAAACTTTATGGTAAGTGTGTTATCTTGGAGGCAGGAGAATTGTACTAAGCCCCATGGGACTTAATGGCTCTTGTGAGGTGGGTAAGTAGAAACTGAAAAACAATATTGTTTTGTCATAGTGGACAGGGAAAAGAGTTTTATATTCAAGGGCTTTTTTTTTTTCAAGTAGGAAACCTCCCAGGACAGATTTCTCTCCCTCCCATTACTGTGAAAATGAAATGGGATGATTGAAATAAACCCAATGTAATTGTTACTTAACCTGTTTTAAGAAGGAATTTATGCATTTTTCAGCAATCGTTGCAGCATTTGTGGATTTCAACTCAAAAAGAATGTCAGTTCAAAATAGGGAGAATATTTGACCATCTTGTTTTTCCTATCTGTTTGATGATGACATTCATGTCTGTTTGGTTTTTTTTCCCCAGTTATTTGTAGTAGACGTTCAGACTGGTCAAATTACCAAGATTCCTATCCTGAAGGATCGTGAACCTGGCATGATGAACCCGCAGGGTTGTGGCATTCATGCCATTGAGATCAACCCCTCGAGGACCCTCCTGGCCACAGGTGGAGACAACCCCAACAGTCTTGCAATTTATCGTCTGCCTACACTTGATCCTGTCTGTGTGGGAGATGTAAGTGGGAGTATCTGGGGAAAGTTTATTCTGTTTCTTGAAAAGTTACTACTTTGAAATGTGTTTGATCAGAGCAAGGTTAATATTTAGGAGTCTTGTAAGAAAGTAAATTCTGAAAGCCTGAAAACATTTCTGATTGAGTTGTCATTTCTGTTGTGGTATTGTAAATATAATTGAATACTCAAACATGTGAGTGGACTTTCAGGGTTTTGAGTCCCTGAAGATTTCTTCTTCACATTCATTAAGGTCTACTTTAGCTTACTTTTCAGCGCCGAAAGTGTAACAAAATCCTAAGTATTAAATTAGTCTAATTGTGACGATGACTTCTGAAACTATTCACAGTGAAAAGGCTCTTTTGAGAAATTAAAACAATATTGCAAGTTGTTGAAATTTTCCCCTTATCCCAGTGCAGCTTATGGATCTATTATTCCAGAGGTGCAACAGGGCTTTGAAGATTAGTTCTAATGCAGTGGCTTGTGGTTGTTTGATACACTCTGGTAGTGGTTTTATTTCTGAAACATCCTGAGGCTGTTTTTAAAACAGTCAGTCTTTAAAAAAACAAGCTGGAGAATATAGTGGTGTCCTGTGAGTGCTTCTCTCATTTCTCCTTTTTATTCAGGACTGCATGTAGATGTTGACTGCCACAGCAGAGGTCAGGTCAGAGTTCCTGCAGCAGTAGAAAACCAGCTGCAGCAACACTTGACTGAAGATTTGCATGGCTTACTCTTCATTTGTGTGACTTTTTAGCTTTTTGAACAAAACTAGAGTCTTATGGTCTTTTTTTTCCCCCCACAGGTTTCTCACACACTAAAGAAAAAAGTCTTGAAACATTAATCTGTAGGTCATGTATTGTAAACATAGGATTTTGGTTACTTTTTATAGTAGGATATGTGTTTGAAGAAAAAAACACTAACAAGTAGATACCTTACAGAAAAATGCTGCTTTCAGAATGGAAAACAGGAGAATTGAGATGAATTTTTCCTTGGTCAGAGGCCTGTTTTTCCACTACCTAGTTGCTCTTTACACACTTCAAAACCAGAAAAGCTAATAGTACTACTAGGTACTTAAACTGTTCCCCCTTGCTACTGGAATCTTACCTGTATGTTTTTAATGTAGGTCTGTCCTTCTGAGCTTGTACTAAAAATTGAAGTGAAGAATACTTGTCTGCTTTGAGACTGCTCTTGAGTATAATGGCACAGAAAAATCTGTCTTTCTTCTTTTAGGATGGACACAAGGACTGGATATTTTCAATTGCATGGATCAGTGATACTATGGCTGTTTCTGGTAAGTATTTTCTCTTGAGTTTTTTTTTGTTTGCTTGTTTTTTAAGCCCTCCTTCTGTCTGAATGTTATAGTGATGTACAGCATTTGATAAGTGTTAGGAAAGCGCCTCTATCAACATTTGAAACCACTTGGAACTACCTAGGCTATTTAAACACTGCTTGGACTTAGTACAGTGCTTAATTTTATTTTGTTGTTGAGTCTTAGTCCAGAACTGATTTTTCTAGTATTAGAATATTACTATGTCTTTAGTAAGGGGATGATGTTTGAACACAATGAGTTATTGGAAAGGATTCCTCATAAGAGGAGTAATTTTAAAGAGAGGTGTTGGTTATTGGTTAATAACTTTGAAACACTTGAAGTCAGTATCAGTTCCCTGAAGTCATGTGAAAGAGTGATTAATGAGAACTCAGATTCTTTCCTCAAGCTCTCAGTACAATTGTGTGTGTGTATGTATATATGCACTTACACTATGGCAGTTAATACAGAGGGCTGTAATAGACAAACTCTGTTAATGACTTTTTGGTAACTAGTTGGATANAGGCAAAAGTAATAATATATATATTATTATTATATATATTATTATATACGATATATTGTTGCATTAATTTAGCAGTTTACTGCCTTTCTGTGCTGACAGGGTGTACTATTCTGTACTCAGAATTGTCAGACTGCAGGTGACAGAAAATCATAACAGTCTTATATAAAAGTCACATATTTGAATTGTTGGCTTAGTTGAGTAGGATTTTTTTCTCCAAACCCAAAAAGCTAATCCTGGAATTTCATTTCTGAATTTATTGTAAAACTTGATCCTTGCAAGTCTCTACCCCAGATATGTACAGAAACTCCCCCATTTCAAACTAGTAAGGCTGAAGAGAACAGCACAGATGATTACGGATGTCCAGGGGAAAGATAAGGACCTGATAGAATGCACAGCATGTGAGATTGAACTGCGTTAACTCAATATTTTCTAAAGGTCAGGGGTGGATGTGTGAGTAGAAGTGTTCTCTACTGCCATATTCTCTACTGTGGTGCTTATAGCAGGCAGGATGTAAGTTCCAGTCTCCACGCCTCAGACCAGGGAAAACTTGTGGAAAGCAGTTAGCAAGACTTGTTGCTAAACTGAATTCTTTGGAACTTACTGATGACCCTAATTAAGAGGGAAAAAAGACATCTAGTTTCTGACATGGTTTTAATTTTATAGATTTCAATTACATCTGTATCTGAAAGTGTCAAGCAGAAATACTTGGAACTCCAGACACTGAGGGTATATAAAGTATTTTTATGGCAAAAGCTCCAGATGAGATGAATAATTCCCAGGATGGCATGAGCTTAGGGCAGCAAATGATACTCTGCTTGGCTTCAGGGCTAATCAGTTGAGCAACATACATGGACCTTTCCCCTGCCTGAGCTATTAAAAGGAACAGCTTCCTCCAAAAATATGTCAAGATGTTTAGAAATCTTACTGCTGAGTATTCAACCTCCATAACAAACAAGATTACGTATAATTAAAACCAATGGCATGTAATGGAGTTGGCAGAATGTTGTGCTGCAGGATGCAAGTGCCATTAGGATGCTCCTTTTTTTATTTTTCTCTAGTAGGTGATAGTGACAAATGCCTAAATCCATCTGTGAGGGGGCAGAGCCACTTCTGCTGTGCTGGATCACTCCTATTGCAAGATGTTTTGCTTTACTGTCTTTGCAGCTTCTCCCCTATGAGATAGCAAAGCTGATTTTTCCTGGCATCTTCATTATGAATTTCTTTTGACAGAATTTTTCACTTTATGTAGAGAAGAAATTGAGGTACCTGTCAAATCTGTCAGAGCTGACTTAGATGGAACTGAGTTGCCTGAACACCAAAAGGCATGTGTATAAGGTCTTGGATTAAACCTGTGTTGATCAGTAAACCAGAGGCATTCAGCTTTCTTCATCTGGTGTTCTCAACATTAGTGATTTGTATTTTGGATTAATGTCTTCAAATACAATAGAAAAATAAAATGAGTTCTTGTTTGTTTAATCTAAGTTACACTCTTTAAGGAAGAAGTGGCACAGGTTTTAGCAAAATTTTTTTTGTGATAGATTTCATCCAAAGTGGTAGAATTGAGATTTGCAATAGATATTTCTGTTCAGCTCACGAATGTCTGTGTACATAAGCATATTGATAGATATCGAGTAAACCCAAATTGGCATAAACCCAGCTGAGGTTTTTGTAGAGATTTTTTGCATTGGTTTAACAGACTGTTTTACCAAGGCTGAGAGTGACAGGCTCAAGCTGAGCCTATACTATTCAGTCGCTTCTGAATTGATTCTGTGTATCAGATGATGATAATTGTTACACAGTGTTGTGGGGTTTGATGCATCCTAATCAGTTTGAAAACATATGAGATGGTCTAGCTGCTTGGAAACTATATAGATAGTTGACAGTGAGTTCATAATATGCTGAACTTTACAGCTCAGTAAAATCATCCTTTTGTTAATAATAATATGTGGGCACTAACACATATTATACTAATATATAATATGTTCTGTTAGATTAAACTATGAGTATCCTTTTCTTCAGACCCTATTGATTAATCCTTTTTTTTTTTTGAAGAGAAGAGTTCTGTNTTAGTCCAGAACTGATTTTTCTAGTATTAGAATATTACTATGTCTTTAGTAAGGGGATGATGTTTGAACACAATGAGTTATTGGAAAGGATTCCTCATAAGAGGAGTAATTTTAAAGAGAGGTGTTGGTTATTGGTTAATAACTTTGAAACACTTGAAGTCAGTATCAGTTCCCTGAAGTCATGTGAAAGAGTGATTAATGAGAACTCAGATTCTTTCCTCAAGCTCTCAGTACAATTGTGTGTGTGTATGTATATATGCACTTACACTATGGCAGTTAATACAGAGGGCTGTAATAGACAAACTCTGTTAATGACTTTTTGGTAACTAGTTGGATAATCAGTGTAACTTCAAAAAGAATTACTTAGGTAAAGGCAAAAGTAATA
>WBMY01010905.1:81991-106318 GCA_013397315.1 Donacobius atricapilla | reverse complement strand
TTAGAAATCTTACTGCTGAGTATTCAACCTCCATAACAAACAAGATTACGTATAATTAAAACCAATGGCATGTAATGGAGTTGGCAGAATGTTGTGCTGCAGGATGCAAGTGCCATTAGGATGCTCCTTTTTTTATTTTTCTCTAGTAGGTGATAGTGACAAATGCCTAAATCCATCTGTGAGGGGGCAGAGCCACTTCTGCTGTGCTGGATCACTCCTATTGCAAGATGTTTTGCTTTACTGTCTTTGCAGCTTCTCCCCTATGAGATAGCAAAGCTGATTTTTCCTGGCATCTTCATTATGAATTTCTTTTGACAGAATTTTTCACTTTATGTAGAGAAGAAATTGAGGTACCTGTCAAATCTGTCAGAGCTGACTTAGATGGAACTGAGTTGCCTGAACACCAAAAGGCATGTGTATAAGGTCTTGGATTAAACCTGTGTTGATCAGTAAACCAGAGGCATTCAGCTTTCTTCATCTGGTGTTCTCAACATTAGTGATTTGTATTTTGGATTAATGTCTTCAAATACAATAGAAAAATAAAATGAGTTCTTGTTTGTTTAATCTAAGTTACACTCTTTAAGGAAGAAGTGGCACAGGTTTTAGCAAAATTTTTTTTGTGATAGATTTCATCCAAAGTGGTAGAATTGAGATTTGCAATAGATATTTCTGTTCAGCTCACGAATGTCTGTGTACATAAGCATATTGATAGATATCGAGTAAACCCAAATTGGCATAAACCCAGCTGAGGTTTTTGTAGAGATTTTTTGCATTGGTTTAACAGACTGTTTTACCAAGGCTGAGAGTGACAGGCTCAAGCTGAGCCTATACTATTCAGTCGCTTCTGAATTGATTCTGTGTATCAGATGATGATAATTGTTACACAGTGTTGTGGGGTTTGATGCATCCTAATCAGTTTGAAAACATATGAGATGGTCTAGCTGCTTGGAAACTATATAGATAGTTGACAGTGAGTTCATAATATGCTGAACTTTACAGCTCAGTAAAATCATCCTTTTGTTAATAATAATATGTGGGCACTAACACATATTATACTAATATATAATATGTTCTGTTAGATTAAACTATGAGTATCCTTTTCTTCAGACCCTATTGATTAATCCTTTTTTTTTTTTGAAGAGAAGAGTTCTGTATATGTGGAATGGACTGTTAATGTATGGACTATTTGATCAGGTTCTCGGGATGGTTCAATGGGTCTCTGGGAAGTCACAGAGGATGTGTTATCCAGAAGTGATGCTAGGCATAATCTCTCTCAAGTTCCTGTCTATGCCCACATAACACACAGGACTCTGAAGGATATTCCTAAGGAGAACACCAATCCTGACAACTGCAAAGTCCGAGCACTGGCTTTCAACCATAAGAACAAGGTCAGTAAGATAAGCAAGACAGTTGAGAAGTTGTAAACCTGTCCTTGTGTATTAGAAAGACTAAAAAGTAATCTAAATAGAATGTATCAGAGAAGCAAGCTAATATGTTTTCCTCTGATTCTTTCTCTGATTCTTTTGCATCATCTTTCTCTGAATCTTTTGCATTCTTTTGCACTGTCTGGTGAGGTGATGGTTTTAATCTGCTATGTCTGCTTCTGCCCCAAGTGAATGGAGGAGTCCAGAAGGAAAAAAATAAAAAGCCCAGACATTTTAGAAGGCAGAGTTTTCCTGTGGGTTTGATTTTTGATTTGCATCCTAAGCAGGGGAGTAAAGAAATGTTTACAAGAAGCAGATGAAGCACCAAAACATCTCTGGCACCTTGAATCCCATTCTTGAGTGTTCTTTCCACTTTCCTTTGCCCTCTGTGAAGACCAGCTAGCATTTAACAGTTCCTGTTTTGATGGCTGAATCCTTTCTGCATTGCTCAGCAAATGAGGTGACTGACCCACAGGGCAGGCACTAGCACTTACTTGGGGTTATTTTGTTGGTAGTTGACAAACAGTAAATGTCAATCTCCCCCATCCTGATCTCCTGTTATTACTAGTCTGTATAGCAGTTCACCCTTCACACTTTCCCCCTCTGCCCTCAAAGAAGAGAAAAGATCTGAAACGAAGGTGGGTGTGCTGTCAGAAGCACAGTGCTCCGGCAGGCTTTATTTTTCACAATAGCTGTTACTCCTCAATGATGGAAACTTCATGTAACTTTTTCAGTAGAGTAGTGCCTGAAACTTGCCTCAAGATTAGAATCAGTATGGGACCTGCTGAAGAGAATTGTCAGCTCTAGGTTGTACTGTCTTGTAATTCATTATTTGATTAGCAAGATTTATGGCTTTGAAAGTTATTGTTACTTACTCTTTTGTTAAGTTAGATTTTACTTGACACCTGAAGTACTATATGGCATTCTATGAAGATCAGTATGAAATGAAAATTATCTTGATAGAGCCTTTACAGGGTTATGGATGAGTTCAATTCAGACTGTGCAGCCTGCCTAGAATAGAGTGTGAACTTGTAAGGATATCCGTAACACAGAAACTAATTACCATCTTTTTTTTTTTTCCTTCTAATAGGAGCTGGGAGCTGTGTCCCTGGATGGGTATTTTCATCTTTGGAAAGCAGAGCACACACTATCAAAGGTGCTTTTCTGTTTGTAGGAGTTAAACTTCAAAAACTGCAAGGACTTAAGGCTGTTCACTATTCTTCATTTCCTTCAAATATTTAAAGAGCAGCAGTGTTTGTAAAACACTTAAAAGTTTTATGTAAAATGAAATGTCCTAAAATATGGAGCTTGAAGAGGAGAGAAGCTCTGCACTCCCCTTAATTTAGCGGGCAGGAAGCATTCTTAACTTTCTGGTGGTTTTGCGTTAGCTGAAGTGAACTGTTGCCTAGAGTATGGTGGATACTTTATCAGTAGAATTCATGAAGGGAGTTGCACTTATTTAATTACAATGGCAGACTTACCTATTCTAGTGAATATGATAGGCTTTTTCAGCTGAGAGCTGGTGTTGTTGTGCACCTGCTAAAGAAATAGCAGCAACTTAGAGCTAAATCAATTTATTAAAATGTCCATTTTTCTTGTCTTTGGCCTTTATGGTCTCTGTTTGCTTCAGATAAGGGCACCACATTACTTTCAGGTTTTTTCCTTCTGGTTCTTATTTTTCACCTGCATTTTGTGTTTTATTTCTCTGCAACTTCCTAGAACATAGCTTACGAAATTGTTCTGTTAATACCTCGATAACAGGTTGATTTTTATTTTTTCTGTTTCCAGTTGCTTTCCACGAAGTTGCCATACTGCAGAGAGAATGTGTGTTTGGCTTATGGTCAGGAGTGGTCAGTGTATGCAGTAGGATCACAGGCACATGTCTCCTTTCTGGATCCAAGGCAGCCTTCTCACAATGTTAAATCCGTCTGTTCCAAAGAACGAGGCAGTGGTAAGAAACCTGTCAAAAGTGCTTCACATGGTTTGCTTGCAGAGCTAGGTGTTAAAATTGTAGTAAATCAAGCTTCTAATGAACAGGAAGGGCTTTTCCAGTGATGAGTTAATAATTAGCAGTGTATTTATAGGTTTGGTTTTGTGACAGTATATCTGGAGCAACCAACAAACCAAATGTCTCTGGTGCTGAAATCTAATGAAGGGCAACATCACTGCCTTTAGAAGCAACTCAATTGTAAACCATCCAAATATTACTGAGCTTTTGAAAGTGTGCATTTTATTGCTGTGTATTTTTTACTGGGTCTTATTTTTTTTAATCATCTCAGAGCAAACGTACTCTTTTTACCACTATTCATACTGTTCTCGCATTCTTCTCTTATGAATTAGAAAAAAGTCATGTTGTCTGCTCTGTGCGCCCTTATTGGGATTCTGTTCTGCGAGGGAAAGCTTGCTTTGTAACTTTAAAGCCATGACCGAGACTCCTGATTTTCTATGTGATTTGAGTGCTATTTCCTTTTCTCATATGGGTGCAGTATGTCCAGTTGAACCTTATACCAGGGCCAGGCCTGAGGGCTTGCAGAGTGCATCGTTCCATAAAGTTCTCTCCATATCCTTTACTATCAGGCATGAAAAGGCACATCAGGGCCATATTAATCCCAGACCAATAAGTTGCAGTCCTTCCTTGCTTGTCTCTGGGCTTCCTTCCATCTCTTTCTTCATCAGGCAGGTTAGCAGAGGATGACGTATGTTGGCAAAGATTAGGAAACTTCTATTTCTGAAGTTACTGAGCAGTGGTGTCTAGATCAGTGTCAGGGTCTGCTGCTTTCAGATATGGGAGAAATATCTATAATGTCGCGAGAAGTCGCCCAAATGTCTTACCAGCAAGACCGTTTGTCCTCACTTGCTGTCAATGAGGATTCTGTCCAGGTCCTGACCCAGACACTGCAGTTGGGTGCCCAGTGGTGGCTGATGGCTGAAACCTTCTGCCTCAAGTACACCATCTTCCATATTGGGGGATGATGTGTGTAGGGAACACCTTGAGGGGTTTCTCCAGTTCATGTCTGGAGAAAGCTTTTGTTCAGGGCTGTTTTCTCTTCTGGAGAGTAGGTGCATCTTTTGATTTGGCATCGTGCTGGAGGACTGTAAATAACAGTAATTCCCGAGATACTGAATGTTTCCACTTTCTGTTGATGTCCCTGGGACTTGGAGTGGTGTAGCACCTCTATAAAACAGGGTCTTTATTGATCTGTCGACTACAATCTGATTTCAAGTGCTTTGCAGTGGTACCTGAATGTGCTTTAAGTTTCCAAGTGCATTTGCTGAATGTAGTAAGTCCACGTTAACTTGAGTTCAGTCATGTTGTACACAAAAGCAGGTCAGAGAAAGGTGGCTCAGTAAGGCTGGAGCCAGGGCTGGCTTTCCTCTGCTGTAACCCTGTTTACACAGGAAGGCAGTGAATACTTTTTAGTACTTCTTGTAAGTGTTGCTTTTCTTAGCAGCTGTACGGGAAAATGCACGCCTTGGACTGTATTTCTTAATCCATGAAAGCATCTGCTCTCTGCATGACTGGCCTGCAGAGCCATGTTGTGTGCCCTTCTCTTCATGTCCTGAAGGCAGCAGACAGAGCTTGTATGGCATAGACTCTGTGACTTCTTGTGTAGGACATGCCACTTCATCTTCTTTTCCTTCTAGAATCTGTAGACCCTTCCTATAGCAAGGGAGTGAGGCTTATATACTTACCTAAATAATCTAGGTTCACAGGTGGTAGAGGCCTGGGAGTATAGAACTTACTGTGCTGGGTTCTAGGCACAGGCTGTTACTTACAGCGATACTTCAGCCTCTTAGGACACAATTTGAAATGCTGTTTTTGAAAGCCTATTCTAAATATCCTTCTTAGTGGTGGGTACATCATGAATTCCTCCAGTTAATTTCTTTGGTTTGAGAAAGACCCACAGTTGTTCTGCATTTTATAGCTTTTTATTAATACATTTAATTGAAAAGTATATGCCATCTGCCTTTATACTCCATCACCTGTTTTTATGAAGTAAGTGTTCTCCTGAGTGGCTTGTCAAGAGCAGTTCTGGAGCAAAAATAAGAGGAGGTCCACTCTTGTGCCTTTTTCCTCATATCCAACTGACTGCTCTTGCTGACTGCGGAGGGCTTAAAGCTTTCTGTGCATCCCTGCCAGAGCCAGATCTTTGTGATAGAGGTGGGGGGAAGGTCTTCTGCTGTCTGAAGTGCATTTGTAGCTCTCTGAATTCAACTCTCTCAACAGAGACTCTCTCTCACATGGATCTCTTAAGCTACTTCAGTAGAGAGACTTGCACAGTAGTTTCCCCCGCATTAAGCTTGCAGCCAAGACTTCACCCCATATCTGGAGCTGGACAATATGGCCTTGCCTTGTTCTAAATGCATGTCACGAATGCTGGTGGCTGTGGATGTCACATCCAGTGGCGGAGCCAGAAGGATGAGGACATGTTTCTTGTTAGGACTTCATACAGACGGGAAGAGGAAACTCCCTGGTTGCATCCACAGCTCCCAGTTGTCTGGTGTTATGTGCGTTGCTGGGAATGTTCCAGGATGATACAAGTTCTGTGACATTCAGCCCTTCTTGGTATGGTGACAACACTTGGCATGTGAATGTAGCTGGCATAACTCACTTATTTCCTCTCCTGAATGCTTGTTCAGGCTGTAATTCAGTGGGTTGTTTAAAGAGGACCTAAAAAGCCCTAGAGTTTATAACCTGGCATCATATCATGAAGGAAGGATAAGTATAGATGTGGTGGAGTTTAACCTACATGGAAGCGTTGTTTGAAGTAGAGTGGTTACACAGAACAGTATTTGCACCATAAATAGAGATGAGATGAGATGAGATGACAGGATGTTTTGAAGATTGCAAATTCTCACCTAGAGAATCTCCCCAAGACTAGTTCCAAGGGATTCTTGATTAGCTGAGACTTCAAATTTAGACTTGCGAAAACAAAATGTACTCTTTTGTTCAATGTAATGGGATAACTGAATTGTGCTGACATGTTTAGTTTGAATTGTACCTTCCCATGTACTGGTGGAACATGGTGTTGTTTAGATGGCGGGAGTCCTATTCTGTGTTCTTTCCTGACTAAAGCGCTAAAAGTGTCAGCTACTAAAAATAAGGTGTGCTTGTTTGAGAATTTTTGAGTGGAGACAGATCAGGCTCATTAGTAGTTCTGAAGCTATCTTAGCAGCAAAGTGACTGGTGATTATTATGGTTACACTTGCTTACAGCTAGCCTGTTGATCAGCACGATGCACTTCATGGCAGCTGGGACTTACTTTTCTCAGATAGTCACTTACTGCAGGTTGGCAGGTAGTTAAGAGAGGGTGTGAGCTCGCGGAGGAAAACAGCATGATGTCCTTCCCTCTGTCTGCTGCCATGTACTCAGTCCTGGTGTGTTCACTTAAAGGCTTGTGCAGACAGAGCAAAGGTACTGTGGACCTAATTGGACCCTAATTGGCAGACCTGAGGGCTGGTGAGGATGAAGCTTCTTACTGTGCACCGGTGGTGTAGCTGATGGTCTCAAGGGATAAGGCAGTCATGTATGCAATCAAAGCTGCTGTTTCAATAGCATCAGTGGGATTTGTCTGCACTGCTCTGCAGTGTGTTGTGTGTTGTGGAGAATACTAGTAGGTAATACTGCCTATGAAGCAACAACACTTCAGAGCCCAAGCATCCCTCTTCCTTACTGCACTGTCTGTCCCTTCTCTGTTTGACAGGTATCCGCTCGGTAAGCTTTTATGAGCACATCATCACTGTGGGGACAGGACAAGGGTCCTTGTTGTTTTATGATATCAGAGCCCAGAGGTTCCTGGAAGAAAAGCCTCCCCGTGCCTGCTATGGACAGAAGCAGAAATTAGGAGGAAGTGAAATTTTGAAGTTGACAACTGGGAAAGGCTGGCTGGTAAGTAGTTAGTAGCTGTGATAGAGCTGGGGGGAAGGAGACCCATTATACTGGAGTGGAACAGAGCTTGAGCCAATTCTTTTTGGACCTGTTGTGTGAAATGTGTCTCAGTCAAACAGTATTCATGTAACCAATAACTTATGAAGAGCAAGGAGTGCTGCAGAATTGCTTTCTACAAAAGCTTTATGAAAGGGTACTGAAGTGTTTTTGCTTGAATGTAAGGTATAGTGATTACAGTTCTTATGCACTAATTCATAAATAAATGAGATTTTATATCTTTATATTTTCAAATGTAATCTAACTTCCAGGTTTCAGAACCTCAAACAGAAAATAAATTGTCTTTCTTTAAAGCCAATCTAATGTGGTACTTGAAGCAAGGGAGTTTTAATTTAATTGTGTGCAATTTTAGAAACTATGGCTTCCTGAGGTAATGCCATGGCAGTCACTTGAGTTTGATTTCTTGTATGTTATCATAAAACAGTAAATGGTTTTGTTTAACTTAGCTCCGTTGCTTTTAGTATCAGTGCAACATCCCCTCATCTCCCTGTTTCAATGCTTGACCTACATATTCTCAGAAAAAGCTTCAGGGCAACTCAGGTATCTTTTAGTCGACCTGTATAAAGCTTCAGGACTGTTAAGAGAAAATTAAGAGAAAATACGCCTTTTTGGGGGGTAGCTACCTTCTGCTTTTGTGAAACAGGGTTTTGGGTTTGTTTGGCAACAATAACGATCTAAACTTTCCTTTAACAGAACCATGATGAAACCTGGAGAAATTATTTTTCTGACATAAACTACTTCCCAAATGCTGTTTACACCCACTGCTATGACTCGTCTGGGATGAAACTCTTTGTGGCAGGAGGCCCTCTTCCATCAGGACTTCATGGGAATTATGCTGGTCTCTGGAGCTAATGATAACTCTTCATTCTGATGCTGATCTTTACACAGATTTCCACTTTTCTTTTCCTTTTTTTAACAACAAAATTGTGTGATGCCATTAATTCCCGGTTTAAACACAAGTTATTTTTTGGCAGAGTTTTCTGTTGTTCTCCAACAGTTTTGTACATCTTTTTGAAATAGTTTTTTGCTTTAACCTCTTAGATCCTTTATACGGAAGGGTTTTTAAGTCCTTTTTTATTGTATTTACTCCTAATGACTCTTCCCCCCATTTAGGCTGTCTTGGCCATGTGTCCCCTCCTCTGCTTTGCTGTGAGGTAGGATTTCTTTCTTACAGAGTGGTTGCTCCTGAGCTTTCTGTGAAAGTCTTGGGGCATGTGTGCAGGTACTTTGTGTCAGCGACATTACCTGGAGTGAGGACTACTTGTAATTAAAAATTATTAAAAATATTTATAAGAGATAAGCTACTACTTTATCTGCAGAGCTTGGCCCTGACCTGGGTTGATTGTATTTTTTAAAAATACAGTCTAATGACACTGTTTATATATATAGAGGGATATGGTAATTTTAAGCTGTACTCACTGGAGCTAGGGATGGATTCCCTAGGGGTTTTGTCCATCAAATCCAAACTGTGTGAGTTTTAAAAAGTGTGTTTGTGTTTGAATGGTAGTTTTCAGCAGTGCTAGGAGCAAAAATTGATCTGTTTCTTCACTGCTTGTCCCAGGTATCAGCTTGCACAACTGGAGTTTGTATAGGCTGTTCTGTAGCGTGGCTGTTGCAGGGTGACATTACACTGAGGGCTGCAGAGATGCTGAGAGGAAATGGGGGCTAGTTATTTGAAATGAACTAAATCTATCTGTTCTCCAGATCAAATATGGTTTCTTAAGTACACTGTTAGGGTAGCTTATAAGCTCTTCATAAACTGCCTAAAACCTAGGACTTTTTTTATCCCAGGTTGTGGAGATTTTTCCCTTTTTTGCTCTTCTGGTTAGCCATCTGCTCAAATAAGCCAATGGACTCAATAAACTGTTTTTTTTCTCCAAGATTAAAGAGTGCACCTCAGACTTTACTAATACAAGCGAGAAGCTTTCTGTGAGAGAGGGTAGCTTTGTGTTCCCTCACTTTGTGCTAGCATATGGTGTAGGAGAGGTCCAGGCTTTTTCAGAATCCCCTGCTGCCTTCTGCATTCAGACTCTCTCCAGCTTCACCTGGGACTGCGAGGGGAGAACAGGTCCAATGCCCTTCATGTCCAACTGTGAAGTGTGTGCCTCCCAGGATGATGATCTTACCCAATACTAAGCTGAAACATGAAGACTCCAGGGTGCTCCTCCTTTTGGCAGGCACCAGACTCTCAGCTTGTTAGTGATGCCTCTGTCCTCTGCTGGAATTAATGCCTTTCCCCTGACACTGGTGAAGCAAAGTGTGCCTATACCTCACAGCTTTGGTGCCAAACGTGCAGTTGGTTCAAACTGAGAGGAAAGACAAGGCTGGGACATGCTTGTTCACCCATCTCTGTGGGAAATCACAGCTACCACTGCAATTCTTGCCCACAGCCCAGAGCTAATCTGCATGTGTCTTTGCAGTCTCTCTCATCTTCATACTCAGTATCTTCATCAGTAACACCAGGCAGTCAGCATCAGGCTTAAGTTCCAGCTGGTATGGTGACCTGGATGGAAATCCTACAAGGAGTCAGGTCCCTCTCATTGGGGTGGAAATCCTGGCAAGAGAAGAACGCTCTTCCAGGTGTGCACATGTCCCAAAAGTGTAATTAGCACTGAGCATTAACACAGGTGCTTCAGAAGCAGATCATCTTCCAGTGTTTCATAATACTTCCCATTGTGGCCTGGTTGCTTAAACTGCATCAGTTCAAGGTACTGTTTGTATGGCTGACAGGCTTTTCTCTGAAAAGGTAAAATTATATACCATGGAGTAGCTTTTGTTATTTCAGGGGCTTAGAAAAGTGGAAGTATATGAAGAAAAACAAGTCTTAGAGAAGAATGGCAGGATTTGCATTTCTACAACTGCTGTGTAAGATCATTCTGTCACA
The DNA here is from genome assembly GCA_013397315.1 of Donacobius atricapilla. Classification (NCBI taxonomy): domain Eukaryota; kingdom Metazoa; phylum Chordata; class Aves; order Passeriformes; family Mimidae; genus Donacobius; species Donacobius atricapilla. Next base: position 96,063 of record WBMY01010905.1, on the reverse strand, counting down.
AGGAACATGTTCTGCCTTGGTTTGTTGTTTTTTTTTTTTAATTTGGTTTTTAATTAATTTTTTAAATTACTTTGAAGTTTTTTGCTTTGTTTTTTTTTAAAGAAGCTAGACACTTGAGTCCACCTGAGTGTCCTCCAGTTCTGCTGAAGCAACAGGTAATAGCTGGACATTTAGTGTCAGCAGTGCCAAAGGGAGACTCCTGGTCTGGAAATTCTAGCCTTGACATTATCTGTTAATTGAAGCATATTTTAGGTTGTGATAGGAGAAAAAAGAATTATGTCTATGGCCTTCAAACACAGAGGCTGATTTTTCTGCAGTCTCTAGGTTATTGAAGAGGCACCACTGGAAATTGTCCCTCCCTGCTGACTGTGATCTCCACAAGTACCTCAGTATGTGCTCCTAAAGCCTGGTAATGTGAGTGCCCTTTTCCTCCTTCTTTTTTTTTTTCTTCATAGAAGGCTCTGCACAATTCTCAGATGAATCTGAACAATGATGTAAAATTCCTCAAGTCTCACATGCTTTTGTGTATTCTGCTTTCAGGATGCATTCTTGCAAAAATAACTTCCCATGGTAAGCGGGCAGCCATCTTCGTTGCTGTATGAAAATCCCCACAGAAATAACTAGGAACCAAAATAGATAGTGCTGCAAGCACACAAACAATTTGGGCCAGAGATAACTTAATTTTTAGCTAGTTTCACTGGTTATAAATGCTTATAGCGATATAGATGTTAAGTTTCAGAATATTTCTGTGGTTGGTTATACATGACTTTTGTTCCAATCATCATTAGATACTGAGACACAGAAGGGTGATAATGATATGCCTATTGTCCACAGATAAGTAATAGGAGGAAAACTGAACTTTTCTTGACTTTGATTTCATTGCCCTGTTGGGTTAGATACCTACTGAAATTCAGGATCATGGTTAGAAATGAGTGGGGATCCCATCGAAGTGCAGGAATGGCTGCAGAGTAGGGGGCCTCCAGGCTCTGCAGAGAGGTGAGTTGGGTACCTTGCTGTTCAAAAGCCAGATAACACCCCTGCAATGGAGTGAGCTCAGTCTGGTGACTGCACTTCAGTAGCTACTTGAACAGCTTGTTGTGTGCTGCTGTGACCCAATGACATGCATATATTCAGACCATGCTCTCTTTTCCACTGTTTCTTCCAGGTTTCCCTCCCTTGGTCTTTCCTGCTAGAATCGGTTGTTTGAGGTTGCCTCCTCCAACCTAATCATACCAGTCTTAGCTGTAGCAATATTGTTCTTGCAGACATGACCTCTGCTGGGCAGGAACAGGCTTGCTGGCATTTTGTCAACTTGTGCTCAAGACCTTCAGTTTGCTTTATTTTAACTGGGTAGAAGTTGAAGGCTGGCATAGACTGTTGAACTGGGAATTTGCCCTTGTACATGTTTGACTGATATGATTATACAGTAGCAGTCTGTTCAGGGCAGGGAACATACTCTGGTTTATCTGGCTTGAAGGAGAGAACTTTCAGCATAACATGTTTTCAGACTAGCTGCTATTGACTTCTCAGTTGCGTGGGATCTTCTGTGCTACCAGTAAGTTTAGGAAGCAGTTAATTTTACTGCTCAACTCTTTTCAGTAGACTGCCATGTTAATTTGGGGATTTTTGGGTATTACATTTTCAGTATTTATGACAGGTAATCAAACTAGTGACTCAGTTATGAGTTTGGTAATACCTAACTTGTAAATACTGGGTAGCAACTCCTCAGTAACAGCTGGATGTTACGTTGTGGAACATTCCTGAGGAATCAGAAGTTACTTTGCAGTGTTGGCTTGAGCACATAATAAGGGCTGTGCTCACCCTCTTCACTAAACACCTTATTCCTGTAATTCCTCCAGGTTTCTCCCTTGTACAGTCAAGTCTTTTAGGGATAATTGCTAGTGCTCTCCTCAGGTGCTTTGTGAGATTGCAGTAAAGAAGTGAGTCCATTTGTTTGATTACCTCATCAGTTCTGCTGGTGTTAGTTTGAGGTGAGTCAATTACCAAAGAATAGTTGATAGTATGTTTATGTTTCTAGTCTCAGTTGTTCATTCTCTTCACAGATCCATTTTTAAGATCATTGCAGGAGTGCCCAGTGATCCTGCTGGACTTAGTCTGTTCACAACAGTTAGACTAATATTGTGGGTGACTCTTCATCAGAGGAACTCCTGAATAGTATTTATAGGTTTATATTTGCTGCCTTCATTTTAGGTCTTTGTCACCTTTTTGTATCTAAAGGATTAAGATACTTGGGGATAATTTCTACCAGAATTTCATCTTATTCCTTCACCTGAGCACTTGCTTTGTCTGTAGCTTGCAGGTGCAAAGTTAACAGATTAAATTTATGATCCAGCTATGTCGAGTGCCACTCAGCTGAGAGGCATTTACTAGCCTTTTGAACTGCTGTGTCTCACCTGGTGCAGGTGTGAAACAAAGCAGGCTTGCCTAGACCCTTTAAGAGGTCACTTGTTTGCAAGAAACCAAGGGCAGGTTACTGCATGTGGGAAGACAGTAGCATCTTTCCGTAGCCAGATGGGAGGTCTGTTTTTAGTGGTCTGTTACCATTATTTTCAATAGATGTATTTTTCCAAGGTGTCTGATATCTTCTCACTTAGCTGCTTTTGCAATTGCTGCTATGACTGAACTATTGGATTGGGGTATAGCTTGTTCCTAAGGAACTCTGTTGCAGAGCTGTGTGTCATGCAGGTGGAGCTGATCCTCTGACCAGCCCATGTTGAACCAGGGACTCCTCAGCTACCAGGTACAAACTTTTTAGCTTAAAGCTAAGAGAAAATCCTGTGTGCCCTGCTGGCCACCCCACAGTCTGAGCCCATGGTGTGACCTCAACTTAAAACGCATTTCCAAGTGTTTATGTTGCCCTCAGTAACTTACTTGAAATTCTGAAGCAGACACCCAGGACAAGGGAGAGTGGAAAAGAGAATACAACTACATCTTGTGTGAGGTGCTCTCCTTTGCCTCTGTACATAAGCACTTTGTGTAGTGAGGATGGGCAAGGAGCACCAGAGAAATAGTAAAAGGCTTTGGTATGGCTCTTGGGACTCCTGAAGAATTTAAAAACTAGAGGGGATATGTCAATGCTTAATCAGAAACATCTTTGAGAGATCAAGTATGTATCTCTGACATTCCTGCTTGTGTTATTTTTCAGGGATAAAATTAGGAAGTATCTTTTTGCTTGTGATGTTGGGCTTTTCCTGAAAACGATGTGGTACTTGGCTAATAAAAAAAATGCTCTTGCAGAAAGTAATCTTCCCATTTCCTAACAGCCTTTGCCACTAGTATCCTGCTGGGAGCAGTATTGTCTAAGTGCACACAGATTTAAAATGGAGTGGGGGGGTTGGCAGAGTTGGGAAAATTTTCTGTTTCTATACCAAAAACCCACCAACACTTGATTGTATACAAATTGTGGTTGCTGTACTGAAACTGAGAGGGCGTATAAAACCCCTTGCAACACAGTGCAATGTCTTTAATCCAAGATTCTTTTGAATTGATTTTTTTGCCTTCAGGACAAAAAAATAGTAGTCAATACAGGCTTTTCTTAGGAACTGCTTTTCTAGATTTCCTTACTAAAAGGGTGCTGAATCTTACAGTCGCATTAAACTTGTACTTTTTATTTGCCCATTCACCTGGTCTCTTTTTCAAGGCCTCCCACAGTCTCAGGGTATAAGTCACTATGAATCATCCAATAGTACCCAAATGGACCAACTAGAGGTTAATGTGCCTTCCTCTTCTGGTACCTTGATCTTTATAAAGTTATCTCAAACTTGTCACTGTCTTAGGCCTGGGTACGTGCATTGTTTTTTTTCTAAGATGTATATGTTGAAATTGCAACAGGTTTGTACTGTTACTTGTGACTTGTTCCGTTAGTGTTAGGATGCGGTGTAGGCAAATCAGTGCCCTGATTGCTCTGGTATCAGTCTTGCCAGTGACACCTCTTAGTCCTTGCTTGTGCGTTCATGTGTAGATAAATGCTGGATATTCCCCACTACCTTTGGTGCGTAAGATCCACAAAATACACCAGGTGTTTTAAAATGCACAGTGATCATAAGTTGTTGCCTGAAGGTAGGATGTCCTACGGTGAACTGTTTTCAATGTTATTTTCCCAAATATTTTTAATAAGATCCAAAGCCTTGAGGAAAAAAAAAAAACTTAATCAGGACTTGCTGATACTTGATGGCTTTTGTTCTGAATCCAGGGTCTGATTGTTAACAACTCCTCCAAATCCACCCCTCTAACAGGCTTTCTCAGCTTGTTTCTGTCATGAGCTGTATCAGAAACAGCACTGAATCCTGAATGCTCATGGAAGCTGTCAAGAAAAGTAGTAACAGCTCTCTTCAAATATTACAGTGCACATTTTTTAACTGTAAGATAAACCTGTTCTAAGTTATTGATGCTGCTTGCAAATGAACAGTGAGAAATTGCAGATAGTGTGTGAAACCAGCCTGTCAGCACATGGTGCTCAGTATTCTGTTACCTTGCAAATTGTTTCTCCTCTATGAAAAGGCTTTTTTGTTGTTGTTGTTTTCAACACAAAGACATTACATTTGGCTTAGTATTCTAAAGATGTATTTGTCTACAAACCTCAAACTGACATCTGGAATTTGGGCTGAGTTTCTAGCTCTTATGCAGACAGTACAATTGATACATTATGTCTCCTGGGGCATGGAAACAGGAATATATGTATCTTCACTCGATGTGGCCTTCCATGGACTATGCATAATTAACTGAATTACAGTACTGCACTCTGTTGATCCATGAGGCTACCTTTGTATTTAAAATCAGCACAATTAATCATCACTGTATTGACATTAATACATGGTCATGGAGCTCTAAGGTCTGTGTGTTTTCAGTGCTAACTGTATCTGTTCTCTCTGTACCTGTTTTGTCTGCAGTGCAGACTTACTGTGGAGTTCTTTTTGCTTCATGCTAATTTCAGAATTCCTTTAAATTCAGCGAGGTGCTGTTCTTATGACAATCACTTTTCTGAGTAGAACAAATGGATTTAACTTAGTTTTCTATCCTTAGCATCTTCCTCTTCTCCCATTTCTTCCTAGTTCACCAGTAAGATCAGTTCAAAGCTGTCTGCCTACTCTGACAATTATTGAGTCATAATAAAAAGAAACCCTGTAGCCCAATGTGGCATGATCACTCTGTGCTTTTACCATAAACTTCCGTGGCTGGATGCTTGTCTTGCAAGTGGAGGCTCCACCCCGGCATAATCGGCAGAAGCTGAAATCCTCTAGCATCCATATTGTTCACTGGATATCAGCAGATCAGGAAGTGGAGGTGCCCTGTGCCTTCACCCAGTGTGTTTGTCAAACTGATCTGTAGTGGTTTAGCCAGAGAACTGGCATCTTCAACTGCTACTCTAAGTCTTGACTAAAGGTTTCATTCAGGGCCATACCGGGAGGGTGAGTTGCTGGCTTGATCCCATGTAAAGGCTTTCTCCAGAGATGTATTTTTTGGGGGGTGGAATTACAGAAGAATAGGGATATGAGCAAAACAATAACCCTGTGCTCAAAAGAGAAAAGTTATTCTAATGTACTTTGGCCAGCAAGAATGACAAGGACTGTCTATGCTCAGAGGTGAGCTGGCAATCGAATGTTTGAAGGGTAGGCCTTGAGGATTTGTGCCATCATGCCTTAGATCACTGCAAATTAGTTGCTCCCAGAGCTTTCAAAACTGGTGGTCATCCCTCTTTGGATGAGATGTGAAGATGTCATGCAGAAAAACCAGTTTCCCCAGTGGTCACTACATCTTCCCTTCAACATTCAAGGTTACCAGTGGACTTGTTTGTTTTCATGAGTGACTATGACTAATGTGCTTCACAGCTGCCATCAGCCCCTCCCCATGCTTTGTGCAGGGATGATGGAGTGAAAGGGCCTTGTCTGCATTGTCCTCCACTTGGCTGGCTGTTGACAGTGCAGGGATGTAACAGGCTAACTGATGTACAGCTTCAGCTGGTTGCTCTGGGCTTCTCTCACATTGCAGGTGTGATAGTGGGAAAGAATTGGCTAAATAAGTTCTGGTGGGCTTTGTCCCTCTTTTTCAAAATGCTGTCTTCAGTCACAGTCTCTTGTCCCAGCCACACTCACATCTTGCCACACTGCTGCTTGGGACCTGAGCAAGTTTTCTGTTCTCTCATGTTGTACTAGTTCAGATACCAACTTCTGCAAAGCCCAGGGGTTCCTGTTAGAGCCCTGCTACACTTTGAAGCTTCTACTGGCTCAGTGATTTGCTGAACTGGTACCTTGCTCACAGTGTCAGTCATTTTACTCACTTCTAGGTATCTTCTTGGACTGCCATATCCCTTTCAGTCCAAAAAAGTTTGCTCCAAAGTCACTACTGCTCCATGGATTTGATTCCTGTACTGCTGGTTATTGCAATTCAGTGGCTTTTCTTTTTCTTGTTTTTATTCTGGGGTTCACTTCAAATGTACAAAACCATACTGACTTTCTCAACTCCTGAACATAGTACAGGAGCCAATCCTGAGGCAACAGAATTGTCTACTCTCAAGGTGCACAGAAACAAGGATCTCTTAGACAAACAAGGAGGGAAGCAGCTGCTTATACACAAGTAGAAAGGTATCTGAGTAGAAAGGTGAGGGAGCAGCTTGTGAATTTTAAGTATAAAATCTGTAATTGAGGGGATTTTTTGTTTCTTTTTTAAAGATTACGTTAACAGGAAGTTAGGTGGTGGTTTAAGCTACAGAAAGTTGCAGTCTAAACCAAGATTTTCTGCCCATCAATACAAAACGTGCCTCTCAACTATAATGTAAAGTCATTTGCTCTCTTGTTTGCAATGGAAGAAGATTATCTGAAGACCGATTTAATGTGTTTCTTGCTCTTACCTGTAATCACCCACACAGCAGTCCTTGCTGGCCTTTGCCATGTGCTATTCAGCACTATCCCTATTTAAAAACAAAACACTGAGTAGTGGAACCTAATGAATTTCCTTGGTTTGAGAGAGACCCTGGAGATAAGAGTCCAGGTTCCATGTGTTTTAAATACAACTTTAAACCAATGCAGCTATTCACTCAGACCAGCACGGCTTCCTACCTTTCCCTCTGTTTATGTGGGAATTTAAAAATAAACCAAGCAATATATGAGCCATTTGATGTCCTTGCAGGTGGAACATGTTTTTTTTTTTTAATTTGAAGATTGAGATTTCTCTTGTGGAAGAACTCATTGTGGGTGCAAGAGTGTGGAGCTCAGATTAGAGCTCTTCTGCCAGCTTGTTAAATGCAATTAAGTATTTTGGACTCTTTTGAAGAAGACTCTCTAAAAGCTCTGAAGGTGTAGACTGGAACTGATAATTTTAAATTCTGGGTCATGTGTGTGTTGCTTGACTACATGGACAATGTAACAGTGATTTTTATATATTGGTTTCCATGTGTCAATCACAAATAATTTGCTGTTTGGAGGAAAATTTTTAGTAGATACATTTCCAGATCAAATTACAAGCCTATTTTCCCTCTTGGATTAACCGAGTTACTGTGTTCACATGCCAGAAAGATGTTGCTCTTTGAAGAAGCACGTTAGTGTATGTGGCAATGCCCCATGCACTTTTTAAATACCTAGACCTGTACATTCTCAAATGAGTATCATTAACCATGCTGTAGTCTGACAAATGAATCTTTTACTATTGCCCTGTTACATAGGTAATTATAATTAACTGCAGGGTTTTTTTCCACTACTTGAAGTTGTGTGATCTGAAAATTGGTGAACAAAAAGTATTTGTGCATCTTACTATGGGTATCTCTAAATAAAATGTATTTGTATAGTGTGTTGGCTTGGCTGATGTTTTCCCTTATTTGCTAATATCCTATTGCAAGTAAATTTGGGGCAGTTTAAATGCAAGTGGGCTTGGGTTTCTTAATGCAACAGTCCAGTCTCTGTGTGGGCATGACTGATTCAATGAAAACAAAGTAAACTGTTCTTTTTCCTTCACCAGCAAGTGGATTGATAACCTGAGAGCAAAATCTCAGCTTATTTTTGATTTTTCATGGCCTAAACATCAGTCCTGGTTTTCTGTACAGCTGTAGTAATACTCATTACTTTCATAGGAAATTTATCTATTGGCAGAGTTGAGACGGTTAACACTTCAAAGCATCTCCTTCCTGTTCTTGTCACCTCATTTGCTCGGAGGCAAGAGTTTCCTTTCAACCACTCTATTTTTCTAAGAAGGACCTACCTCTTAGAAGTGTTGAACAGCACAGGTAAATGCAGCTGGACAGTCAGGTATAGGACTACAGGTTTTAGGGAGATCTTGCACTCCAAAACTGCATCTTTAGCACTTCTGCACCGGAGAGTGAGGCCTTCAGACAGCTGTCCAATAGGTAATTTCACTGCCTGTAAGTGGAAAAGTTATTTTTTCAGAAGAGGAATGTGTAAAAGGTCTAGGTTTTGTGCTGGAGGTTAAAATCCTGTGCCTGAAACCAGCTTCTGCCTCCCTGTTGTCACCCTTGGCCTCATCCTGAGAGACTAGTTTCCATGATCATGGAGAAACTGAAGCTTTGTAAGTAAAGGGTTTTTAGCTAGGTGAGAGACCATGTCTTCTGCTGCACCATCTCTGCTCCCTGTAGTAAGCATTACTGATGCTTCTGAATGCCTGAAGGGCGGACTTTAAAAAGATATAGGAATGCTAACACTATCATTCCACTGAGCCTTTGAACCAAACTGTTTGAGAGATGCAAAGGAAAACCAAATCCCCTGGCCTTGGAGACATACAGAAAATGATGGGTTAGAGCAGGGTTACTGACTCCCTACCTGCCTCAGATGCTCCATTGAGTACAGCATTCTGATGGTGTGGGGCCTGTCAGCTGACTTACAGGACCAAAAATGAGCTCACAAATTCCAAAGCTGTTTGGTATTCATTGAGCTCTTCTTGCTTGCGTGTCCAGCTTAAATCTCAGCAAGAAAAAGCCTAAATTGTTCCCAAGCAACTAATTTTAGCATTCATCTATTTTGTCACATCACCTGTCTTGCAGGCCCCCTTGGTTTCCCATTCACAATGCAGATGAATCAGTTGGTTCCGTTATGTAAGGCAGCTCACCATTTAGGGGGGGAAAAGAGATTTTTAACCGTTTCATGGCCAGGTCTTCACTCCTCTGCCAAACAGTCTAGGTTCCTGAGGTGCTTTCTCACTGGCCGTGCTTGCCATGTGCATGCATGGCCATTGTCATTCCTGTTTATGGAACCAAGATGAGATCCACTGCACTCCTTGGCCTGGAGCCTGCAGCTGGTCTATGGTGTTATCAACTATGCCTTCACTGTATGTTACAAACATGTGGCAGTCGACATTACCCCTTTCAACACTCAATCTGCTGCCTGCCTCCAGCTCCAGCCCAGCTGCTGCAGGTTTCCTTGGCTGTCATCACTTCCCTTCTTGGATGTGTTTTGTTTCTGATCTCTGGGACTTGGGGCCTCAGCTCTTGCCAGCTGGTGGCACTGCTATGGCTCAAGGAGAAAGCCAAACCAGGACAGGACTTGGAATAGTGTCACACTGTTGTGTTAGTTCTTCCTAGCCATAGCTGCACTCGTCCTGTCTGTCTCTTAATGGAAGATCAGGATAGTCTTTCAAATACAAGTTGCTTTCAAAATCCAGTAAATGAATTAATAAATAATGATGCCAGGACATAGTGCTTGAAATGTTTTTTGGGCAAGAGGTGGTCCATTTTTGAGAGTCAAAAGTGAGAAAGTTCATAGTGTATTACAAAACAAGAATCTCTGTGCTTTGTCTCCCAACTTCCTTAGTCCCTCTCAAGCCTCCTCTGAAGAACAAACGTCAGGAGGGCTTCAGCTCCTTACAAGGTTCAAGGGACCATGTGCCCAACATGTCTTTTGGGGGCTATGGGCCAGCTGCTCCAAAATACTGCTCTGCACGGAGAGTCTTTCATCTTCGCTGAGGTGTACCATGAGCTGACAGAGGTGAGAGAAAGGCTACAGGCCTCAAGTGCAGAACTGCAATCAAAAGGTCAGATAGACAGTGCTTGAACTATTTGTGCTAAAGACATGAGCAGAGTGAGGGTCATGTTCCAGGGATGCTGAAGTGTCAGCAGAAAGATTTGTAACCCCTGTAATCAGTGCCTGTGGGTTTTTTTCCCGTGCTGTCAAAAGTTTTCCTGTCCCAGGGGTTTCCTCTCTCTACAAACCCACTGGAGTGCCTGATGCATGTTGAATGTGAAGCACACAGACTCAGCTACAACAGAAATTTTACAAAATCTAGACAACTGGAAAAATGTGACTAAAGGTTGTCTTTGGGGAGACAGACTGACACTGTTGCTGTAAAACTCCACCCCAAATAACTGCAGTGTTCTAGGCAAGTATTCACCTAGGCAGCAATTTTGGCTAATTTCTCCATGTATATGAGCCCCAAGAAAGGTGCCTTTTGGAGCCAAAAGTATGAGGAAAGGTTGGTCAGTATTAAGACAACAAAACTCACTTCCTCATGTGCTATGGTGGCAGCCTGTGTACTGCTGCTGAGGGCTGCTGGACACCACACTGCAGCCAGCCAGTGCCAGCAGACCACTATTAAGCTCTAACAATTTAAGATCTTGCCACCTGATAAAACCACTTAATGTAGACTTTTTTCCTTCCTGGAAATAAATTCTAGGAGTCATGATGACTTGCCATGTGTATTTATAGGAGCATTTTTCCTGTTAATCACAGAAAGCCAACTTCAGCTTTTTAACAGTATAAATAGGCTTTGACCCTAAAAAAAACCCCACTGTCCCTGTTACCTCGTGGGCTGTTGCTGTTGCACTAGGATTTTATTTGGTTTTGCAGAAAGATTTTAGTCCTGTGCTCTGGGCTGCTCAACTTGTTGCTTAAAGAGAAGGGAAATACCTGGAGCTTGAATGTGTATTGGTCCCGGGACATAGGTCACAACACCAGCTCCTAGACTCAAGCTGGACTTTGTACCAGTGATCACAACCCCTTGAATCCAGCAGCTCTGCAGTTCTCAAGTCTGACGCACTGTCCATAAACCCAGCCTGTAGTCTATCAGTTTGTCTATGAGATTCTTCTGGCAACCACTGGAAGCTTTGCTCAAACTATGCAAGATCCCTCTCCTCTCCCCTCATTTATCAAGGCAGTCATTTCATCACAGAGGGTGACAAGGTCAGCCCGACCTGACTTCCCCAGGGTAAATACTGACTACTACTGCCAATCACCTTCTTGTCCTCAGTGTTTGAGGCTTTTGGTATTATCATCTTTGCAGGGCTGGGTGGAGGCTCTCAAGCCTGCAGTTCCCTGGGGTCTCCCAAGCTCACTGCTTTGTTCTTGCCATTGCCAGTTGCTGATTTTACAAACTCCCCTTTTAAAACTGAAAACAGGTGGCTGACATTTAACCAGAGTTGGCAAATATCCTTGGACATGCTATTCAAAACATTCTCCTAAAATGTATCACAGGATAAAAATGCTTGTAATTTATCCTAAGATGAACACTGGGGGAAAACAGCAAATGGTGCAAATCCAGCTTCCACTTTACAACACCATTAGTTTGTTACCATTCATTACAGGAATCTTTATAATGCCTGGAATAAGGGAGGGGTGGGATTCCACTAGGCTTGTTAAAATCCAACTGATAAAGGCAGATGGTCTGTAAGTGCTGCAAGAGGCAGTGTGCAACACCATGCAAGGATGTTTAAAAGACCTTCAGTGGTCATCTACTGCAACTCTGCCCCACCAAGTTCTTTAAGAGCTGGCTGAGCAAACTTCTGGCTTCTTAGAGGTAATTTAATCCCAGGGAATTTTAAGAGGCAGGAAGCATGACATTGTTAGAGCCGGGGACAAAGTGACCAGGCACCTGCAGATAACTTTCTGTGATGTCACAGACAAAATAATGGAAAACTGATAAAGGATTAAATAGATAATTCAAGGCTAGATACACAGCTAATGCCAAACAACAGCATTAAATGGAAAACAAGTCTGTTTAACACCAGCCTCTTTAATTCTAAGAAACAGTTTGTCTGGTAACAGTGGGTAGGCACATCAGGGAATTAAACTGGGGAATATGACAGAACAAACTCAGCACTCACCATTAGAAGAGTGTGCACTACACAGGTTAGCCCCTGCCAGAATCCTTCCCAAACAGGTATTTAAACAACGTTCTGCAGGATCCATATCAGGCTCAGACATGTGGAACTGTCTCGACAATCTGGAAATAAATACAAATTCAGATAAAATGCTTTCTAGAAGAAGTTGAAAGAATGGAAAATGACAGTAGGGTTAAGGTGGATGTGCAGAACAATTTCAGAGCCTGGTCACAAGAAAATGCATCACCTTTTTCATACAGTCAAACTACAAGGTAAGAAAACTTGGACCAAAGTCTGCAGGGACCACCTGGAGAAGAGTGTCATCTCCAGGCACACACTGACTCAAAAGAATGTTTAAGCGGCCCAACACAAATTCCAAGAATGATGCTGAGACATGATGGAGTGACACAGCCCATGGATGTTAGGAATTTAATGGCCTGGGCTTTATGAAGGCTGGATGCAATGATATCATTTTCATTCCTGTCTTCACCACTGTGAATGGTATCTCTAGCAGAAGGGCTTGCTTCCATAATGTAAATGGCAACTCTTTCAAGTACAATTGTTGCAGAACCTCTGCTTGTACAGGCATATCAACACAATCTAACACGTTAGATCCCATTTCTTGACAGCATCCTCTCAAGTTTCACCCCACATCTAAATGCAGCAGCAACCCCAGGTATGCCCAAAGATAACATCTCTTGTTATAAAATCCTTGTAACAGTCCTCTTGAGAGAACTCCACTTTGGCACAAAAATTTTCTGTTCTTCTACTATACCTGGGGAGAATTCCATATTGTGGCATTTCACTCTTCAGGAGAAGGGAGCACCTAAGATTTGTACATGCTCCTGGACAAAAGAAATGGCAAAAGTGAGAAGGTCCACAAAATCTTACAAAGTTCTATTAGTAAATTACACACTCTGTGTGGAAACTGTTATGTTAGTCTCTGACCTCCTATAAGCACATGGCAGTGGGTTTAGGATAAAGGAGGGAGGTCAAAGGGAAGAGAGAAAGCAAGAGAGATGTATTAAAGAGGAGGAGAAAGGAAGGGACAAAGAGAGAAAGAGAGATAAGCAGTCCTGGCTCCATCCANTTCTTTATATTGAGCCCCTCTCTTGCAGAGCTTGTGTACCTGGATTATGTTGACTCTCTGAAGCTAGTGCAATATATTTTGGAAAAAGGTAGTGCTGTTGAAGTGGTGTCATCAGGGTGAGGGCTGTGAGACCAGTTTGCAGTGAAGAGCAGTATTTTATTAGATCAAGTGATGTAGAAAAGAAAAAACAGGGCACAAAGAAAATAAAAACTTCAGAATAAATAGCAAAAAACCTGCTCTGAAATTCAGCTCAGTCAGACCAATTGTCCAATGAGCCTGAGGGGGAAAGGTTGGTAGCGTGGAAAGTGGGAGACAGCATTATCCACAGGGAAGATAGTACCACCTGAGCCTGTCAAGAAGAGATGGTTTAACTGCAACACAGAAGTAGACTCCTGAATTAGGAACACGGTGATGTTCTTAACACAAGCAGTTTTCCCTCACAAATGTGATAGGCAAGGAGAATGCCAAAGCACCAGAACAGTGGTGTCCAGCCTGCGGTATGTGAACTGCAGCCTATTTCAGAAATCTGAAGAAAGTTTTTTCCTGACTGAGAAAAACAATTCTGCAGTAAACTGAAATAGCCTATCTGGATTTCCACCTGCACCAGACTGTTATTTACTGGCTGGAAAACTGAAGAGGTTGCAAATCCTTGTAAAGAGCAGATAAGAATCCTGATACAGTGTCCTGGGGTGACTTTATGATGCTTGTATCCCCAAACTTCTGTTCTGTTTATGCTGGATATTAAGTTCTGCACCTTTCAGACTGGTTCCGGGGACGAAGCAGGGGGAGAGAAGAAGTATGCAGTTTGTTTTCAGACATTGCACTTGCTCCCCCGCATCCTTCACACTGACTGCATTTGCCTGCAGCACAGACAGCGGGAGAGAGCTCTCCTTTGCTTTTTAGTTAGTATTTTAGCTTGCTGAGGCA
>WBMY01010905.1:0-81976 GCA_013397315.1 Donacobius atricapilla | reverse complement strand
GCAGAGAAGTTCCCTGGACTGTGGTTTTTCCTTTTCTTGGAACTGTTCAAACCTGCTCTGGACTGAAAACCCAGAAAAACAGTGGGGGCTCACACCTGTGGCCCACCCAGGCCCGGGACACGGCATTTTCCAGTGCCGGAGGGGAGGGACTGATAAGAGACTGAATGAGCCAAGCTACACCTTATGGCAAGGACTTTCTGAATTTGCCATCTATACAGAAAACAAGAGGTTTTCTTGTTTAATATTATTTTTTTTATACTTGTGAATACTTTGCTTGTTAAATAAACTGTTTTCCCACTTTTCTCCAAGGAAATATTTTCCCGAACCAGCTGGGGGAGGGGCCGCTTGAATTTGTTTTTCTAGAGGGACCCCATTCGGAGGTTCCCTCCCAAAATTTGCCCTAAACCAGGACACACACAGGAAGTAGGTAGGATTTGCCTGCCAGGCCTGGTCAAACCTTCAAAGTGTTTAGTGCATGGTCTTCTTTCCAAGTCTGACATACTGAATCACAGGATCATTCAGGCTGGAAAAGACACCTGAGAGTGATTCCATTCTGTGACTGATCAGCAACTTGGCAATTAGAACAGAGCACTAAGTATCATGTCCATAGATTTCTTGAACACTTCTACTACCTCCCTGGGCAGTCCCTTCAAATGTTTCACTACCTTTCAGTGAAGAAATTCCTCCTGATCAATATTTGGAATGAAGGTCTTTGTTCCCCAGCCTCCACCAGTTTATTCCTTCAGCTCTCCTCTGGAAGCTTTGTCAGTGCAGTATGTCATTTTCTCATTTATATTTACTCTATGTACAGCCGAAAGAGTCTACAACACTTTGGTCCTGGCATCCCTGCTTAGTTTTCTCCCATTGCAAATGCTCTTGGATTTGGATTCAGTGTGACTTTCAGAGAGACATTCCAGCAGGCACTACACCATTTGACAACAGCATCCCAAGAGCTATCAGCCTTTGTTGTATTGTGTGGCACACCAAATTTTGATCTTGATTATCAAAGGATTGCCAACCATGATGGAAGAATGGTAATAATACTGATTAAATGCACACAGTTTATGGAGCTGCAGACATGTGTCACAAAGCTTGTGAAGCTTTGTTTACAGCTGTAATTAATTGTCCCACTGCAATAGTAATAAAACAGAGTATCAACAGCTGCCTCAAGAAAATCAAAAATACCTGTGCAGTGTTTGATGTGAATTTCAACTTTGTTCCAAGGACCCTCTGTCTTACTGAGAAAAAATGAGAACAGGCAGATCTTCCAGCTCCTCAGCAGCAGAATTTGTTGTAGCTCCTGCACATCTATGCAGTAAGTGTAAAGGATGCAGACTGGCTAAATCTATCTATGCAGAGAAGCCAGATGCATGAAAAACACTGATTAATTTTCAGATACTGTATAGGGTAAAAACAGATTTAATGCCCTTTCTACTTACATGGAGAATATGGGCTCAAAGGACAGAGGATGAGCAAACAGCCGTAAAGGATCAGACCACAGCAAAGTTCAAGGATCATGGGACATCATCATTGGTGGCACCAGGGGCTGATAGTCTGAACATCATCTTGACCAGCCCTGCCTGCTCAGCACCAAGCAGGGACCAACTTCCACACAGGGTGAGTGAGCTTGGCTTTAATATGCTAGACCTTGCAATGATGCCCAAAGAGTAAGGACATTTTGGGCAAGCAGGGGTGCTTTATACAGTGGAAAAAAATGCACAGCAGGAAAAAATCTAAATGGAAAAACCGTTTTTGTTTCTGGCTTTTTTTTCCCCCTCTCCTGACTCACAACCCAAAACTCCTCCTCTCAGGGAGTCAAGTTTTACTATCCTTTCTTGCCATCTGTCCCGTCATCATTGAGTTTAGGCTGCCAGAAGCTTCTGTTGTGCCAATCCCTCCCTGTTCTCCGTTAATCCTCGCCATACTTTAATTGACTTTCTCCTGTAGTGCAGCTATCTTTTGTCCTGGATTGCTCCATGTCAACAGGGTGCCTCCCTGTGTCCAGCCTCGCAAGAGGAGACGTTTACATTAATGTAAGTGCAGAATTGGTTCCAGAAGGCCCTGTTCCTAAGCCACGGGAGTCCCTCATAGGACCCCGGTATGGTATCCCTCAGGGGGGCTTCTGAGGCGATCCCTCACGCGGTGTCCCTCACAGGGTCCCTCACGCTGTCCCTGACAGAGTTCCTCAGACGAATCCTCGCATGGGCTCTCATGCCGTCTATCGGGCCACTCTTCAGGAGACCACTCGTGGGGTAAGTCCCGCGGCCTCTCCTGGGTCTTCCCGGGGGGACCTCTGGGTGTGCTTTACGGGGGACCCTCACGGGCTCCCCCTCACGGGCTCCCCCTNCGCTCCCCCCCTCAGCCGCCCCCGAGGCCCCGCGGGCCCGGCCCCGCTTTGTCCGGCCGGCGGTCCCTCGGTCCGCGGTCGGTCGGTGTCCGCCCTGGCCGCCCAGCCCTGGCCCGCCCGCCGCCGGATTGCGGGGGGACGCGGCTTTGCCCTACTTTCCGTGACGGCCGCCCCGGGGAAGCTTCGCCCTGGCCTAGATCGCCGTCCTCCCCCTCCGCCCCCCTCCTCTCCCGCTCAGCAGGGCCGCGGGTGCGGGCAGCGCCTACCTGGCTGGGGAGGGGGAGTCCGCTTGGTCCCGGGAGAGGTGGGTTCTCTCTGCAACTTCTGACATCCGCAGGAGGGGGTCCTGCACCCCGTCCGCCTTCTTGGAGAGGTTCTCTTCTCACCTCTCCTTGTCTCATTCACCGAGGGTTCCCCTGTGGCGGGTTAGTGCCTCTGACTCGGGGGGATGTGAGGAAAGCGGGAGCAGTTCGACCCCGCAGATGAGTAGTGGGGTTGGCGGCAGGAGTCAGGCCAGAGGGGAGGTGGCAGTCCGAGAAGTGAACAAGTGGATGATGAAGTATCGATCTATGACTTACGCAGGGCTTTTACTCCCATGTTGTCGTCGCTCATCCCCTTTCCTGGGTATTCCCTCGCTGGTGGTGGTGGGGTCACAGCTACAGACAATAACATCTCAGCACCTACTGGGGATACTTGAGGACATGACAGTGAATGAACCATTCTTTCCATTAACCTTTTCCACCTTAGCCCTTGCTTGCCATTGGCTGTACGTGCTTGCTTGGGATTGGGTGTCGTGGCAGGGCTTTGCTGTTCGCCTGACTTATGTTGCCTTCAAAGACAACAAAAAAAGCTTTTCTGCGTTTTCTCCTGTTACTGAAGAAACTTGCAGTGGGGAAGTGAACTGATAGGCATTCCTGTGCAAGGAGGTGGATGTAGAAAGGACTTGGTGCATGTTTGAGTCTAATGGCAAGTGTCTGAACTCTCTGACGTGAAATAGGTTTAAAAGGTTGTGCTGGGATGTGTGCAGTGGTGTTGGGTGCCACCTGGGAGTAGGGTGGGCTGGTTTGAGGCTTCTCTCTTGTAAGTGAGTTAGCACCAGGAGTGTGGATGTGCAGAGCACTCTTGGTTGTGTTCAGAGGAACGGGGTGTCTTGTGCAGCAGAAACTCGGGATTTGCTATGGAGCTCTGTGAAGGGAAGCTGTTTAAGGGGAATGGAGGGGCTTGTCCTGGCCTGAGAGCAGCTGTTTTTTTCCAAGTAGAGAAATTGGAGCTGGATGTGAGGGAAGAGAAGGGAGGAGGAGCAGTGCTTGCCGTTGAAACAGAGCCCGTCACAAAAAAATGTCAATGACTCAGACTCCTGGCTTTTGCTTCTTTAATATTTACTAGGCCCTTTAACAATTCCCTTGGTTGTATCATGTTCTCTAATGGAATCTGGGTTTGGATTCCTACCTGGTTGATTCAGTATTTTTACTCGGACCCAATCTCTCTGTGGTAGTTTGACCTAACTTGTTCAAAGAATTTATTTTTAAGCTTACACTAGGTAACTTGAAAGCAAGGCTAAATCACTTTGCAGGATTAATGATGTTTTATGACTCCTGAAAATGAGCTGACTTCTGTATTTATAACCTAAATAATCTTGGAGGTGGGGAGGTGTGGGAATTGGACAAGCTCTGTTCTGCTTTCTTCTAGTTGTAGTTTTATCAGTGTGTTGATTTTGAAAACTATCCATAGTAAAAAAAAGTGTGACATTTCTGAAATTCAGACTGTTTCAGTTTTGGCCCATCCTCCATGAAGCTCCTGGTGCCATGACTTGCAAAAGGGTTTGATTGAGGGGATGTGGAAGCTACAGACTCACCACCAAAATCTAAGGAAACTAAGGGGAAAACCAACAAAATAATCTTGTCTGTTACCAGAAGCTGTTATTTTTAAACTTTTTTTTTGTTTGGTGCTTTCATTTTTTTGAAGCTGTAGTTCTAGAACATAGAAGTAGACTCTTGATGCCCCATGTTTCTTCCATGAACTTTTATTTTAGGTGATGATTTCCTTGTAAAATGCCATCTTTTGGTATGTATTATGTTTGTTGCTGGTGTTGTCCTGTTGATATCAGTCATAGCAGAGTAACATGCTGATGAACAGTGCTTGAAAGGTATATGTGTAATATACTGTTAATGCTCTATTAATAATCAGCACTGAGAGTCTTACTATTAGTAGTAATGTTTACTTGCAGTTTCAGTCACATTTAGTACCAGTACTTAGAATAGGTACTTCAGGAAAGATTAGTAGTAATTAGATCTGTTATGAATCTTTTTAGTTGTCTTTGTTTCTTACTTGGTTTAAGCACATGGTCAGGACTCTGAAGACCCATGTACAGTACTTTGCAACAGCCTTGTATGACCTTGCTGAAAGAGAAGTCAAGTGATGTATCCCCTTTGTAAAATACAGATGAAAGAAACTGTGCTTTATTGGAGACTTAAGAATTATTAAATGGAATGCTAGAGTTAATACAAGTGATATCCACTGCAGTATTGTTATTCTGCTAGAGCTTTTGGTGAATTTTAGGTTTATTTCTGATGCAATCTGTTTACTTGTAGCCCGTTGGGTCCTCAATGCTTTTCAGAGAAGACCTAGTTCTGACTTGCACTGTTTTTCATATAACTTCCCTAAACAGGTTACATTCATTAAAGTGATAGCTGGGATGAAAAGTTGTGAAATGCCTCCTTTGCAATTACTTCAGATTCATATTTTAAAAAAACTGTACAAAGGGTTTGTCTGTTTTGCTCTAACATGGAAGTCCACACTCTTTGATTTTGGCCATCTGCACAGGGAGTCTGTTGGAACTCCTCATCCGCCTGAAGCTCCTGCAAGGCTGTTCCACAGGTGTGGTACCCTCAGCCCTTCTTCTCAAAGCCCATTACTTCTCAAAGCTTCGAGGAGTAAACAGGAGCTAAAGACAAACAGTTTAGAGGTGGTATGCTCTGATGCCCAAGATCTCATGGCTTGCTCAGTCTGCTTTTACTACATCATAAATATTTTGCTGAGCGTATTGTTTTACTTATGTTCTCTTTAGATTGTAAAACCAGTAAAATGGGTTACGTGAACGACTTTGCACAGCTCCCTTGGACGGAGTTGTTTCTATTCTCAATGCTATTGAAATTCTATTTCTTTTTGTCCAGCTGTCTTTGTGGAACGTGCACAATATTGTGGCTTCTTTTGAAGGTAAAATTGTCAAACTTTTTTCATCTCTCTCCACAGGCTTCTTAAATCAGTCTTCCAACAGATGAGCTTGGAGGAGTCCTTAACCTGGTTGAGTGTAGCATTTTGCATTAAAAACAAGGAAATGTTTCCCATATTGAGAGGGCTTTGATCTTTCTTGAGACTTAGGGTTTGCCTGAAGTAATATTCCTATGGTGAACTTTATCGTTTTGTTTTTCTGCTATATCATAGGAAATGCAGTTTATTGCTGTAGAAGATGCAGGTTCAATGGAATTGGTGTTGCAGGATCATCTGGTATGTGAATCTACTATTAAATGAAGAAAACACAAATACTTTGTTAAGCTCCAGATTTGAATCATCAGGTTTCGCTTTTTAAAACTGTTTCAGTGGGGGAGAAAACTGGTTACCTCAGTCTGTTAGGGGGCTATGTGGTTGAAGGTGTAGGATTTGAATTCACTAGTTATGACCATGTTCCTAAACATTTTTAATGGTTAGCTGAAGAGAGAGTAAGTCTTTGTGCAGTTTTATTGCATCTGGTATTGGTTTAATCTAGAACATTTCATTTGTATTTCTTACTACCAAAGTAGTCTTTCTGGAAGCGGGATGATGCTTTAGAGACCATATTGAGATTGCGTTTGAGCAAGGAAAACACAGTATTTGTTTCTACTCCATTTGTTTTGCTTAGTGGTTTGAGGATGATGGATGTATAGTAGCATGGAATGAAACATAAGGCTTCTGAAACCTTTTTGCTTCCTGTTCCTGTTTGTTTTTAAGTGTTACCTGAATCATAGCTATTTTGTCCTCAACACTTGGCTTGGTACTGTTTCATTATCTTTGTTTTTCCATATTTGAAAGCTATTGCTGATTTATTTTTTTCTCTGTTCTTTGCTTTTCAAAATCTTACATTGTCTTACACACAATTTCAGCAACAGGAATCCAAAAGGAATCCTGGTGCCAAACCTGGCACTACTGTTGGGCTGTACATAGTATATTGTATTCAAAAAACTCTGTTCCATGCATTTGGTGGGTTGTGCCCCAAGGGATGGATGTCTGCTTTTATTTCAGCTTTCAGTTACACATTCTGGGGATCACTGACTTGTGATCCATTTTTGAGACTGACATAAGAGAGACCTAAGCTAGTGATGTTAACTTTGGGTGACTAAGTGTGATGAGGGGGAACAGTACTGCACTTCCTGGTCTCGTGCTTCACTTTCTTTTATTAGCCACTGAATGAGTTTCTGAATGTTTTGAACATGGGGTAAGTGCCAAGGGGTAACTGTCTGAAATTCCTTTTAAGAGGAAGATTGGAATAGACTTATGAGGTTGGTTTTAGCCTATCTAATTTAATTGAAGATTCCCTTTATTTTCTCTTTATTACTGTTGGAGCAGAAATGCTAGAGCTTAAGAGTTATCTCCAGTGAAGCTTGTGAGGTGTTTTTGATAACTTTTCTGATAAAGGACCTTCTTGCATTTTTTCTTTACTTCATCGTAGGCTGGCCTAGGCTCACAGGGACTTACGGAGGTGTTCTAGTGTCTCCTTGATCAAGCAGGGTCATCTATAGCAGGTTGCATAGGATTTTGTCTAAATGTGTTTTGAATATCTCCAATGGAGACTCTGGCGCCTCATTGGGCCACCTATGCTGTGCCAGTGCTTGGTTTCCCTGAGGGCACAAAAGTGTTCCCTTGTTCACTGGGAGCCTCCTGTGTTTCAGCCATTGGCTGTGGTCCTGTCACAGGGCATTGCTGAAAATAGCCTGGTTCTGTTTGTGTACCTTTCCTTCAGGTACCAGAGAGGCACCACTTCCCCCCAGGCTTTTTTCTCTGGGTCCAGCTACTTGACATAGTCAAATCTTCAGGCAAACTCAACTCATGTGTCCTCCTTATTGGCCTCTGAGAAAGAGGTGGATTAAGCATCGAATTTAGTATGGGTGGTGTGGTATTCACAGTAATTCATCATTCTTGGTTGGTCCAGAAATGGGTGGGTTTAGAGAAAGTACTGTGAAAAGTTGGAGGCATAATTCAAATTTGAGTAATTTCTGTGCTTGCAATTGAGGAGTAACTGTCTATTCTGGTTCTAGCTTAATTGAAGACAATAATTCCACAGTGTGTGAGGGAAGAAACAGGTTGAATACTTGATTGTCTGATGGTGATAAAATTGCCCAGATCCTTTGTATGTTCTGTCTAGGAATTGCATAGATTGCAAATGATGTCTTAAAGTAGAATACATCATTTAGGAGAGGTTAGACCGAGTTCTTATGGCATATTGAGCCATCCATTTTATGAAGCTGTGTACATCAAAATTATTTTTTAAAGTACTTTTTCATGAGGCTAAATTTATTTTTGACTAAATTCAAACTTTGCAGAATTATATGAGTTCTAAATTAAAAGCAAACTGGACCAGCCTAGTTTTTGTACTCTCACAAGTCCAGACACCTTCCCCAAAAACCACAAGACCTCCACAGCTGTAGAGAAAGGTTGAAATTAAGTTAGATGGTTAAAATTACTTTCATAGTTAGGGTTATTGTATCTGAGAAGTGCTGGGATGACTCTTGTAGAACAGTCATCCAAAATGAAACGTCACTGAGGTGCAGTTTCTACTAAGAAAGCTACCTCAAATATTTGGATGACTTTGCTCCCCTTCTGATTCTGTGAATTGCTGAGGAGTGCTTTTGAGAACTTTGACCATGAGAGTGATTGTAGCAAGAATGTATAACTTCTATATTTTTCTCAAATCCATAAAAATGACTGATCAAGAGATGTCCAAGTGTTTCATTAGTTATGAAATGACTCACCCACTATAAAATATGATAAAACATAATGCAAGAAACTGCAGAACCATCCCTTTTCAGTTAATTTTAGTACTTAAGTAAAAATTGAACACAAAAACATATTGCGTGAGGCATCTTGCCTTTCAGGTGAAAACAAGGTGATTTTGAACATTTGAGCCAGACTGTGGTAACTAACAACCTTTCCACCCAGCACAAAAGCAGGTAGCTGTTTGGAACTGGAACTAAATGTAGGGGAAAACAAATGAAAGAGTTGAGCAACCTGTGTCATCATCATTTGTTTAGGGGTAGTGAGTGGCCAGGAACCAGTTTTATGGTTGTAGGTCCCCTTTATTGACAGACCCTGATTGAAAAACTGACATGTAATTTCTCCTCTTTTTCCAGTTGCTTCACAGTACTGGAGAAAAGTTTGGATCACTTGTTAACATGGACTTCTGATGATACTTTCCTTGACTTAACGGACACATTCTAATGCAGTGTGTAGAGGGAAAAGGACAGAGCGAGTTGCTTGTGGAGGAGCAGGAGGAGGATGTGGCTTGGGGCTAGTTAGTTACAAGACAGGTTTGAGGTGGGGGAGTAAGGGGGAAGAGTTTGGTATTCTTGATCTTGATATGACGGGTTGCTACTTGGATTTGTTTGTTCAAATTATTTGGAGTCTGATTCTTATAAGCAGAATCAATAATGCTGGGGAACTTTAGAGGTTTCTTAACAAACAAAATTCCCAATCTGATGAACTGCACTGAAAGTGGGTAATGAAATAATGTCAGGAATGATCAGCCCTGGTGGAATACTTGGGGGAGAGAATGGGGTCTCTGTTCTCAGTATTCCTTTTGGCTGTTAAATCTGCCCAGTGAATTATTTGATGCTACATTTCAGTCCTTTGAAAGGGTATTGCTCTATTAATGTGTAGAGGCTGTGTCTCTGGTAATGCTGACTGCAAAACTGTGGGGTTGTTTTGCATCTTACTTTTAGTATTCCTGCAGATGTCTTTTTGGTCTGCATTTATGGTTATGTGTAGTGCAGCATTGACACCTTGCTGTATTCCCCAGAAGTTTATATATGAGCAGATATGCTGGAAAGACGGTGAAAGTCGTTTTAAAATATTTTTTTTTCTTTTCTAAAACAGAAATGTTGAAGGGGATAAGCTATCTCTTCTGGCACTCAGTAATTCTGAGAAAAGTTAATTCCCTTGCTAGAGTGACTTAGTCATTCTCTTGAATAAAATAAGAACATTACCTCCCCTTATATTTCCTGAAAAATCTCTACTTCATGCTTCTCAAGTTCTCTGCCAGGTGAAGTGACCTCATGTAAACATAGGTCAAACACTGTGCTAAACTTTGCTAAAATGTATATGTGAACTTAATTGATTTTGTTACAGTTAAAACTTCAAAGCATTAACCTGGAAACATAGCAAAACCTAAAAATGGAGCTTCACGCTAGGTGATTCATCTAAATGCATGTTTGTGCATTATAGCTCTGTTGTATTTTATGCTGGTATGGTGTTTATAGCTAGAGAGGTGTGGGGCTCTGCTCTCCTGAAATCTTAAAGACAGCTGGGAGGAAGTGGTATGTTTAGTTCTTCCAGGACCTGGTGTGCATTGACCTCCCAAGCGTTAAGCTTCAGGGATGTATCAAAGCTTGTGAAATACTGACCTATGTGTTCTTCATCTCTCTTTTTCAGAAAGAAATATATATATATTTCAAATCACCCAAATTTCTAATTAAAAAAAAAGTGGAACTATCCCCTCAATTTAACTTAAAAAAAAAAATAGGATCTCTATTAAGTGTAGGGTGAGCTTAAAAGAAAAAAAGCTCCCCAAAAGCTCATCTTCAAGATGATGATGGGAATGTTTTCAAAACACCACAGCTCCGAGAGGCCTAAGGTTAACTAAAACACTATCATGTTTCTGAAACTTACACTTCCAATTTTTTTACAGCAATTGGTTAGAAGAGTGCAGCTAAAGAAATACTTGTTTGTAGTCTGAGAATTTTAGTTTCACATCAGTGTACTTCTAACTGTTCAACAACTTGCATTTCAGTCATGGTAAAATGTTAGCTGACAAGTGAGTTCCAGATAAACGTTTATTTAATTTGAATTGCCTCTGAAGTAAAATTACAACTTTTTAGTGTGTTTACATTAGCTTGTAAGGTTGATTTTTTAAAATTTTTTTTTTGTATTCACCAGGTTTTGTCCTAGTTTTTCTTCTCACTGAATGTCATTGCATTCCTTGATCTCTGTTTTATTCTTCATTTTATTTTGGTAGGAAATCAACCAAACAAAGGTTTGTGTTCTCAAATGTACTTACATATTAAATATACTTAAAAGTCTAACACAATCTCAGATATGGAAGGGCTTACTTTTGATGCTGGGTGTGCTGGAAATTTTCTGTGTTTTATGTCTTTGGCTCTTAGAATGAGATAATTCACATACGCATGCTTCTTCCTTCCCTTTTACTTTTTCCAGCAAAATAAAAGCTAGAAGAAACACAAAATGTTTTTGTTAGAGGTATTTGCAGTTCTTCAAATGGACTTCCATGATTAGGTGGAAGTAAAAATTCTACTCTTTCAAGTTGCTGTTTTCAGCAGTTGTATGTGTACTCCATAATGTTTAAATGCAGGGTTTTATCCCATTCTGTCAGTCCGTTGCATTTGATTCTGGGCAGAAATTGCTATGATGTAGCTGCAAGCTCACCGTATCTTCCAGCAAATCTCAAAAACTTGGACTTCAGGGCAGTATTCTTTTGAATATCAAAACTAAGGTCATTCTAACACCTTCTTCCTTAGAGTTTTAGAGCATAGCAACAGGGTCGGTAAGTATGGTTTTTCTAATATTAGACATCAAAAACTGGAGGAACCAAAAGGACAGTACCTACTTAGATGAGGCTTGTATACTGTCAGAAAAACTACCTAAAGCCCTGCAGAATGGCAAATTTAAGTGTTCTGAAGGTGAGACAATGAGCAGGTTTTTAGCCATTTACTTTCTGCTGATTGCAGTTTTGGGCAACTGCTGTCTCTTGTACTTGTTCCCCTGATGAGGGAAGGTATGTTGCATTCTTCCTTTTAAATTTTATTTTCACTTTATTCTACTGATTCAAGTTCTTACTAGTTTTCAAAAAGCCATGTTTTGGACAGTGTACTTACTGAACTTGAAAAACAGTCTTGTGTTAAATTGAGAACACATTTAAGGCATCATACTGTTCTGCATTTTAAACTTGCCTACCATTGCTTTCTGAAATTATTTACAGTGTCATACTGGCTTTTTAAAGTCTACTTAACAGCCCCCTGCTGTGCTAGAATTTTCAAACAAGGCTCTCTAAATGACTGAAAGTTATTATTGTGTTTAAAAAGCTGTTACTTAAGTTTGTAGTGCAATTTTTAGAACTTGCAGTATTTTATCTTGGTTATTCCTTGCTCATCCTTTGCTTGATTTCTGTGCACATACAGCTTTCTGTTTTGCTTGGAGAAAACTGATGTTTACAACACATCTTTGGAAATGGTTTTCAGGATTGTAATTGTCAAACCATTTGTTTAATGAAGTTTTTATATGTGCAGTATGCTCTTTGTAGCTGATACCTGTAATATTTTAATGCTGTTGCTAGAGTTGAATGCTGCCGTTTGCACAATGTATATTCCAGGTGCTGTCTCGGAATTTGTATATGTGCTGAGGATGAGGTATACAGTTAGTATAAATCAGCTGTTTCAGGAGCTAAGATATGTATAGACTACAACTCTATTGTATTTCAAAACTGAGTAAGTTCATCTTGCAGGAAAGTGCTTGATCTTTCAGACTTCCACTGGAAAAATGGACAGGTCACTACTATCTTCTTGGAATGTTTTAGAAAACACATTTTCTTCTTAGGGATTTTAATATTGCCTTGCAGAGTATATAAACCTGGTGTACCTGTGTGGCATCGGGGACTGTGATTCATTACTATGCTGTACTCAACCAACTCAGACTACAAAATACATTAAAAGGGAATGTTAACTTTATGAAGATAAGGGAATATATTAATATGAAAAGGAATTTTTAAATGGCTTAACAAGAGGAAGAAAGTTTTGAAGAAAAACTTTTTATACTTGATCAGATTTTGCAAACTGAAAATATTACTCTTGCCCATTTGTGAATTTTATTGTGAGCTAGTTTGACTTGGAAAAGAGTGGTGGAGGAGAGTGACAACCTCCTACTGGAGACAGAAAACACAAATAACATTTCAGTCAGCCCAGAATTGCAGGAAAAGGTACAGATGGAGCTGGAACAGTGGCCATGCGTCTTAGAAAAAGCATACAAATCATTCTCCACCCCATTTATGTTTAAAGAGAAAGTAAATACTGAATTAGCGCTGTAAAACTGGGCAATTTGGCGCTTTACGTGAGCACCTTGTCTCTTTGGTGCCTTCCTCAGAATGTTTAAGAAACTAAGAAGTGAGAGATTAATTTAATTTTGATTTACCTTCAAAGGTGAGAACAGCATGGATGACTGCTCCTGCTGTTGATTGAATTCTGCATAGAGGGCCTTTTATTTGTCTACTCCTCTGTAGCATGTTTTGGGTTGTAAAGATAGTTAATCCTTCATCTCTTTTGAAAGTTTGGTATCATTTTGGTGCAGATGAGGTAGACCTGACTTCACATGAATTCTAGAACTATGGAATAACTGAATTTTACAGCTTGGTGTCACAGGTTGAGAAACTGGTTGTGAGGAAAATAATACTCAAAATCAGGTGGGAAAGCTTGGGGTAAAACCAAGTTTTCTGACTGAAGCAAGTTAACATGAGGAGTATCAGAGTAAAGTTGTCAAAGCTGCTTGTTTAAAGCTAGACAAAATGGTAGTAATGGTTGTGACTAGAAAGAGCAATCCAGAGGTGGCAGAGAAATGGAAGTGGTCTTTAACGGCTTTCAGTTCTTAGTGCTGTTTAATTTTTTTCTTCTTTCTGAGCACCTGGCAGTAAGTTTGTAAGAGGATTTTACTGTCACATTCACTTCTGACAATGTTTAACTTTGAAATGCTAAACTGAGCCAAATGGTTAATAGTTTTCCCTAAGTTGTTATGTACAGTGATTTTGAAGAAAGGAAATGGTTAGCACTGCCTTACAAACTATTTTTTCTTTTCCTCCTTCTGAAATTTTAAATGCAGAGTCATGTATGTCACTGGAAAAAAAAAAAAAGGTGCTTTTTTTATTTTGGTGGATGTTCCTGCCTAAGATGAATCTTGAGAAATATTGTAATCTGGGACAATAATACAGAAAGATATTCTGGAATATTTTGCTTTATTTAGAAGTGTTTTTCTGAATATATGAACGTATCACAAGGAGTGATTTGTGCTGGTGGTCTTCCCTTGATGTCTATTTCAAGGGTTAGGCTCTGTACAGGTGCAGGAAGGATACTGAGCTGTTTGGTGTTGCTACCAAAACTGAAGCTAAAATCAAAAATCTGTTGTCACATTTTCTGGATACAGCCTGACTGATTACAGAGTGTATTTCTTTCTGTATCACTTGTGGCTTGTAAATTCAGCGCTTTTTTTTTGTGAGTGTTGTAATGTGCTCTGATGAGTGGCATAAGTCGGAATTAATCCTGATGCCTTGAGGGACTACCTAGAACAGAGGTTAGAGTTAGACAGTGTTAAAGGAATAAAGTAGGTATTTATTAAAAAGGCCTTCAAAGGATACACCTTGGGCAAGAGTCTGGCTGAGGCTACACCCAAGATGGCTGATGGGTCACGAGTTTTCACACTTTTTAAAGTTTTGGTCCATTTACATATTGGGTTCAGTTGTCCAGTTGCAGCTTCAGGTTATGAAGTCCCATCCTCCCAGTTTGCTCTCCTCAATGCACCGGTGTTTATATATAAACTTCTTGGGCCTGAAGCTGCAATGGTGTCCTTGGTTCTTGGGCTGGAAAAGAATTGTTTTGTCTAACTAAACTGTGGAGAGAACTTGCTAACACTTTATATGAAGTTCAGAGTTATATACTAATGCAGTGCAGAATCTGGAAAATATGAAAGCTGAAACTTAAGGCATCAATCGTGCTCTCCAAAACTTTTCTGTCGTGGCACTTTCCACTTTGTCCCTCATTGTGATTTCTAGTGTGAATTAAATAGGGGCTTTTTTTTGTTTATTTTGTTACGTAGTTGAATGTATTTCTGCAAGTGTGAGGACGTCTGCTCTTGCTCGTCTACTTTTAGTTCTCTTGCTTGTATCTGTTTCTATTCAGAAAATTCCTTTGGAAGCTGTTCCAGGAGAGAGTGGTTTGGTGACGCTGGTGGGGGCAGGGAAAGTGCGAGCAAGGAGTGTGTTTGTGATCTGGCAGTGAGCTGTCCGATGTGCAGTGCTGCTTCCTGTGTGACACCTTGTTTCTGATCTCATTGTTCCGAGAGAATTCCCCCTGCTGGGTATTGATCTGGCAGGTGTTATGTGGTTCTTGATGTCATTTGGAATGCCTGGGTTTCTAGTTGAATCTTATTACTCGGTTTATTTTTCTGTGGAAGCAGCAATTCATTTTAGGGGCTGTTCAGGTATGGGCTTGTTATATCAAAGCAAGTAACAGAAATATGCATTTCTACCATTCAATAGCCAAAGCCAGCAGTTCCCAGTACTTGGTTTTCCCTGCTCTTTTTCTGAAACAGCTTATTCCAGATTAGCTTTCCTAGTAAGTTGGTTTAAAAGTTTTCATTTGTTATTTAATTTTTTTTTTTGTGGTTGTTGCACGCGTTACTCATCCTGTGAGTACAGGTAGTTGTTGATTATAATGGTAGTGATAAGTGGGGATGATACAGTGAATTTTTTTTGTTGTTTCAACTGTTGTATCTTAGAGTTGGTGATGTTGACAAACTGGAAGCCTGAGTGGTGTGTGTGCTGACAGCCCAAACTTTTAACTGTTGTGGAAGTGTCCTGCTGCCATTGCCACAAGAAGAGCAGGAAACAGTGGTTTTAAGAAAAATCAGTCTCAGTACAGGAAAGTCATCAACTCCATGCAATTTCAGTGGTGTACTTCAGTCTTATCTGAGATGCTTTGGCCACTTAAGTTTTTTTTTTTCTGCATTGTAGTATTGATGGCTTAACCAGAGCGTGGCCTAAGTTCATATGTCCTTTCATGTATTCTTTGAAGAGGACATCAATCCCTTGTGTAGTTGGTACTCTGCAGCTGTTTTCTCACTTACATGTATATATATATGTGTGTGCCCCAAGCCCACATGGGCTTCTTTGCTGACCCCAGAGTTCATCTCAGGCTAAAAAACTGTGTAGATTACTGCAGTTTGAAGGAGGTTTTGCCTTGTGATTCTTTTAGTGGAGAGAGCCATTTAAAGAACTGCCAAGTCACACAGCCCTCTTTTCCTCAGTGGGTTTCTCTGGGTTTTCTCCTTTCTCCCTCAGAGGAGATGCTGTGAGTTTTAATGAGCTGGCAAAGTAAACAAACTGTGTCAAGGTGGGGCTTTTGATAGGGAATGGGTGGATGTTGAATTCTGTTATTCCTTTAAAAGTGAAATCCATAGATGACTGGCAAAAGCATCGAATATTTAGTTGTGTATACAAAATCATTAAAGATTGCTATGGGTGAATAAGTTGCTTTGCACTAGTTTGAATCTCTCTTTTAATGCCCGAAGCTAAATGTGAACATACAATTCTGTAGCTGGGGGAAAAGACTGTATTTTGGGCTAACATAAGTTGTGTTAGCGTAGCTGTTCTGATGTTGATTATGCCCTCTTCTTTGGATAGAAGCACCTCTGAAGATTAAGCATATTCTTCACTGCAAGTTACTAACTGGATGCTAACAGGTGTCTAAGAGGTTGAACATGAAATGTTCCTCAGTAAATGTGATAAAAGCCTCTTTTCCTGCAAGGTGATTATATATTCAAATATATACTTTTCTTCAAAACTCTACTGGGAGTCCTTTTGTTTTAAAAATGCCAGCAGGGAATTATTACTTATTTTTTTGACTGCACTCAATGGACTTGACCAGGATCAAGTCATGCTCTACTGGATCCCAGAAAAACAAAATACATTTCTACCTGTGCTGTAATTGTCCATGTCTATTAAAAAACAAGTTCCCCCTTTCCTCATGAACTTGATCCCTGCCCCTCCTGTCAGATTCAGCAGTTGTATAGCCACATAGTTTTCTGTTGGATAAGCTTGTTAAACTTACTGATTGTTTTGTTCTAGTGTTTAGTTTGCTCCTGGGTGAGCCAACTGAACAGACTCCCTTTGCAGCTGCAGGATCACTAGCCTGTTTGAAGGAAGGGAGCAATATTTTGTGGGTAAGGAGTGGGGGAGCATGCATGCCATTTCTGGTGATTGCTCACAGTTACGTGGTATTAGATGTGAGCTGATACTTGATTTTAGTGGAATGAACTGTGTGGGTTCTGGCCAAGCTATGGATTGAACTTCAAGTGAATATTCAGCCAATTCCCAAAGGGGAGCTAAAACTCCAACCATGGTTTTTTTGTCCTGAACTGTGCTCAGCCATCCTTTACTTGTTTGAGAGACTTCAGGAAGGACTGTTTCGGTTGTGTCTGCAGAGGATAATGATTCTGAACCCTGAAAAGCCTAGTAGTTTGTTTTTTTTCTGCTGGCTGCAATAAACCTCTCTTTTACTAAGTACTAGCTAATGTTTTTTTCCAAGCCTTCTAGTTAATATAGTGAAGAATTCAGTCAGAATATCTGTTGCAGGGGAGGACCAGGCTGTAGTTTTGCCAGCTCCTGCATTGTTGGGAGTTGTGGACACAATGGTGCCCTTCCATTGGATGCTACTCAGGAAACCTTAGGAGAGAAAACACTAAGGGCCTTACTTTTTCTTCTTTCCTTTGTGATTGTTCCAAACCCAGA
Organism: Donacobius atricapilla; assembly: GCA_013397315.1. NCBI lineage: Eukaryota > Metazoa > Chordata > Aves > Passeriformes > Mimidae > Donacobius > Donacobius atricapilla. The sequence goes on along the minus strand of WBMY01010905.1, from coordinate 64,817 downwards.
GAAACAGGTATGAAGATTTGCGATGCTAATGGCTCTTCACCACTTAATATAGCAGACATGGAATAAATAGCGAGTGTGCCATGTATTGCCTTGGCTAGTATTTCCTTTTTTCTCCTGAGGTTCCTTTCCTCCTGTCACAAGAGGAAATTATTACGTTCAGGGGTGTACAAGCACCACCTCTGAGCCACTGTGGTCTCTGTATACTTCATGGCCTGAGATACTGATGGAGTTGACAAATCAGGGCAGTATACAGTGTGGCTAGTGACGAGAATGTTACCTCTTCTACCTTGGTGGCCGTCAGAGAGGTTTCACGTAAGGAAGTCTTTTCTCTGACAGGGCAGGAAAGGAGTCTTCAGTCAAAGATGGTGTGAACCTGTATTTTGCCCTCCAGGTCTCAGAATATTTGGACAGGCCAAAACTTCCCTTTAAACACTTCTCAGCAGATAAATATACTTGAGAAGTGAACTTGCTGTTGCCTCTTCCTCACAAGGTCCTCATGATGGCTGGTTGTCAAAGAGAATTCCTGTTTTCTATAGACTTCATTTTTATTTTTGCCAGTGCAGCCTTTTTTTTTTTCTGTTTGTTTTTGGGGTTTTTGGGGGGTTTTGTTTTGTTATATTTTTTGTTTCATGGCAACAACTGTGATCTAATCTCTGTTATCTAGTTCTGATAGTCTGGAATATAGTGTTTAGAAAACAATGTGCAGTTTGTCTGTGTCTCTCTGTTCCTTGAAGTTTTAGTACAGTTAATAATAACTGTTGGTAACTAGTGCATTTTTCAGGTCCTGGTAAACATGGGACTTTTCATTAGTTCAGGGAGCAGAACTTGATTCCTTGTAGATATTGACATCTGAAACATAAGGTCAAGTAAGCTGAATGTTTTAGGACATTCACTCCCTTTGATTGTCCAGAGTCACTCAGGTGCATAGAGACAGCAGTGGAGCTGGGTAAGTTTTGCTAACTATTTTTTAACAAGTCTGAAGACTGACTTGGCTGTGTGGAAGATAAAGCCCTAGGTGGAAGTCAGTCAGACTTCTCTGATTTTGGTGTGATTGATTGTCTTAGTGTGTTTTTCTTTTTTCTAAATACCAATGAAAGTTGCATTCCTTCCTTCAAAAGTTTTTGTATGAATAAGGCTATGTGTTGCTTCAGAAGCTTCAATATTTTTAAAGAAATTATGAGGACAAGTCTGCAGGATGTTAATATTGAGTGTAGCCGGCAAATTTTGGTTAAAACTAGAGAATCACCAGTATATACTGAAATGTGAAGCACATCTCTTAGAGACACTGAAATAATAAGAAAAAATACAGATACTCTGAAAGGATTTTTTAAAAAATGTTAATTATAATACTTAACTTTCATGGTTGAAACATGCTCTACCCTGGAAAACATACCATGTTCAGTCCCTTGTCCACATCATGCATTTGGGCTCTGAGTATGTGACCAGCTTTTGCCCTATCTCCAGTCTTTTGAGGAGGAACACTTTCAATCTTCCAAAACTTCTACCAAGTGCTGTCTTTTATTTGTAAGACCTATTTGTATATTTCTTTTTCTTCCTTTGCGTGGCATATGCTTAGGAGTACTAATCCTTAAAATAAACTTTTTTTTTTTCCATATTAAAGAGAAAATTTTGATTTTGCAGATGGGGATGTGTTCTTAGCTAATTGTAGATGGGCCTAGCAGGATATTTGTTTCAGGTAGCAACTCAGAGGGCTTTCAAAAGGTGGGTAAGAATACCCACTTGGTTATTGGTTACAGTTTGTTAACACGACTTGAAGTTATGTATTAGTTTGTGTTTGTGCCGTTACTCAGACTGCTCCCAGCAATACTACTTCCTTGGTAAAACATGAGAGCATACAGATAGTAAAGCTTCTCTCTCCTTTGGTGTTCTGCCAGCGATGCAGGTCAATATTTTTCCTATTTACCATAGAAGACTGTAAGATGAGACATGAATTCTCCCAGGATTCATAAGCTCACATGCAGTGTATGTTGCTTGGGGCAATACAGACACTGAGTCATCAGCATCGTTCCTGAGGAACACCTGACTCTTGTGAACTCTTCCTGTTGCAGTCAGCAATAAAGTTGGTGAGATGCTTTGGATGACAGGACCTGAGAGAAATGTATTACATTGATGCTTTGCAGGCATAATTTTTTTCCGCTGCTCTTTTTCCTCATGCTCATCTAATTCTATAGCTGGAGCAGTGAAATCTGAGCTCACTGTACCTGTGCAGTAGTTGTGCTCTCCTGAGGCAGTGTCCTGCAGCGTTTTCCCAACCCTGTCAGTTGAGAAATTTTTGACCGGTAGCTTTGTATTTTGAATATAAAAAACCAATCACCTTTTTAAAGTGTTTACAGAGGGGTTTCCATGGTTTATCACAGCTCCTTGTCCAGGAACCAAGAAAGTAACTTTCTTGAGACTGCCTCAGGAAAGGAATTGAAACTGCAGATTTTTTTCAGCTGATGGAATTGAATATTTAACTTTTAGAGGGATCTTGAAAGTCAGTTGCTGTAGCCATACCTGGTCTGTTTCTGGAAGTTCAGTAATAGATTTCTTGTGTCTTGGAGGCTTGCAACCATTTTTATTCTCTGTATTTCTGGGGTTTCTGACTTCATTTAGTCTAAAAGGTGTAGAGTTCTTGCTGAAGGAAGATTGAACGACAGATCGCAGAAAGCAATATAATAGCTTTAAAAACTTGCTTTTTGTGTTGATATGTGTTTAATCATTAATTATTTAATTATTAATTATGTGTTTGATTATTTGCCTTTCTCTTTTCATTCTAAAATCCAAAGCAGTAATTAAGTGCATTGGATAAGATGAGGAATGAAGACTTTGGAGGTGAGGAATTTGGTAGTTTTAGGAAGGGTTAAGTTACAATATTTTGTTACTGGTTTTGTAAGCTAGAACAGTTCTTGCCATTCCATTTTACATGTTACCTGAGCTGCATTTGTAGGGTAGGTCCTTGGATTAAAATATTCTGTACAGACAGAAAACTAAACAAAAGATTGAGAGTTGGGATGGCTTTCATCTTAGGTTCTTCTGTTGCATTCCATTTTTAATGGGATTTTTTTTTAATGAAGTCTTAATCAATGATAAAGGCATTTTTAAATTTTAGTTTTATTTGGGTTTTGCATTGTGTTTGTTTTTAAATTAGTGAAGACAACCTTGGTCTGTGGGTGCTAGGTTACATCAGTGAAAAAAGAAAAAAGTTTACAGGAATCTTGTGCATCTTTATTAATTGTCATGAGAGAATACAACCATTTCTTTACACGAGAGTTTTGGGAAGCCTTCTCTCTTTAATACCTTCTCTTTTTTTTTTCACTTGTGCTCTGTACTCATGTATGGAAAGTGATGAAACTAGTGCTAGTTTCATTTAATGTTTTATATGTTTCTTCAAATATAGCTGTTTCAGATGCTTATTTGAATTGCAGTGTCTGCGAGGTCAGGTATTAACTGCTGATGGGGGACTTCGGCACTGCACCAAATCCTGACCTGGAAACTGAAGCATCTGCTTGCCTGCATTTTTTTTAATCTTTATTAAACAGATTTTAATTAAGAGTTTTCTTCCTCCCAGTCTCAAATCTTGTTTCCTCACTTGATCTACAGTTAAAAGTAAGTTCATCAGTTTGTGATATCCTGCTCATTAGTATGACAGCAGCCTGCCAAACAGACTTGATGAATACAAGGAGTTGGAGAGAAAAAGAAGCTGTTCTGTGAGTGAGGAAATGTTCTTCTTCAGCCCCATCTAATCAGTTAATAATATCCCCGTTATGCTCAAAACCGTTGTCACTGTGATCTTTTGGAGGCAGTGGCTCTCTGCTGCCTGTTGCTTCCTTACTCGGCAGTAGGTGTGGTTGGCTGTGAAGCCTCAGCCCTGTGTCCCTACTCCGTGCATTGTCTGAGGTGTCCCTCAAGCTGGTGTTTCTGGACACAGTGGGACAGTGGGAGCCAACTTAAGAGGAAATAATATGATAATATTTTGAAAGTTCTCTTTTTATGAAGCTGCCAGTTGTGCTTTTAAGAAGACTAGATTTTGTCTGATGGATTATAACATGTCCTTGTTGTGTTGTTGGGGATTGGCAAACTGAGTGTGGGGTTCCACACTTGCCTGTGGCAAGTACAAGTGCATATTGCTGCCTGTACCTTTGTTGGGGTTTGTTTGGTTTTTTTTTTGGTTCCCGCCTGCCAAATTGTGCTGCTCATGTACCACACAATCAGGAGGATGAAGATCTCCTTTAAAAACCCTGTTATGCTGTTCAGGTTGTTTGAATTCTGTTCCCAGAGCAGCCTGATCTTTCTGTGCTGTTTCATCTCCCAGGAGTGTTTCAGCCATTTGTGCGTCTGCCTTTTTTGTTAAAGTATCCTTTCATCCTGGAGAACAAATATGGCTTAAGCAGTGGTGGCACAGACACGTGCTAGGAGAAGATACCCTATCTGCTTGAGGAACTGCAGGTTGCCTGTCTACCAAGTTGTAGGGTGTAGTTCAGCATGTATTTTGCAAACACACAGAAAACTCTTAATATATTAAAACTACCCTGCTGTCCTGTCTAAAATATAAATCACCGTATTTTCAATGGCTTTGGTGATATTGGGAAAAATCACATTGATGGAAATATCAAAATTCCTAGGTACCATAATAAATATGATGTTAATTCAGAAATTATGAACAAATTGAGACCCAATGGAGTTATATTTTCTCAACAAATTGTAAGTCACAATGGACTGATTCTATAGAGACAACCATACATGAAACTATAAGCTTGTCTTTCAGAGAAGTTAGTGCTCTCTTGTGTGCTCTGCTCAGGGTTTTTTGCATTGCTTATTGTGCTAGGTTCAAATTGTGATAAGCAGTCTGATCCTTGGAAAAAGGAACAAACAAAAAATTCTAACCAAACAAAAAGCTAACTCAAAGGTCATTATTAGTCGATACAAACTGAAGTTTTTGGATGTTGTCAGTCCAGTCAGCAAAGCTTATAAAGTAGATTTTAACACAAACAGCTGAAGTAATACTACTGCAGACTCAGCTGAAAATGTCTGTACATCTTTAACATATCAGTAAATGGGCATGAGCAGATAGTCGGTGATAAATGTTGAATTTCCTGCCCAGAGCATCTCCACATCTACTTTATATTTTGCTGCATTCCATAGAACATGGTGCCAGTAGCTCAGGTAACTTTGTTTTGGCTATATCTGGCCTTTTTGTCAGACAGAGTGCTCTGAAGGTATGTGTTCTGGGCCTTAGAATGTGATGCACGTAGACTGCTTTAAGGGACTGTGAGATAGATTGGCTTTATTCAGTGCATTCAAAAAGTTGTAGAAACACAGTATTCCAATTCAGCTTATAACTGCAGTCAGTTCCTGGTAAAGTATATTTCTTATATAGAGATGAGAAGCAGAGTTTAGATTGGTTATGACCTCTGTGTATGTGCAGGAAAACCAGTTTTTGATAGTAGGGAAAGAGGAGCTGTCTAATTCATGAATACAATTTTTGTGTAGTGTTCTGAGTGGGTGTTAGAGCAGTTAAATTCTAGGCATGAAAACTAGACAGCAGGTATTAAAGAAGTTTGAGTGATGCAGCTGGAGCTAAAATTTCATCAGAGCAGCCAATAGAAAAGTCTGTATGTTAAGTAATTGGAAAAAGCTGTGAGATTTAGAAGTACAAATTGACACGGATCCCAATAAGCTGATTAAAAAGCTTTCTATCCACTGCATTTCCCCTTTTAGTGTAAAAAACTGCAGTAAATCAAAAAGTAGTGTATTAAAGCTGCTTTTGCATGAGTCTATGTATAGAATCTGTAGGAACGGCAAGAGTTCAACTACTGTACTTACATTATTTGGTTATTGAATCAGTATCCATCTTAACTCATGCTCTTTTTTTTTTTCTTTCAGATTTTGTATTTTGTACATACATTGTTTTGTATATACTGTATATGATGACTTCGGTGGGCAGTGAACGTACCCGGGGCACTCGGGACAAAATGCAAATTTCAGCCACACAGCCAACACAACCACAGAAACAAGTAGTACAGGTATGTGCTACTGTTATCAACTTCTTTGACCTGAAAGTGTGAATGTCATGATACAAGTTTCTTCCCTGAGTCAGTAAAAACTGAAAAAGATGGGATGAAAATACATGGTTTATTTTGGAAGACTGTGTTTGATTACTTGCTTTAACTACTCAGTAGTGCAGGACAGCATTTAGTTACTGCTTGTGTTGTCTCTGAAGGAGTTTTGTATTCTTCACCCATGTCTCCTATCAGTGAGGAATTCTATGCCAGGATTTGTACTGTAACCTCGCAGTCCTCAGATCTCGTCTCTTCCATCTGACCCGGATTCCATGCCTCCTGATGCTAGAAGATTTCTGGTCCAGAGAGAAATTTGAGTGGGTGGGAGAAGCTTCATTAAATGCATGTTATGTTTTACAGCATGACTCAGTGTCTCTGCAAGTAACAAAATCCTAAACTTCTTGTGCAGTAAGCACACAAAGTGAAACGGTCGTCCACTAGCTGACTAAAATTTTCAGTATCTGTTAGATGGAAATTGGGTTTTGCTCTACTGCCACTGATTCTTGGCAGCAGTAGTTGCCTGTATGTCTGGGTTACAAAGAGTGCAGAATGTTTCTGCTTTTGGCAACTCAGTATTCTCTTGACAGTTACATCTCAAAATTTGTCTCAGTTCAAAAACTGTCTCACTTCTTTGCTGGTAGAGTGTGTATCAATCTAGAGGTGCTCTACAGGGAAATACTGCCTTCTATTGTTTTTTGGACTGGTCTTAAATATGAAGACTCCCTTGGTCTGTCTTGCACATTATTAATCATGTGACCTCAAACCCTTGTCATCTTGAGTTGCTGCACTTGGCATGGTGGTGTTTCATGATGAGGTGTGGATTTAGAAAGTGACTTGCAATGGATGAGTTGAATTTGGTTTTATTTTAAAACAAGGTTTCAGGAGTACAGTGAGCAACCTGGCAGAACATTTTGCAAGACAGCACTGGAGTGCTTTGCCTCGTTGGTTCCCTGGCACAAGGCAGACATAGGCAAATGGGAGCCAGTCCTGTAAAAAGATGCAAAGATGGTTGTAAAACTGAAACACAGGATGAATGAGGGGTAGCTCAGGCATCTGGGTTTGTTCAGCCCTAATAAGACAAGGCAAGTATGTGTTCTGTTCAGATACCTCATGAAAGGGTATAGGAAAGATAGAAACCAACTCTTGGAGAGGTGGCACGAGCTGGAACATTGGTAATTCCTGCTGTTAAAAGGAAAAAAAAATTACCATGAATATGGTCATAGTCTATCACTGCAGGACCTTTCCGAACTATGGGATTTATTGATTTTAGGTGTCAAGACCTTTTTCTGCATTTTGGCCATTTATTCTGCCTTTTGCATAATAATACTGTTTTGATCCCTTGAGTGGAAAAAGTGATTATTTCATATATAGCAGTTACATTTTAATGCACCATATATTTTATTGTTAGATATCAGTTGGACCTTTCTGCTTAGTCATTCTTTGCAGATCAGCAGAAGTCTGTGGATTTACCTGTTTCATCACCACTGATTAATTTTTCTGGATACAGAATAGTGTTGTTTTCCGAAATGGACATTCCACTGTCATAATATCACGTTGATCATCATTTAAATTATATAACAAATTATATCATGTTTCTTTTGTATTACTTCTGGGTAATAAATGTGCCATTTTATTGTAAGATCTAAGTGTATTACTATCCCTTAATCTTGTGTTTTGCACACTTCTATTTTCTGATAGTTTGAAGTTTTTAGTTTAAAATTTTCTTCCGCTCTTACACTGAAAAGATAATACGTCTTGTAAAGTTGAGTCAAGTTCAGGCTGTCTTAAAATACTACTACTTTCTTAGTCACAATTAAAACTTGATTATACTCTTGGTTAGGATACTACCGCATCCGTTCTAACAATGGTGCCTTAAAAACGAAGAACCACCATTTGCTGGAGAAAAGGCCAGAATTTTTTGTGACACTGGTCTGATGTTTCTGTGAGCATCTTGTGGTTTTTGTTGTTGTTTTTTTTCCTTCTGACTCTTCAATTCCATCTGGGTGTAATCCCCTGGCATAAATATGAGTGGTCTTGCATCTACAAATTTCTAAGCTCTCCACTTACACAGGAAAATTGAAGATGCTGTCACACAATCGTAATTCTCTTAAAATTGGTATGTTTTTGTCTTCTAATGTGTGGGCTTGAAGTAAACATTTGTTTACAGAGAAAGAAATCTTAGTGGATTCCTGATTTTTGGTAAAATATGCCATCATGTCTCTACAGAAGTTATATTGTCTGAATGTTTTTGCTCTGGATATCTTCAAAGAAAATTTCTTCATTTGCTTACAAGTCAGAGTGCCTCTGTAGGCTGTAATCATAGTGAGAAGATGGATCAACAAGACTTAAATACCTGAAGCCAGGAGACATTTTGATTCTGCTGTCTGCTGAAAGCTCAGCAGTCAGCAAGAGCCAGCTCCCTTTGCTCAGAGCACCACGCTGACGGGGAGGCTTCTGTGGAAGGTGGAAATGGGGAGTTCCAGACCTGGCCCTCCCCCTGTTACCCAGTGGAGTGACATATAAGGCTGCCAGCATGACACCTGAAAAGGTGAAGTAACTCAGAGTATGTAACGATGTTACAAACGCTAATTCTCTTGGAGCAGTGTCTCCGAGCCCAGATGTCACTTCCCTCAAGGAACTGGGACAGCTGCAGTAACTTTTCAGCAAATAAGCAGCTGGTGGTGTACACTGGAGTAATTTTTAGACTGTTCTCAGCATTTGTGCTTGGTGACCTCCTCTAGAGCTTGCATTTGTGGTGAACTCCAAAAGCCAGACTGTCTGACCCTGATTAGGTCTGACCTTGTGAGACATGGAATTTCATGTGTGTATTCTGTGAAGTGGGATGGCAAAAGGTGAATTTCAGCTAGCTGCTCAGGGTGAATCCTTTTCATCAAAAATTCCAGTAGATGAACTGGTCCCACTCAATGAAGAACCACCTCTGCAGGCTCAGCAGCCACATTGTGGGTCCTAGCTCTCTTCAGTATCAGCTTTCTCTATATGTGACAGTAGCCTCTTCTCTTTGAGCAGAAGTCAAATGCGATCCAGGATCTTGTAGTGCACACTGTTCTTTGTTATCTTCTTGGGAGTGCAGTTTGTAGGCTGCAGATGCCCCACTAGGAAGAGTGACGTGTGTGATGTGATGTCCATGTTAGAGTTGTTCTTTTCTTGGGGCAGCAATAGTGTGTCTGGATTTATTGTACTTAACTGCATCTCTTTCAGTCTCTTGGCTTTGTAGAAGTTGCCAGTGTGCATTTTTGTCCAGAAACTTTGCAGAAGCACCAGATACTTCATCAATAGCAAGTTCCTCTACCAGTTTTCAGAAACCAGTATTTACTTGTAAAAAAAAAGCACTGCAGCTGTTCATGGGCCAAGTCTTGAGACATGACTCAAGTATTTTTAAGTGCTCATAAAACTACGGAGTTGGGTTGTTGGGAGAGCTGTGGAAGGTGATGTGAGCAGGAATGATCAGAGATGTGGTTAATTTAGAAATACTATTGTCAGTTTGCTACAATAAAACTCTTAACTCTGGAGAAGTAGGTCCTAAATAAAATTAAAATCATTAATGCTGAAATTTAGTCTTCCCTGGTCTTGTTAGTGTGGTGATCTTCAACTGTGTTTCAAATAGATTAGGATGTGTTAAAATTGCTTCTATCACAAATAACATTTAAAACTATAAATGGGAATAGACAAGATATTGATCCCTTCCCCACAGCATCTCTGTGCTTATTGTGTATGTTGTTTTTGAGAACCTGTAGGAAAAAAGCAGAGATGCTAAAATATACTTCTAAAAAATATAGTTACCTTTTGTGTACTTTATTGCGTATTATCTTTTTTCAGGCAACAGCAGAACAGATTCGCCTTGCTCAGATGATCTACGATAAGAATGACGCAGATTTTGAAGATAAAGTGAAACAAGTATGTTTCTTATGGTACAAGTTTTTTTTGCCCCACACTAAAATGCTCTAGAGCTGGCTTACATTTTGGAGCTAGAGCATCTGTTTCTGGGTTAGACAAAACTTTTTTCAGAAAGACATAAGTTTAACTAGGAAAAAGTGTTCTCATTGCACTGTAAGGTCTGTTTACTAGAAATTTTGTGGTACTACAGCTCTGACTGTATAGTTATATCAATGCATTTTCCTTTGTAGACAAACTCTTAAGCCAAAACTCATTTGTGCTGATGTCTCCTCCTAAGTGTACCTCTCTTGTATGGTCCTGATGATTAACGATTGTCAGAATAAAGAATGCGTTCAGCTTGTCCGCATGCACATACACATGGGAAGAATGCCGCTTGTGTAAACTGAGTTTACTAATAGCTATCACTAAAAGTAAAAGTCTAAAGGACAGCTTAAAGGTGAATCAAGGTGTTATTTTAAAAAAATAATCTGACCTCACAGATCTGTGTAAAAAAATGATATGTTAAAATGATAAAATTACAGTATATAAATGAAATCTCACACTTCTCTACCATGGTGAGTGTTAGGTGTTAGATAATCAAGCTTTCATTATCCAGTTATAGCTGAGACCATTAATTCAAGCAGTCCTGACAATATGGGTCTCTGTTCTGTTGGCGATTTTGTTCTAGTGAATACATCACAACTCATAAGGAGCCTAGGAGTACACCCAGGAGGGAAGAATTAGCATAAATGCTGCAAAGGAGCAGATTTCTTGGTTTCTTTTCAGCTCTAAAACTTCCTCTTAAGCATTATTAAATGCCTTTTGATGTTCTTGTTAAAAACTAGTTCTGTTGCTTGCCAAAAATGAAATATTGTGCTTCGTGAAGCCAAAGGACCCTCATCAACAGGGCTTTGTAGCTGCGCTGGTGGGAAGGACATGAATTAAGTTCTGCATAGAATATGTTTTACCTTCTGCATACATATTCCTAGCTCATGTAGGTTTTGTTCTTTGGGTGAAGTTGCTGGATGACAGGTTTTTTTTTTTCTGTCCCACCCTCTTTAGGATGTACACCATGAGTTCAAGGAGCATAATTCAGAATGAGGTCTCCTTAATCAGCTCATGACTCTGGTGTGGCCTTATGCTGAAATGCGTCAAGGGAGCTAGTATGTCCGAAAAATAATGCACTTCTTGGTCTGGATGGTTTTCCAGGTGGAGCTATTCTCTGCCATGTCTTGCTATGTGTCTTTTCTCACACCTGGATAAAGAGGGACAAATTTGGTGGAGAAGGAGATAGGATGATACTGAAACTATTGTGGCTGTTTACGTCTTTACACCCCTATACTGATGTATCTGGCAGCATTTGCTGCAAACACACAGAACAAGAAAAGTGTAGAAGAGTACGTCCTTGTTTACCAATTAATTTGTGCTTCTTCCTCTCTTGTCTGAATCCGAAGCAGATCTGGAAAATGCAGATCACTTTATTCAGGATATTAGTTTACTCTGACATGGTAGCTATGCTTGCTGAAATTTGTGGTCATACTAGCTCTTACTTTCTTATGATGGTGATTTAGATATTTTAACATGTCTGACTTTTACTGTCAGCTTATGGAAGTGACGGGGAAAAACCAGGATGAATGCATAGTGGCACTACATGATTGTAATGGAGATGTGAACAGAGCAATCAACATACTGCTGGAAGGAAGTTCAGACACGGTAAGGTTTTACTTTCATGTTAAAGGAATCCTTATGCTTGCTGTGTTTTTCACCTTCTAAAAGGACATTTCCATGTCTCCACTCAGTTTCTTTTGGAGGAGATGGAAACTGGGGCCAGCTGCTCTATTGCATGCATACCTTGGAGAAGGTTGAATCTGGAAAATGTTGTGGGTGTTCAGCTGGTCTATTGCAGAGTTCTGTGCTTTCATTTATATACAGCAGCTTTAACTCTCCAGCAGAACTCTATGCTCCCTCAAACACAGGCCTGTTTCTTGGTGCAGGTTTTGTAGTTACAGTGTAGACCCTCCAAAACCCTGAGGCCTGAGACCATCCCAAAGTTCGATCTTTGTAAATATAAGGGCAGGAAGGTATTTTAAGTTATGCAAGTTCTGTGGGTGTGGGTTGCCGGTTTTGAAGCTGAAGGAGGTATCCACATCTGCAAATTGCATTGATAATGCTACTTATGGCAGGAAAGGATGCACCAAGTAGTTGCTCCTTCAACTGTGTTGCTCCCTCACATGACTTAATTGAAAAACAGGAAGAGGAGACTAAACAATGTGTATACAACAACAAATAATATTTCCTAAAAAGTTGCACAGTGAAATTTTTTATCCCAAGGAATACTAAGAAAATATGTTTTACTGCAGTTGGAGTTTTTTGCTGGAGGGATTTCTTACTGTTTGTCCTTAAATTAGATTCTATCTCTTCCAAGTTGGAAATGTAACCTGGACTTCCTTTCTTGATGCTGAACACTCAGTATTTCCTGTGATTTGTCAGGGTGTGTACGCTGGCTTATTGTTAATGAGGAAACTCACCCCTCACACACCCTAAATCTGGGACACACACACAGTTCTGACTGAGGGGACTTCCTTTTCTATCCCCTTTTCATTTTTTATCAGTTGAGGTCTTCTAAACACAGAAGTATATGATGTTGACAAGGTGGGAGTAGAAGAGAGCATTTCACCCTAATTAAATCTGTCTGGGTAATGTTGTGTGTTCTCTCATACTGCTCATATTTGCTATTTTTTAATTAAAAGTAGTGTTCTGGTTGATAGAGAATATTAAATCCTTTCTTACTTTAGCAATAAATTGTAACTGATCATGACATGGAAAAAGCTTTCTGAACTCATTTATCAACTACAAGTGATAACCAATATGTTCTGCTCTTTTGACAAGTTCTTTTTAACCCACTGCTCTCTGTAGACAAAATGCAGCTTAGAAACAGAGAACTTTGCAGGAGTCAGGGAGAAGGCAGTATTAATTGATGGGTATGAAGAAGTTTATTCTTTTTGAAACTTTGTGGGCCTCCAGTTGGAAGGGTTTGTTTTAAGGCAATTATACTTGAGAACAGTTTAACCATGGATTTGATGTGATGTAATCTGAGGTACTCCAAATTCTGAATGCAGATTTCCAAATCTCTTTTTCTAGTCTCACTCTCCTTTGATGCACTTGAAGTTTTTTCAAATTTCATTTGAAAGATGTGTCCATTCAACTGAAGGAATTAGAAGAGCAAGGAATGATAAATGTGTATTTATGATTTATTTGATACTCAGCTAGTTTTGTCTTAGTCTTGTTTTGTTTGCTTCTGTGGTTTAAAGCTGTGATCTACAAGTGTCTGTAAAGACTTTCTTTTTGCAGCAGTAGTAGCAGTCTGGCTCGGGGTAGTTAGAGGCTTGTGGATGAATAGTGAAGGACATGTTTCTTTGGCTAAGACTTGTATTCATTAAACTTCTTATATCCATTTTATGCTCAGCTGTGTTTTACTTACTAGAGCTTTGAAGATAGAACAAAAGAGACCTTTGAGATTTTTATTCTTTCCATGTAAGAACAGGCCAACAAGAATTATTCTGTTACAGATTTTCAAAGGTCAGGCCCACTACTGTGATTTGGGTTGCCTCAGGCATTTTCAGCTGAAATAATTAGTTACGTCCCTTACAAAGGGAGACAGCTTCAACGGTTTGTGATGGATCCCCATGCTCAGAAGTAGCACCATCCTCTATCTGAAAGATATGTCTGACTTCCCAAGGTGTTCCTCAAAATTGTACTGTGGGAAAGCATGGATCTTCATGGATGCTTTTGTAGTTATTTTTTCTCAGATCCTTCCTAAGTTACTTTAAATCTCGCTCAGGAGAGCTTGCTTCCCCTCCAGCTTTGTAGCCTTATCCAGTTTTGGGTATTTCCTGAAATGGTCAAAGATGTTTTGGCACCAAGCCCATTAGTGAATTAATGTATTCTGAACTCTACAGACTTGGCTCTTCAGTTGTCAGTGAAGAGTGATTTTTCCTTCTGTGAGATGTGTGAAGCACTAGGAGTGTTTCAGTGCAGTTACCCTGGCTGTGGTAGGTGAAGCTGTTTGGTACTTAGTGGGGGAAACAGCTTTCTGCCTCACAGGTAAGGTGGTGGTCAAATATGTTTAGTTTTGTACCTCTGATCAGTGCTGGCTGGGCTTCACTGAAGTTGGTTTAGTCTTCTGTACCGGAGGTGGAACTGAAAAGTGGTTTCAGCCTTCTTTCTCACCAAGGCCAATCCCAAAAATGAGAGAGTAACTGTTCTCTTTATAGTTATTCTCTCAAAGGAGACTCTGTAACGCTGTGTTTGTAAACTGCTTTGTTACCTGCTTTCTTCATAGCATTGGCTTCCTAGGAAGCTTGAGCTGGCTGGTCGTGGCCCGGCTCCTCAGGGCTGCTAAGTTGCTGTGGGTGGAGTTCAGAGATAAGACAATACTTAAAATTACTGATAGACAGCCTTTTGTGTTCACTGCAGGTGCTTGTCAGATGTCATACTTCAGTGCTTCACAACAATTTCTATGTGCAAATATTTTAATATTAAATATCTTACCTGAGCTGTAAGCTTCTAGAAATGGGGACATACATGTAAACCTCTCTGCCATCTTAATGGTTTGCAAATAATACCTTTTCCTCTTCTTACTTGCTTTGCAGCTATGGCTCAATAGACTAACCATGCAATTGCATAATATGGGTTGGTGAGCTATTCTTGGCAAGTGTTTTAGTCTTTTTATTTTCAACTCCTACGGATACTCCTGTGGAGCTGATAACATCCTAGAATTTATTTTAAAGATTGAGTTTAATATTAGAACAGAAGCCTTATGTTTGGACCTTGATCCTATGTCTTGTTTAGACATAGCTTTTCCTGTGTTTTGCTGTGTTTGATGGTCTATAGCTGTTAAGAGCGGATGGTCTGGCTTATCATCAGTTTTCCCAAGCTGTTGTTTTGCCATTCTGTCTTCTGGGGCTTAAATTCTTGTATGCCTGGATGGAAGTTATTCTTTTCTGATCGTTTTTTTTCTTTTTGTTTTTCCTTTTTTCCCCTTAGGCCGGATACTTATTCTCTTCACTCTTTTGTTCAATGATACTTCCAAGGGTGTTTTTGTGGGTTTTTTTTTTTTTTCACTGGGAATAAAAGATAGCTTTGTTCATGTTCCCTTGCTAGATTTATGGATATATTTGAGAGGAAAACTGTTGCTTGCTTTGCAGATGTTCTGTGTTATGACAGTATCCAGTCTTCCTTGAGCTAGTGAAAGTGCATTTTAGCCAGAAATATTTGGGATTCTCATATTCCCTAAGACAAACTTTAAAAATGTTTCTTTCTCATCTCTTTGCAAAAATACAACCTGTGTTTCCATTTATATCAGTGTAGTTTGTATATGTGACATTATGCAAATACCTGGGGTTTTTCCATGAGCTGGAGGGGTGTGGGTTGGAAAGCGTGCATTGAGAGATGTCTCCTCCTTTTTGACTTCTGTGTCTAATTCTATTCTACCCAAATAGACTTCTTGGGAGACTGTAGGGGGAAAGAAGAAAAGCCTTGGAAAGGAAGGTTCAGAAAACAAAGAGAACAGAGAGAAACGAGGGGACAGAGAAGTGAGTCGTGGACGGGGAAGTTCCAACAGACGGGGAAGAGGAGGCAGCCGTGGACGAGAGTGTACGTACAGGGATTAATTTTTAAAGATTGAGATGCTTTTCTTGCAGCTGGAACTGACTGAGCTAAGAGCGAGTGCTTAATGGAGCAAAGTCCATCCAACTGTAGCTCAGCATTGAAGGGATCATAACTTGTTTGTGCCTCAGGTATGCTTGATCCGTCTTTATGACTTGGTTTTGGGGTGGTCTGTACTTGTTCAGCGACACTCAGTTTAATATAAATCTCTGTTCTTGTTTGGTGAATTGATCTTATACACATTGCTGTTCTTCAGTGAGTTTCAGAATTGCCTCTGTAAGACTGCTTGAGAGCAAGTATGTCCCTGCACAGCTGATACACTTTTTTGTTTCTTTTAATGAAAACATTATCCAGCTTTGACTCCATCTCCTTTTATGAGTGGGAGAACCTGAAGCTGTTCTCATCTTCTCATAAGGGGAATGAAAACACTGGGATCATTATTAATCTCTAAATATATTTCTCGCATAAATCAACCAAAGGTGAGTTTCTGCAATAGAGAAAATTCATGGTTAGTTGAAACATTTAAAGCTTTGCTACAGTTGCAATAATACATAGTACAAAACTGATGTTTCCAAGTTAGACAGTCAAAATAGATCATGATTGGATATATGTTGCTTTTTTTAGCTAAGTTTTGTCAGTATTCTCAAAGCTGTGCTCATTGTCTGTAATGACTGTTTGCCACACTGATAGATGAGAAATCAGAATGGATACAATATGTTTAGCTTTCCACTTACAAGCAGGAAAAATATTTGCAACACTAGCCAACTTATTTGTAATTGGAGAATATTCAAGTACTGTGCCAACATAGATGTGAATTTTTGTAGGATAAAGTCAAGATGAAAAAAATGTTAATAAAACTTGGAGCTAGCCTTAGAGAAGTATAAAATAGATCCATCAGAATGAAAGCCAAGGGCAATTTTTTTTTACCAAAGACAGATGCTGCTTGTCTCTTTCTATAAACTGGAATTAAAGATGTTTCAGATGGTTACCAAATGGTGGTGTTTTCTTCCCAACTTTGTCCAAGCATTTTTGGTTTTATTCTTGCCATTAGGAGAAATGCAGTACAAAGTCTCAGCAGTGAGTGTTTCAAGAGGCCACTTTTGTTGGGGTTTTTTTTCTGATTCAAGTAGCCAGCCATATTTCAAAGCACCTTGTCAGGAATTTCCCACAAAACAGTTAGGTTGCAAAGCTTTTCTAATGCCTTACCTTCACCCAGTCATCATCCCTCTGCATTAAATACAGAGGAGAAGTCTGTTTCCATGCTTGAACAGGGATGCAGTATGCACAGACAGGAGAAGGGTTGGTGTTACTGGTTATCCTTTATATTTTCACTGTTGTCAACCAATGCGTTATCTAGGAAACACAGAATGAGGCAGCTGTATTTCCTATCTCATTAAATAGTGTAGGCTGCAAAACCTGGCACTTGTAGAGGTTTGTCTCCTGAAAGACTTTTCCTTCTTATATTTTGCTTCCTTATTGTCCAGTGCAAAGGGAACATAACTTGCTTCTAGCGAGGCCTCAAAGAAGAGGGGTGACTGACATCTGTTGACCAGCCTACTTGAAAACTTTGCCTTTTGTTCTGAGGGGCTCAGGTTAAGCAAATGGCTGTATTGTCTCATATATGAGTCTCTAAAGCTTCTCTTAAGCTGTCCTCTCTCCACAGTTAGAGCTGAAGAGAATGGAGTGGACAACAATCAAGGAGACAGGCCTTCAGATCGTGGGAAACGTGGCCGTGGGAGAGGTGAGATGGTGGCATTGGTATGGGACAGGAAAGGCTTTTGTGTCCTGAAATGGAACTCTCCAATTTGTTTCTTTAAATGGTTCTTTCTCAATCATACTTGGTTTATCTTTTGATTCCATATGCACTTCAGCCACCTTGTACTTGGGTTCATCCCACTCCTTTACCCTTTACCATTTCTTGGTCTTGGAACAACTTAAAAAAAATTGACAGAGATGACTTCTGTGGTAATTTCCGGTGTGGCAGGCTGCTGTGCACTGGCAATGGAGAGCTGTTTTCCCAGACTGACTCATGCCAGCCTCCTGTGAGTGGGAGTGGGCTGGCTTCCTCAGGATGTACCTTGGCAGAAGGAGAGCACAAGATTCCATCTGTATGGCCCTTGGGGCAGGACTTGATGTACACTTGTACCATTTCTTTGGGGTGGCTCTGGTTGTCAGGCTTGCCTTCTGCTTTTGGTAGCCAATCAGAGAAAGAACAAGCCACCTTAGAGACATTTTGCTATGAAAAGGAATTTGGCACGGAAGAATTGATGAGAACTGTGGAGAAGGAATACTGTGGAGTCTTAGGTACAGCTCCAATCCTGTCCTGTAGAAGAGGTGGGATATTGGATTGGATGTGGAATTAAGTGATGTGTATTTGTTTTGGTTTTTCACTGGTTGGGGTAAAAACAGGCTTGTTTTTTTCTTAAAGTCAGAGGAATGAAAATGAGTAACCTATGTATGGTGCAGATTATGGGTGGATGAGGGTATTAAATAAGTTAAATTGACAAGATGTATAGCGGAACTAATGTACTTAGTAAGTAATGTCTGACTCAAGAAAAATTCTACCTTCAAAGGACTCCTTTCTCTTGGGAATGTCGGGTAACAAGGCATTCAGAGACAGGCGATCCGACTTCATTGTCTCCA
This sequence comes from Donacobius atricapilla, assembly GCA_013397315.1. Classification (NCBI taxonomy): domain Eukaryota; kingdom Metazoa; phylum Chordata; class Aves; order Passeriformes; family Mimidae; genus Donacobius; species Donacobius atricapilla. Next base: position 46,551 of record WBMY01010905.1, on the reverse strand, counting down.
GATCTGCATCTTGAAGGTGTGCAGATATGCAAAGAAGTAACTTCCAGAGGTTTGCTTGCGNATATCTATATATACATATCTACTAAATATTTTAGACTGTACTGTGAGCAAAGTATACTAATGAAGTGTCTATGATGAACCTGTAGGCCAACTACAGGATCATTATATTACAAGTGTGTGTATTCCATNAGCACAAGATTCCATCTGTATGGCCCTTGGGGAAGGACTTGATGTACACTTGTACCATTTCTTTGGGGTGGCTCTGGTTGTCAGGCTTGCCTTCTGCTTTTGGTAGCCAATCAGAGAAAGAACAAGCCACCTTAGAGACATTTTGCTATGAAAAGGAATTTGGCACGGAAGAATTGATGAGAACTGTGGAGAAGGAATACTGTGGAGTCTTAGGTACAGCTCCAATCCTGTCCTGTAGAAGAGGTGGGATATTGGATTGGATGTGGAATTAAGTGATGTGTATTTGTTTTGGTTTTTCACTGGTTGGGGTAAAAACAGGCTTGTTTTTTTCTTAAAGTCAGAGGAATGAAAATGAGTAACCTATGTATGGTGCAGATTATGGGTGGATGAGGGTATTAAATAAGTTAAATTGACAAGATGTATAGCGGAACTAATGTACTTAGTAAGTAATGTCTGACTCAAGAAAAATTCTACCTTCAAAGGACTCCTTTCTCTTGGGAATGTCGGGTAACAAGGCATTCAGAGACAGGCGATCCGACTTCATTGTCTCCAGATCTGCATCTTGAAGGTGTGCAGATATGCAAAGAAGTAACTTCCAGAGGTTTGCTTGCGAGAATGCCTGTGAATCAGGAAAAACCCAATGGTGTGTGCAGAGAAGTAGCTCTGCAGGGCAAGGTGTGGTATAGTTCACAGCTACAATTTTTGGCATGTTAACAGTTTACACTTCCAGTAGATAGAATGTAAATCTTACATTTATTTGTTTTATAAAATAATCATTTATATTGAAATGATAAGTATAATAGTAGGACTTTTTAAAAATGGTTCAGTGAAACTTAGAGCGTAATTTCAAATGCAGTGGTTTTCTGCTTTAACTTTACAAACCATACACTGCTTTTGTTGTCAAATCTGTAGCTTTCTAGGTGAATAGCGTATATCACAAGCTTCAACTGAAGAAATAAAAACTTCAAAGAGTTTCTGTTCCCTGGCTTCATGTANTGCCATTTCATTCTACAGTCTTTCTTTTCTGTTACACAGAACAGTCAAATGAGAGATAACATACTTCAGCTGAAAGTAAACAGATTGCTGATAGTCATCACAGAACCCATTTTTAGAAATATGTCATGCAGTGTGCGTGTGTGTGTGTAGAAATCTAGGCACTGGATGTGAAATAAGGGGTCAGCTAATTATCTGAGCAACACACTGTCTCTCTATTTTAAGCTACCTTCTCAGGCAGGAGTTATCTTACTGGCTGCCTTCTAGGAGATTTGCTGGGCCATCAAATGTATTACTGTTTCACTGTACAAAACCACAATTTTAAGAAATGATAAGCAACTGAAAATAGCAAAAATTGGACTGACACAGGGGTGATAATATGCTGTTTACTGAGGGGGAAAAGCCCTGATACTGAGTATTTGATACTCAGTGTGTAAGGCTCTAGCTTTATCTGGCAGTAGATCTTCCATTAATGACCATGTTGCATTCCTTGTAACTTTATAGGGCAGTAGGTAAACAGAGTGCAAACACCACTGTGTGCTGGAATGCAGGGTGTTGGGGATTTGAAACGTATACAAATTACTGACTCATGAACAGAATGCAAAAATGTATTACAGCATGTGTAACAGGACATGTCTCAGCTGTAATTGCTCTTAGCTAAATTTTTGCTTGTTAAACTAAGGGTGTAAACTTTGCATTGAAGTCAGGGAATATCTTGTTTTAAGATGCTTTCTCATCTGTGCTTCTTTTCAGAATCAAATTTCTTGCATGAGCTTAATTTAAGTGCACAAAATACTGTAATGGTGATGAGCAGTAATTGCATCCAAGTGGTTATATTTGTCAGTATAGCAAGGATTTGCAACTGTCTAGAATGGAATCTCCTGAAGAAATTATGGGGGCAGATGGTTATGTCTTTAGGATTGTCAGCTACAGAAACATTTTGTCATTTGTGTTTTAATCAGCTGCAGTGTTTATATAAATTGACAAACTTTACAAGCACAGGTTGGTTTTATCCTGCTGTTTTTTGGTGTTCGTGCATCTTCAATTTTAAGTGCAGATCTGATTCTCCCAGTTTCTGTACTTCATATTGAAAAGGATACAGAGAGAAAAAAGTATGTAGAGCTAGAAAAGACTTTTGAAGGAATTGGGAAGTCTGCAGTTATGGGTTGTGAGGAGCAAGTAGTCTAGGATTTTTCTGCCTGCAAGAGATGACTGAGTGGGTGTATGGTAGAGATCTGTTAAACTTCTGTGGAGGCATCAGTTGATCATGCCAAGCAAGTATGCAAAAGAGAGAATATTTAGTCAGATCAGCAGGTTACAACTTCAAGATGAACTTAGAGTTGGTTCTTCATATATGTAGTGAACCTGAAGAACTTTCAGTAAGATGATGTGGTGCAGAAAATGCACACATAAAAAGACTTGGCAATTTCATCCTGAAAAAGAACTGCAGGCAAGAAAAAGAGAAACCACCAAAGATTTTGTTGTATGTTAATTATCTTTGACTAAGGAAGTCAAAGCCACAAATAGTTGAAGACCGGGAAAGCATCCAGAGAAACTGCACTCTGGTTTCAGTTTATGTGCTCTTCCCTCGATATCTAATTGACCATGGCTTATAAAGGAATAACAGGTAGGGGGGCCTTCGGATTAGATTCAGTGTAGAAATTGTTATAGACTCATGTATAGTAATTCTCCTGGTTTGCAAAGACAAGATAGATTTATTGCTTGCACTTCTGTTGATCTCTTTACTTTGTTATTCCAGAACAACGTGAGCATGCCATAAATGTGGGTTCTGCCAGGGATATTTTTTTCCTACAAAACAGATCCAAAAATGAAAGGAAAAAATACTGTGTTTTAATTCCAGCTCTTGTTTTGTCTACTGGCTGTATAGGAAAATAAAACAGCTTATCTTTTTTGTGGATATCTGATTATAGTCCAGTTTGTCTTCTTGATCTGTTTTCATTGTTTTTAACATAAGAAGTATCTATCCTTGAACAAATTGAGTTCCTGTATGCAGAATTGCATGTATAAACATTCCCTTGGTTTAAAAGCTTAGACTAATTGGCACAGGATATATCTTGGATTTTGTTTGCCAAAATTAAGGAAGATTTTTTTCCTAAAACATGGATGTGGAGCAGACCTTCTGGAAGTCAGAATTTGAAGTTTGTTTAGTTTTGCTGTGGCTCATTCTGCATTAGTTAAGAAAATCCATCATGTACGTTTTTTTTGATATTATCATAGTTTAGTTGTAACAAGTCACCTATTTTCTTTTAAATATAGAGATGAAAGTTTTCAGCATGACTTGTAAAAATGCCTTCTCGAGTAAATGCAGTATAAAAACAGATGAATTGCTTCTAGCTTTATGGTGCCTAATAAAGACAAGAATAATTTGAGTTGTTAACTCCGACTTTGGTGTTTGTTTTGGTAATATGGAGTACCTAGAATACAAAGTTTCTGTACTTAGCATCCTTACCTCTAAAGGCTTAACAAGCCTCTGTCAGCTTGGTTCTGCTGGGAGGATGGCTGGCTCCGCACTGCTACAGTAGAGACCCAGGGCAGTTCAGTTACTGTGTAGTCAGAGATAAGCATAAATTTACAGTGTTGCCTGCCCTTTGAGTCCACATTTCCTTTTTCTTGCAGCTGTTCTTCAGACCATCTCTTAACCTTGAAGTAACTTCCTCTAATTTAAACCCTGAGTGAAAATCTGAGTTTTGAAATAAAGCACCTATGTTGCAATGCAAGGATTTAGGTCTACAAGCTCAACAGACTTGATTTTCTGCACAATAGGTTATTAATTTAATGGGCTACTCCCATATGAGTTGTGCTTCTACATACCTTTCTCATGCCATGAAGTGTACATTTGCTTTGGGGGAAGAAGTATTGTGAATGTGGAGAGCAGTTCTTGCCATGCATGGGATGGTACCAGAGTGGAGAAGTGATTATGTGATGAGTGTTTAGAACTCCTGGTGGGTTTTAGTGAAAGCAGAAAAACTTGCATCCTGCCTGGGTTGGGTATAAGTACTGACCTTTCTAGAATTCATTCAGAAGAAAAATACAAAGAGTAAGGCAGCAGGTAACAGTAGTAGAAGACACCTCTGAGAGGCACAGAGGCACCCCTTTGGTGACATGTTGTGCTTTCTAGAGAGGTGTGCTGCTTACCAGGGGCTCTTATCAGGGATGTCACTGAGACTGCCAGGCTTCTTGCAGTCCACTGACTGTTACTTCCTGCTGTTGTTTCATGTGAGCACCAGTGGTAGGGCCAGGAGCAGTCTGAACAGCATCAAGGGGTATTACAGAGCCCTGGCTGTGGCCATAAGGCACTCTGAAGCAGGTAGTATTTGCAGGTAGTTTTTTCATCCATCCTTCCAGTCAAAACAAAGGGGATTGAAATGGCGAGTTGTATTTGGAGAGTCAGCAGGTTGTTTATAGGCCTTGTGCCACAGCAGGGGATTTGACTTCTTAGGCCAGGGGACTCACTTTGAGAAACCTGTTCTTCTGGGGTCTGATGGGTTCTATCTGTCAGGGAAGGGGAGGAGCATCTTTGGTCATCATGGCTTCATGAAGGGCAAGTTGTACCTGACTAACCAGTGTCCTTCTGTGATGGAGAGATCACAACTGTCGACAAAAAAAGGCTGGCATCATCTGTCTAAAACTTCTCAAAAACCTTTGACATGGTCACACATGACATCCTTATCTCTACATTGGAGAGAGAGAGAGAGATTTGAAAGGTGAACTATTCGGTGGATAAAGAATTGGAGGGATGGCTGCATCCAGTTAGTTGTGGTCAGTGTTTCTATGCCTAGATGGAGCCTGGTGGCAGTGGTGTCCCTCTGTCTTGGAACTGGTGCTCTTTAATATCTTTATCACTGACATAGTGAGGTCAAGTGCACCCTCAGCTATTTTACAGATGATACTAAGCTGAGACGTGCAGCTGACACACCTGAAGGATGGTATGTCATCTGAAAGGACCTGGACAAGCTTGAAGAGTGGGCCCATGGGAATCATTCATGAGGTTTAGCAGGACCGAGTTCAAGATGCTGCACTCAGGTCAGGGCAATCCCAGGCATAAAGACAGACTGGGTGGCGGAACTCCTTGAGCAGCCCTACAAAGAAGGACTTGGGACTTCTTACAGATGAAAAGCTGTCATGAACTGGCAATGTGTACTTGTAGCCTAGGATAGGATGCAAACTGGTTTGTGGGGCTGGTGAGGAGTGTGAAGGTCAAGGGCAGCCTGGGCTGTAGTGACTGTGAAATGGTGGAGGTTGAGATCTTAGGGGCAATGATGAGAGCACACAACAGGCTCACTGCTATGGCCTTCAGGAGAGCAGACTTTGGCCTCTTCAAGGATTGGTAGAGTGCCATGGGATAGAGCCCCAGAGGGAAGAGGGCTCCAGGAAAGCTTGTTAATATTTAAGGATTCTTTATTCCAAGCTTGGGAGCAATACATCACAACCAAAAGAAAGACAAAACTACCCCAACTGCGTGGATGAAAAGGAGCTCCTGGACAAATGCAAACACAAAAAGGAAGCCCAGACAAGGAGGAAGCAAATACATGTAGCTTGGGAGGAAGAGGGAGGTGAGATTGTCTGAGCAGCCAGGGTTCTGGTTGGGAATGCTAAAGTTGTATTTTTGGTGATAAAAGGAAGGCAAGGGAAAATGTGGGCCCTCTCTGTAAGAAGAGAGGAGACCTGGCTAACCAGGACATGGAGAAGCCAGAGGCACTTAATTACTTTTTTTGCCTTGGTCTTTTCCCACAAGATTTCCAGCCATATGAATTACAGAAGGTAAAGACAGGGGCTGGGAGGATGAATAACCATCCACTGTAGGACAGGATCAGGTTTGAGACTGAGAAATTTGAAGGTGCACATGTCCATGGGGCCTGACAAGATACAGCTGTGGGTCCCCAGGGAACTGGAAGAGGAAGTGGCTAAGCCACCTTCCATCATATTTGAGTTCCCAATGATGAAAAAAGGGAACCATAACCTCCATTTTAAAAAGGGAAGGAGGGCAGACCTGGTGAACTAGATGCCAGGGAGTCTCACATCTGTGCCTGGCAAGATCCTGGAGCAGATCCTCCTGAGAGCTAAGCTAAGGGACTTGGAAAGTGTTAGGTAATAGGTGACAGGCAAACTAACCATTACAAGGAAAGAGGCAGGCAACATGTCGCTGTGGACATCAGGGTTTTTTGGTGGCTTGGTATAAAGGTTTTCTGGCATCTGTCAAGGTGGGAGCTGGTTTGGAGGACTGATCCGAAAGTGAACAAATATTGTTTCCTGGTAGTTGTTTGGTGCTCACTCACTGGAAAGTGCAAAACTGTCAGTGCACAAAAGAGCGGGGCTTGTGATCTCTGCTGAGGAAGACCACAATTGTAGTCATTCTAATTTAAATGGGTTTAAATGACTGTGGGATTGCATGCCCAGTATTTGGGTTCCTGCTGTGAACTTTGTAAGCTTCATTTGCTCGCTGCCTTTTTAGTCACTTAAAAAGCATAAAAAGTTTGTAGATGCCCTGTGGACATTCGCAGTTGTTTCGTGACAAACTTCTCTGTCTTAAGACCGTATCTTCTGTTTTAAGGCCATTTTTAAATTTGGACAGCTGAGAGAAGTAGCTTTCTTTGTGTGAGAATATGAGGATATACTAGTGGCCTGGTTATGTCAAAGAGAATATTAACCTTTTCCACTGGCATCTTGTGCTAGTGACCATGATGTATTAGATCCTGTGTCTGAGTGAGGTGGTATTGCAGTGGTGAGCATTCACTGTCCCATATTTTGAGTTTTTTTTCTAACTTCAAATTTAGTATTTTGGTTTGGTACTCCCTTTTGCCTTCATTAAAAAGGTTTTTTTGCATTTGTTGATAAAACTTAATTCCAGTTTTGACAGAAAGCATAGACACAGCATTACAGAGTTAAAGGAATTCAGTTGAAATGCAAGTTCAGGATTATCTTTCAAATAAGCTAATTTTATACCAGTGATCTGGTATTAAAAATGCCTTGCTGGGCTAGTAGTCTGACTGTGCATGGACCTTCAGGAACAGCATTTTTTTCTTTCTTGCAATTTCTAAAATTGTTGCTTATTGGTATTTTTAGTCAATAGTTTATTGTCCCCATTATGGGAATTTATCTTGCATATGCCTGGCTTGCTAAAACATCACCTTCTCTTTAGTGTCTTAGGTTCCTTCAGGCTTTGGCATTTGAGATACTGGGGTGACTTACCTCATCTTCTAAAATCTTTTTCTTCTTTCATGACAGCTATTTCAGTTATCTGTCTGTACCTAATGTCTGTCTCACTCAAAACTGTTTCTGGTTGACTGTTTCTGTGTTTCACAGCTCCCACCTAGACTTGTACTTCAGCCTGTCAGAAAACTGTTGATCTTTCTTCTGCACTATTTCTGTAAATGGTCTTTAATGCTCTATTGATAGTGATTGAAAGTAATTTTATTATATGATGGCCCGTACCATGTCCCCAGGTAAACTTGTGTAGCTGGTTCCACACTTAAAAAAACTTCCTGGACATAAAAAAACTTACTGGGCAGAAGGGTAATCCAGAGTGCTCTGACTTTGGTAGAGGATAGCAGTAGAGTAGGTAGGCTGAGCAGCCAGGTTCAGTGGCGATGTTGGAGGCAGTTGAGTACAGCAGGGTTTGGGGCACTGTTGTTTATGGCAAAGAGCACATGGGCTCAGTGAAGAAGTGTCACAAATGCCAGCTTGCAGCAGTTGTTGCTTCTTTCCTACCCTCTGTCTGCCTTCTCTCCAACCAGTTGTGAGAAGACAGCAAAGAGGGGAAAATAACATAGAGATAACAGAGCTGGTCAGTGTCAGACTTAAGCTGTTCTATGTTCTTGTCCCAACAAAAAGCTCTGTGTTGTTGGATGGGAATCTTTCATCTACTTTGATGCGTCTAAGAAGTTTTGAAAAAGTAGGTCCAGAAATGTCTTTTAACATTTCAACAGTGAACTGGGGTAAGGGGAAGAATGAATGGTGTGAGCAGGAAACAGAAAGTCATTGAAGTAGAACCTTCATAAACTGGTGTTACCATGTCCTGGAGGTACTGCTGTTGCTCAGTTTTGGTGGTCTCCTGAAAGTAAGGGGTAATTCTGATCCAACTTTGAACAGCATGTCATGGGTAATTCTGATCTATGGACATCAGTGTTTCGGTGATTCAAGATTATAGTTTTTGTGTACTCTGGTAAACTTGCAGTTGCTTGGTGACTTACAATTGCCACATAATTTTGTCATTAAAATAAACATTGGTTTGTTCTCTGAGTGCAGCTCTTGACCTGCTTCTGTTCTTGTAATACAAAATAATTCTTACCCGTCCTCAAAAAAACCTGAACAAACTGGGTAAGCCTTACATAAAACCCCCAAGAGGATGGGGAAGGAAATCTATGCAGAAATACATTACATATAGGGAAATAGTTGGTAACACTTTTTGTAGGTACTTGCTTTGTGTATTCTTGAATGCCAAAAAATTTTCATGCTTTGTTGGCAATATACAGCGTGCAAAAGATAAGCTATTCATTGTATCAAGAAGGTCATAAACTGAGGGTGGCAATCAAAATTGGAGAAAACAAACATTTGTTTTTGTTAAAACAAATGAATATTTTAGTGGATGATAACAGGGAAGTTATTTGATTTGGATATTTTCCTGTCAGTAACTGTGATGAAGGGATGGCAGAAGGAATGTGTGATCAAAGATGGGCAAAAGCACAGGATGGACAGGTGGTCTGAGTCAGAGAAGGAAACAAGTGGAGTATTTCAGCTTTTTCCTCACAGATAAGGAGTGACCGAGAATTGCTTGAGGGATCAGGATACTCAGGGAGGCTGGGATTCTTGAGCGTCTTGGGAAAGAATGAGACGGTAGAGACAAATTTCTGAACAACGTCTAATAAGTTGATAGAGTTTGGGATGAGTCTTTAGGTAATTTCTTTTAATGGCTTTTGGAACTACTTCATGAGACACAGAAAAGACAGCAAATAATTGCAGATCCTACTTTAATGTGTGGTCTTAGATGAACCAAGGCTTATTTAAGTGTGTTAGGGAAGCAAATTCTGTGTGGGAATTTGGGAAGTAAATGATATTTAACTTCAACTATGGTAGTTTCGTTGAACTGTGGCAATCTTTAATGTGACAGACTAGTGACTGGCAGCTCCTCTGCTCTTGCTGTTAAATGGTGTTTTCTTTCCTAGGGTTTGGACGTGGCAGAGGGAGAGGAGCAGGGAGGTTTTCAGCCCAAGGCATGGGGTAAGAAACTTGCAGAGCACAGATTTTGGCAAGGATCAAACTGAGTGGCAATATTAATTGACCATGTTGCCACTGTATGTATGGATATTGCTGTATGTTTGATAAACCAATATGGATGCAAAAACTGGAAAATCTCTTAGGTGAGGAATGGAATATTTTTGTCTTAAACTAGTGTTTCTAACTAGGCACGCCTGTAGAATCCTGCTGTATGTCTACTCAGTATCTCAAACATGGAGAGCCATACATGCTGTCAGCCACATAGTGCCTTGGAGTCTGAAAGTTGTGCGCTACATATAGTCTTAGGTCAATTTAAAACTACATTTATTTCAGTGTAGTGAAGAATGTGCAATGAACATATATAAAACTTGAAAGTGGCAATTCCAAACTTCTGTTTTTGAGGTTTCATGCTTTGACTGTTTGTACTCATATGGACCTTAAAACAGATTCAGGAAGTTAAGCAGCAGCTTAAAAGTTTGCTCTCAATTTTGTTGGAATAACTTGGTTAACAGAAATGTAGCCTCCACTACTTTCACTCAGTGTTTGCCTTTAATGGCACTTCATGCAACATCAGTGATGTCATGATGAACTGGAGTCTTCTACTTTAATAATTCTTCTTGTTCGTATTTGCAGACGATGAACTGAAAAGAGGTTTTTCTTCAATAATGCTTTTTCACCTTTTAGCTGCATCTATGTATTTTGGCACTGGTGTCAGCAGAGCACTTAGAAATAATCTCATTGGTGCTCTGAAAGGACATGATACTGGTCACTTATCAGTCAGCCACCTGCTGAGAAACTTAGCAGTTGAGAAAGTCATATTGTTGTGTGAATACACTAATGCTTTCTAACACTGGGAGGAGTGGGGATGCTGTAAACTGGTTTTTCAGGAATTGATTTGGTTCAGTTTCTCCACAGAAATTTTGTTTACCAGTCTCTTCACTTTCTTCTTTTCTTCTATTTTCTCCCTTTTTACCTCTGTCTGCTCATAGAAGAGTTTTGTTTTTTTTTTTGAAACTAAAAGCTGTCAAGATAACGTGGAAATCAAGATGTTAAATCTAATACAACTTCAGCTAAAAATTATGACACTTGTGCTCATTGAATGACCCATGTGTTCTCTTCCATTTCTTAACTTTCAAAACTCTAGGACATTTAATCCTGCAGACTATACGGAGTCTTCTGCCACTGATGGCTTTGGGACAAAGTCAGAGATCTGGGAGACTGGTCAGAATGATGCAGATGATGGAACTGGTAAGATGCTTCAAGAAGTGGAAGGATGGAATGAAGATCTGTAGCAAATTGCAGCTAAAGTAGCTGTTCTGTTAGTGTTCAATTAACTTCTGAAAATTTGTATATACATCTCTTGTGACAAATACTAGGTGATTTTTAGGTTTAACTGCTGCTGATGTGCAGAGCCTCAGTGTCTCTATGGTGAGAATGAAGGGAGGCATTTTGCAATTCTTTTGTTATAGTACTTACAAACCCTTGAGAGACAAAGGAATTTGACGAGTCACTGGAAGAACCTTGTATGTAAAGAAGTGATTAGATATCTTAATACTGCTTAAGATTTCACCTAATGTAGTTAAGGAGCACAAGTCCTCATAGAATTGATTGGTCCACAGGCTTTAGGCAGTAAGGTGTGAGTATCTAAGAAGAAAAAGAAAAGAAAAAGTTTACAAGTATGACTTCACTCAGTGATGCTAGGATGGCTTTGGAAGCCCTAGCTGTACAATGCCGAATGTAAGGATGTGAGTCTCTGGATGGAGGAGAGTTCCAAGATCTGCAATTTTTGAAAAGAAAAATTGTTAACTAAAGAACAAGTAGGCACTTAAATTGAAGCCAAAAAGCATTGACCTGTCTGAAGATCAAGGCGGATGTGTGTTTCTGTATGAAGGTTCAAGTGAGAAGTACACACTTCCCAGCTAAAGGCAAGCGGCTGACATAGTTTGGGAAGGAACCATTTGGCAGTGGTCTTGTGGTGATTCAGAAATGAGGAGAGTGGCCTGCTTATCTGTGATGGGAAAAATAGGATACCTTGCTGCTTCCTGTGTTCTGTGACTGGAAATGAAGGCAAAGGAAACCTTGTGTTAGAATGGAGAAAGTAACGCATGTTTTTATCCTCACTTGGGAGCCATTGAGTGAATTTCTTTTAACTGCAGCGATGGGTAACTCTTCTGATCTCTTAATTTGTGAAGCCTACTCAGGTGATTTTTCATCAACTCCTATGTCAAGTGTGGAAGCTGATCCTGAAGGGCAGAGTGTGCTCTGTTAAGCTGTGCTGTGAGCCACTTGAGAGATGCAGCTTTATGAATGTCTTACAAGCTATTTTCCGTTTAACGAGAGAAGACAACAACAGGCTTAAAGTTCAGGGAGGCTGATTAATCAGCTGTCTTGTCACTCTGATTGCCTTCTAAACCAACGTGGAAAAGTGGCTTTGAGTCTTACTATTGGTTGTTAATGGGAGCATTCTTGCCATCTATGGTATCTCTCTAAGGAATTACTTTTTAAATTACTTGGTGCTGTAGCACAAACAGAAATACACCTTTTGTTTTCACTCACATTAGTTTTTCAAGGAAGATACCTGATGTCTTGAAAATTCCTCTGGGGATTCTTACGTTGTTGTTTGCTACCTGTTAGCAAGGGGCAGGGTATGTTATCACAGGTGTTGCAGAAGCTGTTAAGTTAACTAAGTAAAGGAAGATCTGCAAGAAAGCTACTAGGAGATTGGACCAGAGGTAGAGAATCACTGGTTTGTTACTACTGATTGCACCTGTAAGGGTGTAGCTTACGCATGGCTTGTGCTCTACTTCTGAAATGAACTCAGGTGTTCTGGTACCCTCCATGTGCCTCTGTTACAGCAGCCTCTGTCCTTGTAGGCATCTCCTTAGTGTTCAGTAAGGGAAAAAATCGGCCTAGGAATAAGAGTGGCTTGGTGTGGGTAAACAGATCCCTCTTAACAGTACGAATGTGTCACCATAGAGGTGTGCTGCTGACAGAGTGGTGGAAATTCAGAATTTTGATGTATGGAATTTATGTTTGGATGCCAAGCACATTTTTACTGTGAACATGTCACCAACAGCCACACTGGACTTCAATAACACAATTTAAGGCATGCATGGAAATTTGGGAAGCATTGTAGGAAGAAGGTGTGAGAAGGCTTTTGGGAATTTTCCCTGGCCTTGTCAGATGTGAATCTTTGAGGTATGAATGAGTGGGTGTCATTGTGTGGGAGTTCCTGTAAAATTACTTGGTTGGTGGAAAATTAAAGTAAGCTAGGTAAATGTGAATGTTCTTGTTGGGTGTTAAGTACCTTTTTGTTGCTAATCTTAATTTACTTTCAAATGAAAAAGCACAATAAGTGACCAAAAAAATGTCTCTCTGAACAATGCTTTCTTTTATGGTGTTGCTTCTTTAGATAAGCTCTAGGAATGTCTGAAAGAAGACCCTGGGCCAAAAGGAATCTCTTCAGAAAGAAGGGGCTTTAAAATTGAATCATCAATTTTGTCCAAGTGGGTAGCACTTTCAGCCTTGTGATGGAAAGCATCGTGAGGGTTTTTAGAGGAAGCTGCAACTGGGGTGGTAATTTTACAGTAGAAGAGACTGCTGGGAAGGAACATGGAAGCAGTGATGGGGGGACAGTGGCAGATAAGGAATGGGGCTGGAAATAGGTTGCATAAAGTCGATCATGGTTTGACTTGTTAATCCCAAAATATTAATTTTCAGGTTTTTCCCCCTGAATTTACAGTGATGTTTTGTTACTTAACAAATCAATGGCAATGATGAATGTTAAAAAAATCAATATTAATTACAAATTGGTTAAGTTTCCAATGGGGAATTAACTAAAGTTTTGAATGTGGGAACTGTATGTGTATGGAAAACTGTAAAGCTTGCAGTAGGCTTTATGTCAGGTAAGAGTTTATACAGGAAGGACAGGAAGGCAATACCTCTCTTAATTCCTCATTACCCAGTCCCATTACTTATTTCATCAAAAAGAAGGTAAACAATATTGACTCATGCTATCTACTGGGAAAACTAGTGTCTTTCATCTGCAGTTACATTAATGAGGAGATTACTGGGTAAGTGCCTAGAGAAATAAGAGATCCTTGCTTATCAAAATATTTTCTGAAGACATCATACAAATATAAACTCTTTGTGACATTCTGAGTAATTTACTACGTATTTCTTCCTTTAGCCAGCTTCTTCATTTAGCTGAGGAAATTAATATTTTCATTAAAAATAAATACAGTATTTGTTTCCAAAATGTAGCTTCTGTCATGTGTACTATGAAAGTGCCCTAGAACCCCATGCCCTGAGTTGTTGCAGATGCCGCACGGTAACGTGAATAGTGTTTCTAGGTGCACCATTGTGTAACCCAGTAGCAAAGCTAACCTGTTCTGCGAAGGTGAAATACAGTGTTGGTTGAAATATAGACTAAAGGTCAAGTCTTTAATAGTTCATAACATTTAAGTGTAGTTGTATTCCAAATAATACAGCATCAGTCTTCCTGCATCCTAACTTATGTGGAAATAATGTACAGATGAAAGGCAAAAAGAAGGGGCAGATGAAGAGAAACAGAATAACCAGTTCTCCTCTGAAAGGAAATAAACTTGAGCAGCCTGATTCCTTTCTTACCTTTTTTGTAATGTACAGGACAGTGGGAGAAAATGAGAGCAAATCAGTGCAATTCTTATACATAAATTATATTGGAGGTGCTCACTTCTCAAAGTTGGTTGTAAAAATGGCCTTGTGTTCTGGTGATTTACTCACGTCTCTACTTTGATAGAGTTTCATAAGTTTCACAGAAAAACCTCTTTTATTATCCTAGTTATGAACAACCTTAAATTACTCTGAAGAATGACAACAATAAATTACAGAGTTTTTCTTTCAAGAGGGACAGTTGTGTTCCTTGGAAGGCAGAAGGAAGTTGATGTTTGGGTTTTTGTTTTTTGGGGGTTTTATGTTTGGGCTTTTTTTCAATATCTGCTGTAAAAGCAGAAGGAATATTTTAAGGAAACCTTCAGGTCTTTCTAGAATGCAAATCCAGAAGGAAAGAGCTGGTACATAAGTTTGACATAGACCAAGTTAAATTTATTTTGGGGCTAATATCAATGATTATTCAAAGAAAAGGTAACAAATAGTGTGACAGGAAGAGAGAAGAATGGGAGGAACATAACAGAAGACTCATCAGAAGGTGTATTCTATTTTTATTGGCTTGATAATTTTCTAAAACTGAATTTGTTACAAAGAGAAAGGGGAAAGGGTCACAAATAAACATCTAAGTTGAAGCTTGTATGACAAAGATCCTTGAAAACACAAAGTGTAATTTTGATGGAAAACAGAGAACTCTTGAATTGTGATGCTTTGTAAAGCTTGGGGGAAAGATTGGGAACAGGATGCATGAGTTGCAGTAATGCCAAGGTGGATTTTGGACTAAAAAGAAATTGATGCGCTTGTGGCAAGATCTGATTTAGAAATCCCATAAGAGGAAGACATTAAAAAAGTGGATTTAGTGTGCAGAAGAGTACTGAGATAACTGAGTGGAAGGACTGAGTTGGGAAGGAAGAATGTTAGCAAATGACACTAGTAAACTTGACAGCTTGGGTAAACTAATGAAAGGGTGAAAGGCTGTGCACAGTATCTAAATTAAAGTATTTAAAAGAGTAAACCCTCAGAACTAGTTTTATAAGAGGGAACAACAGATAATTGTTTAAATTGCATGTCAGGAAAACATCACAAGTATTATTCCAAGTAGGTTTGGTCTCCAAAAGGTGGGGGAAATACTCCAGAGTCTGACTATCTGAGTTCTTTTAGGTTTATTTTATCAGACTCTGAGCTTTGTTTTAGTGTTCTGGTGTCAGTGCAAGTCTTGTCTGCTAGAGGGAGGCCTTGGCACTGGCTTAGGGGAGATAAATACAAGCAGGGCAAATACTTGGATTTTTTTCTTCAAATAAAAAATACTCGGGAAAGGGATTTTGTACCGGTCAGGGAAGGGAAAGAAAATCAGCTGTTCCTCTAAAAAACAGCTGCTTATTGGGCTTTTCCTCCTTTTCAAAATTTCTGTAGAAGTGTGTGGATTACTCTAGAAATTTGAGGCATTGTAATAGTTTTGCTACAGAGTATGGATATTCCTAAAAACATCAGCCTGGTTAGGGGNCGAGAGACAGAAAAACCCTATTTAGGGAGATGTCGGGGTTAAAAATCCCCACAGGCTGTTTTAAAAATGTGAGCATGAGATGCTTCAGGCAACTCTATATTGCTCCATAGAGCTCACACAGAGTGGATGTTACCTTGCTCAGGGCCTGCCAAATCATTTTGGATTCCAAGGTATATTCCCCCTCTCATGCTCCTACTGTGTGTAACATTCATGGTCAGCCCATTTTCCTGACAGGACTGGCGCCGCTCAACCCTCCTCTGCCAAAACCCGCTGCAGTGTTGTGGGGTATGAGAAGAAGCACCAATGCAGTGCTGGCATTAGTACCAGCTGGCTTTGATGTGGTCTTTGGGGGGCTTCTTTCTGGATTAGTGTGTCTCAGACAGTTCCTGATTAAGTGGAGGGAGATGATTGAAACAGCAGTCCTTTTGCTTTTGTACTTGATCCACGGTGCTGCCAGCACTACCTGTGGTGCAGGCATTTTCTTTGCTCATGATTGCACAGTTTACACAAAGGCTCTGGTTGTTGTTGGGATAACCTTCCCCCTACTGTTTCTGGTGGTCAAGGCCTTGAGTCCCTTTATTGCTCTTATGTCTCTACCTACTGTTTTCTGTAGAAGGGGTTGGATTTTTGCATCCATAGGATTGTTTTCTGTAGTTTCCTATTTTTGCATGCTGCACTGTGCTCCAGTGTTTGCCAGATCCAGTCTGCCACAAGTTACAGGAAGTGTTTTTTAGCTACAGTTGAAATGTAAAGATTGTCCTGCTACCATCATAAGGATTATTTATGTTCTAAAATAAATTGTTCTCTCAAGGGAAGGAATTGGAGTTGTTCTACTCTGAGGAGTGAGTTAACAGGTTGGAAAGTAGGCTCCACAGGCATGGCATGGGTCTTGAAATTGAATGGGTTGAAAGTAGCATTGTGGGTATTGGAGCAGGTGTTGTGGTTGTGTTCTGTACAAATTTGTGTGTGAAACTTGGGGATCTTGTGGGAGGGTTGACTAACCTCTCACTGTCGTTGCATCCATAGGAGGAAGTCCTTCCAATGTGTGGGGCTAATCACTGGGTGCAGATGTGCGTCCATGCTAATTAAGTCCAATGCCATAGCAACTAAGAAATGCCCAAAATCAGAAATTAAGGACAGGGGGATGGAGGAGTGGTGATGTTTCCCTCCCAAAGTTTTAATTCTGCAGACCAGTTTCCTAGAGCTTCCAACCATGTTTCCAAATATGTTTCCTGCCTCCATCTCCTTGCTTTGTGTTCTGCTGATAATGGAAACAGGATTGCTTGGTAAGCAGAAGGATTGAAACACAGTGCTGTGCCTTTAACTTGTACCTGTTTTTTTTCTTTACCCAATTATAATAGGAGCTTGGAAAAACTCAATAGAAGAATGGACAGCAGAAGAGTGGAATGAAGATGTAAGTGCAACTGGTTTTATATACCAGTTGATTATTTATTCTCTTCAGAGTTTGTGTTGTTATCAAAAACTAAATATTTGAAGTAACCCCTTATTTCAAGTTTATTTTCAGAAAAGTTAAAATAAGTCATCCCTTTTGCCTCCTCCTGCAGGGTGGAATGTCCATGTTATTCCTGAAAATGTGTGAATGTTTTATGTAACTGATACGGAAGCTCAATCTTTACCTAATGACGGGGATGTATCTTTTGAGAGAATTGAAAGAAACTTAATTTCCTAGGTTTTCTGTATCAGTTAATGCCATCAAAAGCTACCATATTTTAAACCTGTCCTCAGTTTCTTCAGTATGTGCTAGAGGTAGCACTTAGCTAAGGGCTAAGAATGGTGGAAATTTATGGGCTATTCTCACTCCTGTTTAATACTGGTACAATACAGGATTTGTCACATGGGAGGGGTGCTGAAGAGTGCTGACTAGGGATAGAATTTGTTTTAGTTAGTTACTAGAGCTAAATAATTTGCAAATGAATTTTGAAATCTCTAGCCATTGTTAATTTTTATTAATTTTGGATCCTGGAAAAATCCCTATAACCTAGGAGAGTTTGTTTGCTAATATTCAGAAAGAGTGAATCAAATGTCAAGATCCAGATACATTAGCCCAAAACATGCACCAAAAAAAAAAAAAGGCATGAAAAAAAGGTGTGAAAAGTATGTTATATCTTTTGTTCTAAAAATAATTGCATTTTATCACAAAACATATTAGTATATTGAAATCTGCCTTGCAAATTTTGGCAAATCTGTTATAGAAGAACCCTTATTGAATGTGGGTTTTTGTAGGAGGGCTCTTAGTCCCTCCGGGGGCCAGATGCCATCTAGGACCTCAATCAATGATTGGAAAGTAAAACTAAAATAATTGCTTAATAAAATGTTTGTAAAATAAAAAAGTATTGGAATAGCATTTGAAAGTAAGTGAATTATGTGGTGAGATTTGGACCTCTGCAAGATTTAACCTGTTCCATGAAAAATACTTCATTATAGCCAAGTATACATTTGTTTTGTAGGAATAAGGCCAGACCTCCAGAACAAGGAGCTGGTGTCTGGAAAGCAGCAACTCCAAAGTTTTCAGGATTGTAGTGGATGATGAGAAAAGAACAGCTCAGCATGAGTTGATGCTGTATTAAAAAAGCTCCTATTTGCCTTTTGGCACTCTTCCCTACACTTAGTCATTCTTGGGTTATGTTTCTTTATGTGGACACTCCTGAACTTGATTCCTAAGTACCAAATCAAATTTCTCATTGCTTTTTCAGATGAACAGTTGTGTATAATAGCTGAAAATGTCTGATCAAAGATCCTTAAGAAGGGAGATTTTAGTTTAGGGAAACTGAAAGGGTTACTTTAGGAGCATATGGTGGAGTCTGGTTTTAGTCTAGCAGAGGTGTAGTATGAACCTGCATCTGGAAAATGGATCCATGGATTTAAGTGTGTAACAAACAGTTCTAGTGGCATGACTATTGATTAAAAGAACCAAGGAAGCTGATATATTTGCTGTCTGCAGGGAAAGACCAGGTGTTTTTCTAAAGAATATTTCTGTTTAAAGGTGGTATTGTCTGGTCAGATACAAGTTATGAGCAAGTGAGTGACATTTAACCTTGTTTGACCCCAGAAGAATTAGGTCTTTGTGACCTAATAGTCCTGTCTGGTCCTTATCTTTTGCAGTGTGTGTTGAGCAAGTATAATAGATTGTCAAGGTGCTAGTAAATAGAATGGAAACTGCTTGTAGTGAAAATAGGAGGTTTTATTTTGTTACAGGGATATTCAGGGCATGAACAATGAAGGACTAGACAAATAATGAGGTACTTCTGGTGGCTCTGGATTTTGCACTTAAAATTCATGCTCTCCTGGCTAAAAAAAAAGTAAAGTTTAACTACAGAAACTGTTCCAAAGGAGAGAAATAGAAAAAATACAAATTGCTGGAAAATGGGTGATGGCAAACATTTTCTATATGGTGTTGGTAGTAACTAGTTTTTATTTGAAACCACAGCAACGCTTTTTTTTAAAAAGGAAAGAAAAAAAAAAAGTGAGGTTTGGTGGAAGTGGTTTCTTTACCAGGAAGCAGCATGAGAAGTTGTTTTAATTTCTTTACCTTCACTACATCATACTATAACAGTAATAAGCTTTTTTTTTTTTATTTCTGATTTGTTGATGTTGAGTTTCTCCGAGGATGCTGGAGTTAGTTTTCGTCTTCTCCTCACCATTCCTGTACTCGTTTAGGAGCTGATAGCTAGTTATCAAGTGTATTAATCTGTTTGGTGATTGGAGAAAGATTTTATCATAGGAACAGGAGCTGGGGAGCATGGGCATTTCACTGCAGATGGAGGACATACCTCTGTGAGGCCAACATCGACAAATGGCTCACAACCATTCGTTCAGTTCTGGGAAACAGCCTCAGTGAAAGATTTGTGAGTGTAGTGCGCAGCAAGCATAATGGATTGATTAGGAGCTGGAAATACTACTTCTGAGAAATACTAAATACATCCATGTAGTGAAACTTTTCAGCTGCTGCAGCAGGAAATGTGTTTTGATGAATGCTGTAATCCCTGCAGATTCCTGAATTAAGTGCTTGGTTGGACCTTGTGGCAGTGAGTTTGCCACAAGGTGTAGTGTAAACCTCCATGTAACTGAGCTGGTAGCTGGAGACTTTTGTTTGCATGTGGGTTCATCTGTAGAGAGCATTTACTCTCTCCCATCAAGCATGCATTTGCATTGTCACAATGTCACAAACATCCTCAGTCTCCTTAATCTGCTTAATTTTTGGGGTTCATCAGTGTTTGTCCATGGTTATTCTTTTCCTGAATTATTTGAGTGTAAGAAGCTGTTGCCATTACAAAGAATTTAATATTTAACCAAGGGATTGCAAACCATAGAGTGCTGCATGTGCCAGTAGCTGACCTCCATGTGCCATGTAATGCAGGAGTATAACACCCCAGAAAGTACAGTATGCATTGCGCTAAAATAAAACATGTGGGGAAAGTGCTGAACAATAGAGGAACAACCTTTTTAACTGAAATGTGCTTAAGTGGAATGTTCTTTCTTTGTTTTGGTCAGTACACAAAGTTGTGGGCTGTCAGCATTAATCTCAGGACAAGTGATCCAGAAATGAGGGATTAAAGTGCATTGTGTTGACAGCAGGAGAAGGGCAAGAAATGGAGGGAGGAACTGTGGTAGTACTGATTTCTTCATGGCCTCCTGTGTTTCTTGCAAGAGGGTGCTGGTAGAGTATGTGAAATAATCTCTACTCTGCCTTGGAGTGGTGATTTGCTCCCAGTCAGCCCTTTGTGCCCTTCTTAAATCAATAGTTTCATAGGAGACCC
This sequence comes from Donacobius atricapilla, assembly GCA_013397315.1. NCBI lineage: Eukaryota > Metazoa > Chordata > Aves > Passeriformes > Mimidae > Donacobius > Donacobius atricapilla. The sequence goes on along the minus strand of WBMY01010905.1, from coordinate 26,205 downwards.
CTATCAGATGTCCATGTTCAGGGATACACATGCTCTCAGTAGAGCTGCCTGTGGGATGGCATATGATATTGCCTCATGTCTGTGATGTCCTTTAAACTGGGCTGCTAGAAATGTATGCAATTTAAAATGCATCATTTCCTAGAAGAGCTGTATCAAATGGCACATTCTAAAGGTGTTCTTTGAATAGGTCTGTTATTCTTCAGTCAAAGACAAGGCTACCAAAGAAATTAAGCATGTTTTTGTGAAAATTAAATATAAAATATAAACACTGTACATGTGTATCTCTGTCATGCTAAACCTTACCTGTATTGGCTTAAGACCTATTCTTAAGCCATTTTTTTTGGTTTGCAAGTACTTCTGTCAATAGAAACAAATTAGCCCTAGGAAGTTACAGCTGCTCAAGTACTTCTCTTTAAACAAGAAAAAGTATTAAAAAAAAATCCAACCGCACTACAAAGAACCAACTCCCTCTTCTCCCCCAAAGTCTCAAAGAGCTCCACTTCCCCAGGTGCCTGTGGGAGTTATCTCTCTGTATTTTAACAGCATGGTGGAAACAGTGTAGCTTTCTTCTGTGGATAGTCTGACTTGTTATCTGAGTGTCAGCATGGCACTCATTTTCTTAACTGTTTCTGAGCTCATGTCCTCAGAGTGCTCAGTTAAAGACCTTACTGCCTGTCCTCACACAGCTGCCAAGAAGGAGCCATGAATGCTGGTTCACTGTACTTAGCTGTACTCACCTGCTTCTGCTGGCGGTGGGAGCTGAAATGTCAGATGCAAGGATACATGGAACGAGTGCGAGCAGTGCAATGTGTTACCTTTGCGCAACAAGATTTATCGGAGTTGCTCTATAGTGTCATAAATTGACTGCACATTGATGGTAGAATAGCTGTCACATTATTTACTTTCTACTGGTGTATTTCAGTTAAACTGTTTCCAAGCTGATGTAGTTACATTGGTATACTGTTCTATGCTGGTGCTCAGTAGCTCAGATTTCCTAACCCAGCCCTCTAATTAAATAGGTACTTGATTCTGTGGAGAAGATTTTACTGAAGTTTGACCATATTTTGACTTTTTAAGCAGAGCTTCAGAGTAGCTGTTTGAAATTGTAGTTTGACTTCACATTTATCTTGAACATGCATGACCAAAATGGAATTTCCACAGATGTTGCAGGAGGGAAGTGTGAGCCTATAAAATTCTTCCCCCATCTCATTTTCAGCTTTCTGAAACAAAAGTCTTCACTGCGTCTTCTGTTCCAGCTGAAAATCATGTGACTCCTGGGCAAAGGTAAGCTCTTCTTCCATGTTTTCCCTCTACTTTGAAAACCTCCTCCTTGATTATGCAATGTTAGCTTGTACATATAAAATATTGAATAAAAATGCTGTCAGAGATTGGTCAAACTCAAAATTGAAAAAGCCTTGCTTGCAAGTTGTTGTTTCTGTGAGTTCCTGAGTTACATATTTTTGACTTTGAAAGTGGAGACAAACTTACCAAATATGTAAGCATAACACATCTGCATCAGGACTGCTTACACACAGGAAGAAAAGTAGCTGGGGAAAAAAAAGTATTTTGCTGTTGAGAAGGAAGCTCTGGCTTTAGTGTCCAGAAAATGGAAAACCTGTCTTTGTAGATGCAGAAAGTCTTCAGAATGTAGTGCATTGACAAATGTGTTAAATAAAAGCTTGCACTGGCAAAAAGGTGAATCTCCTGGAAAACATCACAGTTACAAGCCATTGCAGATGACAGAGGGTTAAGATCAAGAACCAAAAATGTCTGTTGCTGCCTTCCTTTGCTTGCCTTTGTTTTCAAATGCCTTGCAGGTAATGTTGTGGAATCAGCTGCCTCCATTAACCTCATGTTCCTGGAGAGCACATTAAAGTTTAGTGATGAAGACCTCAGTAGTTGGATAGCATGAGATCTGAAAACTAAATAGGCGAATGGTCTCAAATGTCCTGATTCTGCTGTACTGCAGCAAAATTTTCCATATAATATGGATGTGATTTGCATGAGGCATGATGTCAGGTGGTGTATAGTTTATATTTCTTTCTTTCTTAAAGGTAGTAATATCTTTTTTGTTCTAGTCTTCGAGTGGATGTCCCTCAAATTATGTTAGAAAATGTTCTAGTTCATCCATTGAGATTGGGGTGGGGTTTTTGTGTTTCTTACTTACTGGCAAAAACTCCCTTCTCTCTCTTTGCATTATAGACAAAAAACATTTGGAAAGATTGTTAATCAGTAATAATTCTGTTGCTGGGATGGCAGCGTTAGTATTGTTAGTGCATTCCTCAGTGTCAGTGAAGTTTAATCATGATGTTAATTCCAAATTTCACATTCTTACAGCATTGATTTGGTGACACTACTTCAAAAGCCGGTAACATCTACCCAAGAGACAGAAAGCAATTCATTTGAGTCTCCCCAGCAGCAGACCTTTGGCCAAGCCTTAGTATTCACAAATTCTCAACACAGCACCCAGATGGCATCAGGAACAGGCAGCTCCAGTGCTGTAAACTCTTATTCTCCTCAAAGTCTGGTAAAACTATCTTATGCTTTCTAAATATTACGTTTACTAAATGTTGTTCATGAGTAAATATTTCAGGTTAAACAACTTTTCCAGTGCCAGTCATTTCATGAGGTGTTTTGGTATTTGTTGAAAAAGCTGAAAATGAAAAATATCATTCCTTCCTTTCACCCCCCTCAAAAATCCACTTTTTTTTCATTTTGCTAGTTAGTTATTTCTGGGTTTATGTCAAGTAGTTTCATTAAATTTTGATTAGAGAGCACATGTGCTCATTGCTTGCTGATGTAGGATGAAATAATTTGTTCATAGTTAAGAGCTCTAGGCCAGAAAACTGATATGTTATTTCCAAGCACATATTCAACTGCTTCTTGTTGGAAGCATGCCTATTTCTGAGTCAGTTTTGAGTTTGTGAGATGAAGTGTTTAGTCTCTAAAAATCAGTCCAACTATTAGTAAATCTGTATTTTAAGATGCGTGGATTCAAGTAAGTTAGTATTATTGTGATTACAGTAGTAGAAGTTTTAACTGGTCATTTGTTAAAAACCTAGGTCTGAAGAGGTTTCAGTTGCTGCTGGATAGCAGCTGTAGACATTGACCCTATGATTATGTCCATTTATTAGTTAAAATATTAACTCCATTCCTTTCCCTCTTCTTTTTCTTCTGGTAGTCGGCAGTTCTTTGTTCTGGCTTTGGAGAGCTCAGATCCTCTAAGTTGGCAAACTCTACTGGTTCCCAAATCTTGGACCAATTGAAATCACCAGGATTGGGTCAGTTTAGCTCTCAACAAACCAATAGCAATTCTGCCACCACAAGCACAGCTGCTGCGTCATCCTGGGAACTAAAACCACCTAGTACTCAGTCCTCAGTCCTCAGTCAGTTTGGTAAGTGTTTTGACACTTCTCTCTTTCTCTCTATATTAGCCAGTAACATTTCTTAATGCCAATCATAGTTTAAAATTACTTAAATGAAAGACTTTTTCTAAAAAAATTAATTCTAGTAATGCAATTATTTACAATATTTTAAGTGTTAACATTTATTTGCTGGTAATAGACATCACAAGTATACCATAAACTAAGTTTTGTTAAGCTTAAGCCTATCCATTAATGTTATTACATCTTTAAAGTTATTGAGTCTTCCAAGTAATGGCATCTTTGATTTAGTGTACTTGAATTATTTACATGGAACTTTGTTGATGACTATTTTTCAACAAATGCTGAAAAATACTTATTTTCATTGTACCTGTGCTGCTTTTAGCTGGGTGCAAAGTTGTGTACTTGTAGTTTGTTATTTTTTTCCCAAATTTTCTCTTCTAATCATTACATGAATTTTGAATGAGTACTATGTAATTCCTTCATAAGGCATGTCTCACCTCAGTGTCCGTTCCCTAGTGTGCTGTGAATGATTCAGGTTGCTTGTTTTGTATATTTATAGTTGTATGAATTTTTCATGTAATTGAATAAAATTAATAGCTACAGTGAGAATGGCAGGAAACTTATTTTCTGCAGTGTTGTTCCTAGCAGTACCCTCACTGTGAAGAAGATAGCTCTTGTCTTTCTCATGTGTGTGTGTATATATTTCTGTGTAGATAAGCAGCCATTGGTAACAATTACTATCTTTGACATGCAGAATTTCTAAAAACAGAAGTACATTTTAATGCTTTCTAATGGATGTCACCACCTGAATAAAAACCCCTTCACACTGGAAATGCTGGAGGTCTTTGTGGTGGCTGACCAGTGCTTAGGTCACTTCATGGCTTTCAGCATCCAAAAACTATGAAAGGGAAGACTGGAGAAAGAAAACTGTTAATGTCCAGCATCTCTGCCTCTCAGCTATTATGAGATGGTAGAAGACTTTCTGTTTATTTTTCTTCTTTAGTTTTGTTCTTTGCAGGAGAAGGGAATCCTAAATCATAATACCTCTAAATTGCAACAACTCTTTACTCCTTGGAAGTAATCATATTATATCAGCACAGTTAATTGCAGTGAAACTTGAAGTATTTGATTAAAATAATCCGTAACAGTCTTTGAGGACTTGTATGTAATAATACTGTGACTGTGTAGATGGGTTTTTTTCATATTTTCAGGAAAAACCAAATAATGCTTGGTCACAGCTGTTTATTTAAAGTAGAGGATGTATCAACTGTTGTCCCTATTAGTGTTAGAGTGGTAATGATCCATGTGAAACCCTTGTGGTATCTGAAAAGACTTGCAAACGCTATAGAATCATAACTATTAAGCATCACCCAGATTCTTAAATAAAGAGTAGAACTGCGAAGAGCAGAGTTCAGTGCTTTAATTTTGATATTTCTTTTTCCCAACTCCCACCAGACTTTAAATCCCAGCCTGAGCCGTCTCCAGTTCTGAGCCAGCTAACCCAGCGACAGCAACAACAAATGCAGGTAGTTCCTGTTCCTCCTCCTGGGCTGGAGTCATCCTCCTCCCAGGCAAAACTCCGAGAGCCATCACCAGTAGACACCTCTACAGCTGTTAGCAAAATATTACAGCTCCCCACTATTTCGATGGATAACCAGGCAGTGACTGTTCATCAAACCCAGCAGAAACAGATAAAACCACCAAAAAGGAGGGTAGCTCCAGCATCCAAGGTGGGTAATTGAGTGGTGGCTTGTCATTAGTGAATGTAAAAATCACAAAAACTTGTGTCAGCAGTGGCATAGCCAGCAGGACCAGGCCAGTGACTGTCCCCCTGTACTGGGCACTGGTGAGGCTGCACCTCAAATCCTGTATCCAGTTCTGGGTCCCTCACACAGGGAAGATGTTGAGGGGCTGAAGTGTGTCTAGAGAAGGGAACAGAGCTGGGGAAGGTCTGGAGCACAGGTCTGAGGAGTAGCTGAAGAAGCTACGGGGGCTCAGCGGAGGAAAGGAGGCTCAGGGGAAAACTGACCACTCTGTAGAAATGAGGGTGTAGGCAGGTGGAGATTGATCTCTTCTCCCAGGTAACAAATGACAAGACAAGAGGAAACAGCCTCAAGTTGCACTAGGGAAGGTTTAGTTTGGATATTAGGAATAATGTCATCACTGAGGGGGTTGTTGATCACTGGAGCAGGCTGCCCAGGTAAGTGATGGAGTTACCATCCGTGCAACTGTTTGAAGGATGAGAAGGTGTGGTGCTTAGAGACATGGTTTGGTAGTGCTGGCTTCAGTAGTTGGACTTGATATTAATGTTCTTGTTAAATCTAAATGATTCTGTGATTTAAATTGGTATATGTTTTATATAAATTGCTAGGGAGAAGAAGAGCAGGAAATACTAAGCTAAATAGTTACTAGGTTCAAAATATTGTAGCGTATCTTTTGCATGCGCATAGCTCGTTGCTGTGTATGGAAAATGTCTGTTGCTGAGTGATTTTTAGATTGATTTAGTATATGAATATTGGTAGGGGGGAAGATACGTACACAGATGATACTTTGTTACTGTGGAATAGTATGGTTTACTTCTTCAGCTCTATATTCAGTGGATTAATTTCAGGTTGCAGATGCATACAAAGCAATTATGGCCTTTTTTTCTTCTTTTAAGATTCCTGCCTCTGCAGTGGAGATGCCTGGATCAGCAGACATGACAGGGTTAAATGTTCAGTTTGGAGCTCTTGAGTTTGGATCAGAGCCTACACTCCCAGAGTTTGGATCAACTTCAAGCAGTGAGAATACCAGCCAGGCGACCAACAATAGCTTATACTCAAAATCTGTAAAGTATGTGTGAGTTGCCCTCCTGCATTCTCAGGTGTTCTTGAAGGGGGTCAAATTTGTGCCAGAAACATCAAGACATGGTTACAATGTAATGAGAGGGGAAAACATGATGACTTGTTTTCTGTGGACTATATCTTAAATGATAAATTTCTTTTCTAATGATAATCTAAATCTCCCTGGATGGATAGATGTGAAACTGGAGATGACATGAATATAAATAACCTTTTAATAAGCTATCCTTTATAGAATTTATTTCTCATGTAAAATTGCCCTGATTTTCAAGAGTTTTGGGGATTTGTTCCTCACTGCTCATGTTTTTCTCCCTCTGATCCAGCAGAGTTAACCTTTGTACCATGTATGTGTCTTAGTTGATTGGCACCAGGTTACAGATCTGATGCTCCTACAGGATGAGAAAATGAGAAAAGAAGCTAGGCTTTCTGTATGCAGAAGCTCTTACTGAAATGCTAAAACAGCCAATGATAAGTGCCAGTGTACCAGTAAACTGTTTTTAATCCTTACTCATTGTAAAATTGGCATCAGTAAAAAGCTTCCTGAAGTTAACTCAGCAATATTAATAAAAATGAACTTTCACGTAACTTTTAGTTTTATACAGGATATTTAAACTAATTGGATAATAAAACATTTCTGCATGTTTTAAAATATTTTTTAGCTCTTTGCATAATTCATTCTGTAACATTAAAATTCTATTGTAAGAAGAATCCTATTGTGGTTATTTACCATATACCAGGCTTTATCAGTTCTGCTTTTTTAAAAAGAAGGGTTATGATCATTAATTTATCCTTGGAAAAGGTGCAAATAACATGACTGAAGAGTGCTTGTATGTAAATTTTTTTCTTGGTTGGGCTGGAACTAGGAAGGTGAATGGTGCTTAGTTCAGCTGATGTTTTGAAGCAGTGATTAGTGAGGACCAAAGCAATATATTTTTTTTACATTCTTAGATTTTTTTAATATAAATAATGTAGATTTTTCTGCATGTTTAAGGTAGTTCTAGATAGCTATATAGGAGCTGATATTTTCATGAAGGTATTTGAAATACTTATCAATGTGATAAAAAATTCTTTTTTCCAGTGATCCTTTGAATACCTCTCTGCCAATATCCAATACAGTACAGGAGTCCACCTACACAACCTCTGCCATCAGCTCTTCCAGTCTGACCTGCTCATCCCAGAGCACTAGCCCAGTAACGACTTCCTCCTATGACCAGACTTCTGTGCATAGCAGGATAGCATACCAAAGCTCCATGACTCCGTCTGAACCAACTCCTGTTGCAGTTACGGTGAGCTCATTACAGAAACAAGACCTTGAAAAGGGGGAATATTCTTACCTGTGTTAGGTTTGTATTCCCCTGATACATTAATGCTTTAACCAAGCCAAGTGGTATTTTTGATTCCCAAGCCCACCCTCTTGTTTTTGCTTTTCGTGGTGTATAGTCATTTTTGGTATTACTGTATTTGAGGTATAAGAGCTTCTGATTTTGTGGGTTTTGACATCTTAAATTGTCTTTTGACTTTTTTTTTTAATAACACTTAAAATTCTACTCTAGTTTCCTTCCCTGAAGTTAAGAATCTATCTCTGTATGTAAATATTAGTTATGGTATTTTGCCAAAACTTGACAGTTTCTATAGAAAGGTATATTATTTACTAAATTTATGTGGCACCTATCAAAGGGATCCCAAATTTTTTTTGGCCCCTCCAGCATTACTTTTCTGTTATATTTAAACACCAGTGGGAATTAATTTCATGTGTTATTTTAATAAGCATAAGGATAGGTCTAATATAAGACAAATAATCTCTCGGGAGATTCAGACCCACTTGTTGTCTTTGTATATGGAATATAGGTTTGTTTTAAAAGAACTGATTTTATTAAATGTTTTAGGAACTTGTGAGAGTTTGTAAGTTTATATACTTTCGGCCTTTGTTATGTATTGGCTCAGTCACACTTGTCTTCTGCACTAGCTCATATTAACTGGTGAGGATCAAGCATAGACTATCCACTTCTGTACTCCAGCGTTATCCAAAAAACAACTGGTGCTTCTCAAGTCTTATCTTTCAGTGGAAAAAAATTGGCATCTCTGTGTAACTTGGATAGTTAAAATTGTGAATTGCATTAGATCAAAAGCACAGCCATTTCCTATATGTTGCAGCAATTCTTTCTTTCATATTGGTGTGAACCTGAAGTTTATGTAATATACAATACATGGGAAGGTCTGCTGCTGATGGGTGTATTATGGGCAGTATATGGGTTAATCGAAGTTCAGGACACCTTGCACTTGAGACAACTTTATGATGTACTTTTTTTAAAGGCAGAAAAAATTAATTTTCTGCCTTGTTCAATTTAGTATGAGTATAGAATTTTGCATGAAGCATGTTCGATGTGTGATTCAATCTGAACATTTCCTCTAAGATGATTATTAATTAATTTCTTCCTTGTTTACAGAATGGGCACAGTGGTGTTAGGACACAGGCAACACTTGACAGTAAGTTTTCAAAGCTTGGTTGAGCACAGGACTTTCTGTTCGTTCCTTGCCACTTGCTGTGCACACAAGCATAGCAGTGACATTGGGTTTAAGGTTTTATATTGTTCTCCCTGATTAATTTATGGCTGACCTATTTGACTTTATTTGTGCTTACATAAAATGCTGCTTGCTTCTTGACTACAAGTGAAATATAAAGGCAGGTCTATTAAATCTACAAACCTAAACAGCCTTAGAATTAAAGAAGCTGTTTTGCTGCTGCTTTTCCTTTTGAATTTACCTGCCAAAAATAATTTAATATAAAATAATAAATATGAAATTTTTTTTAGCAATTTTTCCAGTTCTGAGTTGGGAAGCTGCAAATAGCATTTAACTATAGTGAAACAAAGTCATATTCTTTGAGTGCCCCTCTCAATAGGTGTAGTTCTGTCTCTGCCCTGTTAAAAGCCTCTGGGGAATAAAAGTGAGAGACGTGTTCCCTCATCTGAGTTTCTTGATACCTTGCAAACAATATCTCAGTACTGATGCTAGTATAGGTGTTGGTTTCTTCGTCTTCACCCATTTCTAATGTAGCATGGACCTGTAGCAGGCCTGCAGCTCTTTACTTGGGAGTTAAAATAGTTACAGTATTCACTCTTCTGATCTGTGTGCTGCTCTGTGGAAGTTTCCAAGTACAGCGGTGTAAGTTAATATCTTTTGGAATTCCAATACCTCAATTTTAGGACTAACCTCCTCTTAAACATCTCTTCAGGTAGGCCATCAGTGGCTCAGTGTTTTGTTAGTGCCAAGTTGAATTAAGAGGAACAGAAATGTGTAAGCTCCAAGAGTTACTATGTAAAAGATTGACGTATACAAAGACAGGTTTTCAACAGGAAAACTTCTGTAATGTTGTGTACAGGGTTAATAAATAATTTATGACATTGACTACAGAACCTGTCCATTTTTCTACAGAAAACAAAGAATCTGAGAATTCCTAATACTTCTGTATTCTGTAATGGCTTTACTAGTCTCTTTTCCTATGCCAGTTCTCCTTCAAGAGCATTTGTTTTCTTCTTCCATCGAGTCTATTTTATGCATCCAAATGATTTTGAATTTGTCTTAACTTTTATAAGTACTTTCTCCCTTGCGTATGTGCTGTAATGTTCTTAGTTGTTCATCTCTCTCTTCTTTGCAGTTCTTCTTCTTTAATATCCAGATCTCGAGCTTCCTAAATCCTTAATTCAAAGTACGCTGATGTGTTTTACTTCTGACCATCCTTTCTTGTCTCCTGGTTTTCTTTGTCTTGCGCATTGCATTTAGGCATCTTGTGGAGGATCTTAAGATAGTGATTCTGTCCCTTGTGTTGAGGACATCTACTTTTATTTTAAGATGGGAATCCTGCTCTTAATACATTGGGAATTTTAAATGCTATTTACTCCCTTTTTCTATGATATTTACCAGGAGTTATTAGGTGATACAGTTGCTGCCTTCATAATCATGTTTGTCACTTGGGTTTCTTTCTTTAAGAGGCCATACTTATTGCCAAGGCCCTGACCACTTGATTCCTGTTTAAAGTTTTATATTGCAACCCAACAACCTGACTTCAGTCATTTAGCTAGGAAATCAAATCAATAAAGTGAAGAAACTCTTAATATATAACTTCCAAGTGTATTTGATTTTTGTTTGGTGACCAGTCTAAAAGTGTCTTCATATACATCACAAGTCAGTAATGATCCACTGGGTGGTGGTCCCTGGTATGATAGGGGAACATGGCCCAGCAGAATGTAGGGCTTAATTTTCTGAGTTTTACTGGTGAGTGAGTGTCTCTAATTCTTTGTTATTTTTGTAGGAGAAGAAGTAATTGAAACAACTGGGGATCATGTTGGGCAGTAGAATTTTTAAGCATCTTATTACAGTATAGTGATCGTATAAACAAGTTTTAATCTCTGTAACCTAAAAATTGTAAGATAAAATCTAACACTTTTTATTGTATAAGGAAAGGGAGTCAATATTTGACAATTCCTTAGCCATAGAAAATGCTTAATGCTGTGCTCAATTCTGGCCTTTCATTGTAGCTTCCTTCATTCTACTGCAGTGCACTTTCGACTGAATATACCAAAGTGATAAGTTGTTATGTACCCCTGTATTCCAGCAATCTTGGTCTCCATCCCCGAAGGTGCTGTGTAGTCTGGAATGAAGAAACAGCTGTAGGTGAAACTAGATTTGTACAGTGCCTTGAAATGGCAGAAATGACTTGTGTTTGCTGAACCAAAAGCAGGGAATTTTAAAATTACATGTGAGCCTAAATTAATAATCCAGATAGTGGCCAATGAAGTGCAAAAGACAGTACTTTGCTACATGTGTAGCAGTGATAATTGTAAATTTGTTGGAAGTAGAGAGCTTAAAGAGAAAAAAAAATGGTAGTTCAGTTGTGTTTGAATTTTCCTTCATAGCCAAATTGCTTGATATAGTTACCAGTTCTTAATGGTCAGATTTTTGCAGACCAAGGACAGAATACTGGCGTGTTCTTGCCATCTGGGCTGGAATGTCAAATATGCTGTAATTTTATTTGAATGCCTCTTTTTAACTTGTTGCAGCTACTTCATCAATTGCAGCACCNATAAGGATAGGTCTAATATAAGACAAATAATCTCTCGGGAGATTCAGACCCACTTGTTGTCTTTGTATATGGAATATAGGTTTGTTTTAAAAGAACTGATTTTATTAAATGTTTTAGGAACTTGTGAGAGTTTGTAAGTTTATATACTTTCGGCCTTTGTTATGTATTGGCTCAGTCACACTTGTCTTCTGTACTAGCTCGTATGTACTGGTGAGGATCAAGCATAGACTATCCACTTCTGTACTCCAGCGTTATCCAAAAAACAACTGGTGCTTCTCAAGTCTTATCTTTCAGTGGAAAAAAATTGGCATCTCTGTGTAACTTGGATAGTTAAAATTGTGAGTTACATTAGATCAAAAGCACAACTATTTCCTATATGTTAATGCAATTCCTTCTTTCATATTGGTGTGAACCTGAAGTTTATGTAATATACAATACATGGGAAGGTCTGCTGCTGATGGGTGTATTATGGGCAGTATATGGGTTAATCGAAGTTCAGGACACCTTGCACTTGAGACAACTTTATGATGTACTTTTTTTAAAGGCAGAAAAAATTAATTTTCTGCCTTGTTCAATTTAGTATGAGTATAGAATTTTGCATGAAGCATGTTCGATGTGTGATTCAATCTGAACATTTCCTCTAAGATGATTATTAATTAATTTCTTCCTTGTTTACAGAATGGGCACAGTGGTGTTAGGACACAGGCAACACTTGACAGTAAGTTTTCAAAGCTTGGTTGAGCACAGGACTTTCTGTTCGTTCCTTGCCACTTGCTGTGCACACAAGCATAGCAGTGACATTGGGTTTAAGGTTTTATATTGTTCTCCCTGATTAATTTATGGCTGACCTATTTGACTTTATTTGTGCTTACATAAAATGCTGCTTGCTTCTTGACTACAAGTGAAATATAAAGGCAGGTCTATTAAATCTACAAACCTAAACAGCCTTAGAATTAAAGAAGCTGTTTTGCTGCTGCTTTTCCTTTTGAATTTACCTGCCAAAAATAATTTAATATAAAATAATAAATATGAAATTTTTTTTAGCAATTTTTCCAGTTCTGAGTTGGGAAGCTGCAAATAGCATTTAACTATAGTGAAACAAAGTCATATTCTTTGAGTGCCCCTCTCAATAGGTGTAGTTCTGTCTCTGCCCTGTTAAAAGCCTCTGGGGAATAAAAGTGAGAGACGTGTTCCCTCATCTGAGTTTCTTGATACCTTGCAAACAATATCTCAGTACTGATGCTAGTATAGGTGTTGGTTTCTTCGTCTTCACCCATTTCTAATGTAGCATGGACCTGTAGCAGGCCTGCAGCTCTTTACTTGGGAGTTAAAATAGTTACAGTATTCACTCTTCTGATCTGTGTGCTGCTCTGTGGAAGTTTCCAAGTACAGCGGTGTAAGTTAATATCTTTTGGAATTCCAATACCTCAATTTTAGGACTAACCTCCTCTTAAACATCTCTTCAGGTAGGCCATCAGTGGCTCAGTGTTTTGTTAGTGCCAAGTTGAATTAAGAGGAACAGAAATGTGTAAGCTCCAAGAGTTACTATGTAAAAGATTGACGTATACAAAGACAGGTTTTCAACAGGAAAACTTCTGTAATGTTGTGTACAGGGTTAATAAATAATTTATGACATTGACTACAGAACCTGTCCATTTTTCTACAGAAAACAAAGAATCTGAGAATTCCTAATACTTCTGTATTCTGTAATGGCTTTACTAGTCTCTTTTCCTATGCCAGTTCTCCTTCAAGAGCATTTGTTTTCTTCTTCCATCGAGTCTATTTTATGCATCCAAATGATTTTGAATTTGTCTTAACTTTTATAAGTACTTTCTCCCTTGCGTATGTGCTGTAATGTTCTTAGTTGTTCATCTCTCTCTTCTTTGCAGTTCTTCTTCTTTAATATCCAGATCTCGAGCTTCCTAAATCCTTAATTCAAAGTACGCTGATGTGTTTTACTTCTGACCATCCTTTCTTGTCTCCTGGTTTTCTTTGTCTTGCGCATTGCATTTAGGCATCTTGTGGAGGATCTTAAGATAGTGATTCTGTCCCTTGTGTTGAGGACATCTACTTTTATTTTAAGATGGGAATCCTGCTCTTAATACATTGGGAATTTTAAATGCTATTTACTCCCTTTTTCTATGATATTTACCAGGAGTTATTAGGTGATACAGTTGCTGCCTTCATAATCATGTTTGTCACTTGGGTTTCTTTCTTTAAGAGGCCATACTTATTGCCAAGGCCCTGACCACTTGATTCCTGTTTAAAGTTTTATATTGCAACCCAACAACCTGACTTCAGTCATTTAGCTAGGAAATCAAATCAATAAAGTGAAGAAACTCTTAATATATAACTTCCAAGTGTATTTGATTTTTGTTTGGTGACCAGTCTAAAAGTGTCTTCATATACATCACAAGTCAGTAATGATCCACTGGGTGGTGGTCCCTGGTATGATAGGGGAACATGGCCCAGCAGAATGTAGGGCTTAATTTTCTGAGTTTTACTGGTGAGTGAGTGTCTCTAATTCTTTGTTATTTTTGTAGGAGAAGAAGTAATTGAAACAACTGGGGATCATGTTGGGCAGTAGAATTTTTAAGCATCTTATTACAGTATAGTGATCGTATAAACAAGTTTTAATCTCTGTAACCTAAAAATTGTAAGATAAAATCTAACACTTTTTATTGTATAAGGAAAGGGAGTCAATATTTGACAATTCCTTAGCCATAGAAAATGCTTAATGCTGTGCTCAATTCTGGCCTTTCATTGTAGCTTCCTTCATTCTACTGCAGTGCACTTTCGACTGAATATACCAAAGTGATAAGTTGTTATGTACCCCTGTATTCCAGCAATCTTGGTCTCCATCCCCGAAGGTGCTGTGTAGTCTGGAATGAAGAAACAGCTGTAGGTGAAACTAGATTTGTACAGTGCCTTGAAATGGCAGAAATGACTTGTGTTTGCTGAACCAAAAGCAGGGAATTTTAAAATTACATGTGAGCCTAAATTAATAATCCAGATAGTGGCCAATGAAGTGCAAAAGACAGTACTTTGCTACATGTGTAGCAGTGATAATTGTAAATTTGTTGGAAGTAGAGAGCTTAAAGAGAAAAAAAAATGGTAGTTCAGTTGTGTTTGAATTTTCCTTCATAGCCAAATTGCTTGATATAGTTACCAGTTCTTAATGGTCAGATTTTTGCAGACCAAGGACAGAATACTGGCGTGTTCTTGCCATCTGGGCTGGAATGTCAAATATGCTGTAATTTTATTTGAATGCCTCTTTTTAACTTGTTGCAGCTACTTCATCAATTGCAGCACCTAAGACAGAGCCTTCTCCCTCACTACCTTCAGCTGGTTCTCTGCCCAGTGTGGTGTCCACCACAGCCTCGATTCTGCCTTCATCATCGCAGCATGTGGCAGCATTGCCCAGCTTGCCTCAGTCCAGTGATCTGGCCAGCAGCTCACTCTCCCAGCTGAGCAGGTACAGTAGAGTTGTGGCAAACTGAGGGGTTCAGTTTTGAGGATAGGACTGCTGTAGGCATGGTTCCATATGGGGCTGTCAGGCATCAGGTGTCCCTTTTCTGATGTGAACCAGAATTAGGAGAGAGATTCGGAAGAGAACAGAGTGTTTTCTGCTTGCAGAGTATGAGCTCTGGGCTGCCTCCTAATGGCAGAGCAGTTGCTGCCCTCAAGCTTTCATGATACCTCTACAACCTTGTGTTTCAAGAGGTTTGCTTCAATCATGGTAGCTAAATCAGCTAAATTGATTCTCCTAGTTTATTTTTCTTACTTTGTACCTGCTGTTCTTGTTCAGTGTTGTATGTCTGAAATCATTCTTTAACAGTTTACTACATGGCCAATTCGAAATACTGTAGTCTCATTTATAGTTGTATTTCTTAAAATGAAAACCCAGAAATAATTTCACAGGAAAAGTGTGTGTGTTTTCTTTTTCTAAGAGATTTCCTTAAGATACTTCAAAATATCAACTTGATGTTCCTGGAAGTTCATCTAACGCAGTTCAGATCATTTGCACTGTCTCTCTGTTTTTCTGAATGCCTGTTACATCCTCAGTTGATGCCTTAGGATTTCAGCTTTTATATTTTTCATATACTTGTTATCCTGTAATTCTTTAATGTATATCTCTAAACTCCATATAGAGTGTTAGCTACTGTCTTCACACTTTGGTCAGACAGGACAATTCTTTTCTAGGCCTGGGACTCAAGGACACCTCACTGTCTTAGGCCCTGAAAAGTATAAACAAAAGTGTGTTGGGGGGGCGGAGCAAACTTGGGGTAAAATGACTTCATTACCTGAAGCTGTAACTGAAAGATTAATCCCCAATATGCAAATAGAGCAAACTTACAGAAGTATGAAAAGTCATGACTGGTCATCCATTTTTGGGTATAGCCCCTGAGGGGGGCTTAGTCTGCTCTTAAATATACCTGAAGGCCCTTCAATAAATACCACCAGTTTTTATTCTCCTAATTTTTAGATAAGCCCAAAAAAAGGCATCAAGGTGACATCCTGAAGCTGTATTGATTGAGTTATATTTTTGATACTCACCTTGGCACTATATTTTTACTACAAGAAACTGATTTGAGATATCAGGAGTTTTTCCCCTGTTTCACAGCCAGGACATTTTTTTTTTAAACACTCTAGTACTTTTTTGTTAAATAAAATAGTAAATATGTCAAACAAGAACTATTCCCTTTACACTTGTCACATTTCCCCGCACTGATTTGTTGAAAAGCTGTATAAATGGATAGAAATTTCAGCGGGGGGTCCATACCGTGGGACAGATACAAAGTTTACAGCCATCCTCAGGATGCCTGAATTCCGAGTGTGTCTAACTTGGTAGGGCTGAGGGCTGTGGTCTGTGTCTCTACCATAGGTCCGATAGTGAATGAAGGCTTATCAGAAGAACTGGGAAGAGTGGGTGAGGGAGTGGTATAAAACTCTTATTTTGGACTGAACTATGATTTTTTCCTTTGCTGCCTAAAGTGAGTGATGTTGTTGTAATTCCTGCAGAAGGGGGACAGTTTTGAAAGTTAATCTCTGAAACTGTGAGAGTTTATTCTGGGCCCACACCTTGAAGAGCTACCAGAAGTGTTTGCCCTTAAATTAGGTCATATAATGTAGCTGTCAGCATTGGTATGAAAACTGCTGTATTTTCTTGAGGCTATTTCCAGAGAGAGCACAAAACTAGTTTTGTTGTTAGGATCTTTCCTGCTTCTTCTCTAATAAGGAAGGGATTTTTTTTCCTTTAATAAGGAAGGGCATAACTTGTCAGTTTAAATGTTCAAGTGCCAGTTCCAGTCACCTTTCAGGGAGACATTTGAAGATACTTGGATGAATTGTGGGGCAAATACCCTGCAGTTCTAATTGGTTGAATTAATGCTATGCACCTCAAAATGTGAGAAGTGCCACAAATGAGTCAAACCAAAGCACTGCCTCTCTTAAAACCTGTCCCCCATTTTAAGTAGCATCAGAGAAAGAATGACAAACAGGGCTTGTGCTTGTGTGAACCTTG
This sequence comes from Donacobius atricapilla, assembly GCA_013397315.1. Taxonomy (NCBI): domain Eukaryota; kingdom Metazoa; phylum Chordata; class Aves; order Passeriformes; family Mimidae; genus Donacobius; species Donacobius atricapilla. The sequence goes on along the minus strand of WBMY01010905.1, from coordinate 9,372 downwards.
TTTTGATTTTGGACTTTGTGTCATGGAGTCATCGCGATTTGATTCCTGAAGCAGCTATAGTTTTTCTTAAGATACAGTAAATTGAAAAATACAAATGAAAGGTGTTTTAGATGTTTCGTGTTAGTAATGACTCTGTATTTTATTTTTTTCATTAAAAGGTAGTACGAGACTAATTAAGGGGAAAAGTGCCTGTAGAGATATGTAAATGTGTCTGTACTCATACACACACATTTACATACCTCTGTGTATATATGTGTATATATACACACACTCTTACATGTAATTTTTTTCTTTAATGACTCTGTTACTCAAGATGTGCACACATACCTAGAATTTTTATTCTTTAACTAATGTTCTACTGCATATTTGTATTTGTTAAAAAGGGAAAATTAATTTTATTAATTCTTTACAACTTCCTTCCAGCTCCCTTTCCAATCATCAGAGCAGCCTCTCTCCTGCCTCACTGTTATCTTCAAACACATCACATGTGGTAAGTCCTGTTAGTATTAAAACAAGTGCTTGGCAGGTGGTTTATCTCAATTAGGACCATCTCTTAAGGTTGGATGTCTCTCAGTACCCCAAGAACCAAAACAAGAGCCTTACCTCAGAGAAAAAGGACTGTCAGCCCTCTAGTGAGGGAAAAGTGGTTACCATTTGTGATTTGTGCTAGGTCAGGAATAGCTATGACTGACGCTTGCCAGTTGCAAGGCTGTGAGGGAAATTGTTGTGCCAGCTAGGGGAGATGAAATAAAAAAAAAAAAAATCTTGCTTGTAACTAGTTTATTAAAAAACAAACAACAACAACAAAACCCCAAAACAAACTTCAACGTGGCAATCTGAAATGTCTCCAAAATGTGTATTGTTAGCAGTCTGGAGAGCACTGCAGAGGTTAGCTGACAAAATGCAGGTGATGGAATGATATATGCTACATTTGAGTTACTGTATTATAATTTTGTGATGGTATACCAATTTGAGTTTAGCTCTCATACAATAATTTTCTTTAAATCACAAGAACATCACAAGCATGCAACGTAGTTACTTGTTTGGTACATAGATAATACATATCTTTTGCATGTGCTGTTGTTATTTTAAAAGTTTTTCTTGGTATTTTTTTTAGTTTTCCCTTTTTCCCAGCATCTTTCACTGTGGTTTATTTGCTTTGTGATCCTCATTCTTTTTGTCTCCTTTTCTAGCACACTAGTATTGAGAACACAACTTCGCTCCAGCCCTCAACAACCTTTTCAACTGCTTCAACCTCAGCCACTAGCACCACCTCCTCGGTTGTCAGCATGGCAAGCAATATGAACACTACAAACAGCCTTGGCCTGAGTGTTACCAGTGTGTCTATACCAGCTGCTACCACACGGGCAGCTCCCTTAGTGTCTTCAGGTTCGCAATATTGACTGATCACGTGGATAGACAGAGGATTTCAGTCAGCAGGGCTGTCAGTTGAGCATCTCACCTGCCATAACAACGCTAAGAAGTCCACAGTCTTCACTGGCATTTCCAGCATGCTGTATTTGCTGGCTTATGAAATAAAGTTGCCTGGTTTTATGTATTTGAAATATTTGTTAGGATTTTACATGGCATTTATATAGCACATTCCATCCCCAATGAGCTTTATAAATACACACTAGAGCTTTATAAATACAATGACTTGGGAAGTTTTGGGCTATAAGATTCACCCAGATTGTGATCCGAGTTGTGATCAACTCCTGACTATGAGTTCACATAAGCTTAAGTTTCAGGCTTTTCTGTGACTTGAATTCATACAGGAGTATCAGAATATACTGCAGTGTCGACATTATCGTATATCACATCCTTACTGCGACTTTTTCAGAAAGGAAAGAAATGTCTGGGTCATTGCACAGCAAATAGCACTTCAGAATGAGGGTCCATGGAGAAAAAGGGCTGGGCGGCTTCTTGCACTGAAGTGGAAGTGGTGCTAAATTCTCTTTCTTCTCTGATAAATACTGAACTACTAAAAGGAAATCTTATAGAGAGAAGTGAGTGGTGTATTATTAAGGATCAGGCTTAATTACAGAAGTATTTCTCATTTCTATAGCTTGTAAATGAAGTGTCTTAAAACTGGCCAAAGTGCATTGTTCTTTCACTGTTCTGCTTCCTAACGCTGCTTCATGAAGGCAGCTGAAACAATTTCAGTCTTCTCTTTGCTATTCCTAGCTATAGTAAGTCACCCACAGAACGCATGTTGGCAACATGTAGTGCTTTCCAATCTATTGCTGGTGATAAAGGGAATGTGTTGACAGAGCAGAAAATGCAAGGAGAGAATTTGCTCTCTGATTAAGAACGATTTCTAAATTTGTCTTCAGGAAAAGACTGAGCAAAAGAGAAGTTTCTGTAATTCTTGTAATCCTCTTGGTCAAAGTAAATGACAAAATCAGGCTATTCTCTGATAGGACAGTTTTCAGGCTTAAGTTGCCTGTGCTTTCCTTCCCTTGAGGCATGGTTAAACTCTTCAGGCTGTTTTGAGCATATTCATCAAACAGCACAAAATCTCCTCTTTATAATCTAAGATGGTGCAGCTGCCACAACTTGTGAGCTATCTTGTGAGCTATCTTCAGCTCAATGCTGAAGCCTTTTCTTTTCTAAAGGCTTGTTAAAGTGTCTGTATTTTGATTCTACAGGCAAAGCTCCCCCAAACCTGCCCCAGGGTGTACCACCCTTGTTGCATAACCAGTATATTGTGGGACCTGGAGGACTTCTGCCTGCCTACCCAGTAAGCAGTTCCATTGTTTCTGTCTTTGATTTCTTAGTCCTTGGCGCAAGTGGGCCCTCCAGACCTGCTACTGTCTATGCCAAGGCATTTCTGGTGGCACATGTTACACCTGGAATTCTTGTTCCAAATGCTAAGGAACATCTGAAATATGTTCAATAGAGGCTTAGTGTTGATTGTAAGCTGCAGAGCTTTTGGTACAGACCTGATCTGGCTGCTGTTGAAGCTAAACATGGGCATGGCTGTGGTTTTCAGTGTTAACAGATTTTTGGCCCTTTGAATAAATTTAGGTTCCTTTAGTTTTGTGTAATTGGAATGGATTTGCCATAGCAGTGACTGAAATGTGCCATGTGTCCCATCTGTCATGGTTTGAAAGACTGCACACAGCTTTTTGATGTCTGACCAGCATCAACATATTTTTGGTTATCTGTTCTTTGAATCCAAACCTTTATATCAGTAATTTTTCTATATCAAACTGAATGTGAGGAGATACCCAGGAGGTTGTGTTGTGGCCAAGTCATCAACTCTTAAATCTTAATGCTCTTTCAAGCAATGATTACAGCAAAGAGGGCTGTTCTTACTCCCAAATCTGAATGCCCGGTAGATTTTTTGTAAGTTCAGAAATGATGTGTCTGTGAAAACTATTGAAGTTGGGACAGTTAAACTCTCCTCAGAGGATGTTGTCACCAGGAAACAGCATCAGAGTGACAAACCTTTTTAACTTCGGTTCTACTCTCCTTGAAATGCTACAGTGCCCCATGATAGCACAAAGCGACATACAGCTGTAGACCTTTAACACAGGCTGGGCTTAAGTCAAACTCAGTTCAAAGCCCCAAATTCATTACCATCAGAAAAAGGTGTTATAATGCTGTTGTATTTTTATCTGTCTTTAAGCAGATTTACGGTTATGATGATCTCCAGATGCTTCAATCCAGACTGCCAATGGTAAGTAAATGGCTTACTTAATTTTAAACACATTATCTTCACTGTTGATCATTTGTGCCACATAAATTGGTTCGTTTAATGGTGGTTAAGAGCTTTCTCTTACATTCTGTATTCTTTTTTTAAAATTTATACAAGGATTGTGTAAATTGTTACGGAGCAACTGTTGCATCATGCATTTGTCCAGGTGCAAAATCTCTAAATAGACACAAGTGTGCTCTGTGCTCCCAAGTGGAGAAATGTCTAATTTTTGTAGCAACATTATGACATTTTGTCTAATCTATCTGAAGTATAAGTGTTTTTTTTTTTTACCAAGAGGTAAGGTTGAACAGCAACTACAGAAGCTGGTAGGCAGTAGGTGTATCTGATAGGTTTTGGAGGTGCTCATAGGTATTGACCTTTGCATATGCATCATGGCAACAAATGCAGGTGAGCTGCGGGAGGAAGAGTGTGCAAAGTTTATTTGTTCTCTGGATCCAGAATGCAAATGGCATATGAAACAGGCTGAACTCCCAGGTGGATTCAGAAAGGGCCTCAATCGAGATTGCAAAACAATAAAGAATTTTCCTATTAGAAATGTAGGTTAAGGAACTTGGAGAAAAGGTTTGGTAGCAGATAACTGAGAACAGTGACTTACTAGAGTGATGCAGTGTTTCTGTAGAGGCAGAAATGGAGCAGTAAGCAGTGGTCTGAGAAGACTGGATGAATGGCATAATGTAAGACCCAAATAAGTACCAGGTATTCCAATCAGAGCTTGGAGCTGCCAGAGTCACATAGTTTAAAGGCGAGTTCAGAGATGACTCAGAAAAAGCCCTCTTAGACTGCAGACCCTGAATTTAAAAAAACCAGCACTGAGCATATGAATAAAGACTTTTACCAGAGGAGGTCATGATACTTGAAGAACTGTGAACTGAAATGCATGGAATTATTTCTGTAACAAGATGCAAAATATTTGAAGTTGCAGAGCCAGGAGACATATATTGTAATGTGTTAACACTGGCTAGATGCCTGGTGGCCACCAAAGTGCTCTATCACTCCCCTCCTCATATGGTCAAGGGAGAAAATACATCCTGAAAGGCATGTGGGGTGAGATAAGCACAGGGAGAAATAACTTGCTGGTAACAGTCATGGGCAAAAGAGACTTGATTTAGGGGAATTATTTTAACTCATTAGCAATCAAAGCAGAGCAATTACTATGTAGATAATGAAATAAAACCAAATCTACAGAATACCTTCCCTTCACCTCTCACGTTTTCCTGGACTCAGTTTCACTCATGGTTGTCTCTACCTTCATCTCCAAGGTGGCATAGGAGGATGGGGAGTAGGACTACCTTCTGTGCCATCACACTTTTGGTTCCTCTTCACACTCTTCCCTGCTCCCATTTTGGTTCCACGGTCCTCCAAAACTTCAACACGAGTTGTTAAATATTTTATATTGGAAGAGGTAATCTGATTGCAAGCACCTCTGCCATGGGAAGGGAAACGTTTTCCTGGGCCACATTGCACAAAACCCCATCCAATCTGGCCTTGAACACTTGCATGGATGCGGTAGTTTGGCTAGCTCTAGGACTTGCTCCAGCACCTCACAATCCTCATAGTAAAGAATTTCTTCCTAATGCCCAATGTAAACCTACTCTCTTTTGGTTTAGAGACATTCCCTATAGTCCATTGCCTGTCACTGCAAATGCTGTTCAAAATTCAGTTTGCTTCTTTTTTGTAAGGTCTGTTGAAATTTTGTAAGGCTATAGTAAGGTCTGCCTGGAGGATTCTCTTCTCCAGGCTGAAGAACCCCAACTATGTCACCTGTCTTCATAGCCGAAGTGCTTTGATGCTCTGATTGTGTTTGTGGCCCTCTAGTGGACCTTCTCCAATAGGTCTGTGCCTTCCCTGTCATGAGGCCTTCAGATACAATAAATCGGGAAGGGAGGTGGAAACTATTGAGGAAAAAAAGGCCCAAGACATAATTGTGATAATGATACCTCCTTCAGCAGGTGCCAGTGACAAGAGTGAGCAGGGGATATGCAAAGCCCTGTTTGGAGCAGGGCTTGGAGTATGTGTTGAGTGGAGATGACTTTCCCCTGGGCCAGAAGCTGATTGCAGTGCTAGTGAGATGAGAGGCAATGGCAGTGTTTTGTCAGAGGTCTTTATTTTATGTGGCATAAATAAGCAAATAAATAGATAAATAAATAAGTACATAAATAGATAAATAAATAAGTGTATAAATAAGTAGAGTAATCCTTTGTCCATGTCAATAACAGAGGCCTTATCAATGGAGGTGCAGTGGTTGTAGGCTGCAGGTGCAGTCAGTTGTTACAGCCCTGTCCATTGTCCCAGACTGGGGGAAGGTGAGGTGGGAAGGTGGGTTTGTGGCATAGGTGTGGTAGCATGGTCGGGGTGTGGGTTGTTGTGCAGGAGCTTGTGCTAGCGGCGCATGGTGCGTGTGAGGTTGTGGAGGTGCTGTAAAGAGGCACGAGCTTCAAGGCGGACGTGGTCCCAGGCGCAGGCGCTGTGATTGTGGGTGCGGAGGAAGAGGTGGATGTCCTTGAAGTACTTGTTGATGGTGAGCAGCGGGTTGCGTGGTCCTTTGAAGAGCATGGCGTTGTCGGGGAGGCATTGCTCGAGGTAGTGGATGTGGTGCTGGAGTTTGTTGAGGAGGTCGTTGCGAGCCTGGGTGGGCCAGTGCTGGTAGGTGCTGTTGGTGCTGAGGGTGTGGAAGAGACGCTGGAGGATGCGTAGGGCGGCGGCGGCAGCTTGGTGCGGGTGGAGGTTGTTGTGGAGGAGGGTGTCCGGGAAGAAGGGCGGCTCTCGGAGATGGCAGGGCTGTGTGTGGTTGGGAGCCATGTCCTGGAGAAGCTGGAGTTCGTTGCCGGGGAAGGTGTCATCATGTGTCCAGAGCTGTTGGCAGGCGAGGGTGGTGGCGAGAGCAGTGAGGAGGAGCAGGAGGGCCGAGGCAGCGTGCGGCAGGCGTGGCTGTGGAGCTGTGGGTGTAGCCATGGTGGGTCTGTGGGTGCTGTCAGGTAGTGCTGGGCAGGAGTCTGGTGAGGCCCAGTGGTGCTGGTGGTGGTAGTGGTGGCTGTGCTTGGGGTGCTGCTGGGTATGCAGCTTTGTATCGCAGCACCTTTCCCTTCATCGTTTTCTGATTAGCAGTAGTTTCTGTCTGTGGTTTCCAGTCTGGGCTGGTGGCTGTGGCAGTCTCAGGGCAGTGGTGTTTGCTGGGCTGTCTGTGGCTGGGGAACGCGTTGTTGTTTTCTGGTCTGTGGAAGTGGTGTTGCGGATGTGTTTCTGTTGGTTGTGGAGAGTTGAAACTCCAAATTTCATATTGTTCAGTTGCGATGATGTTGTGGGTTTTTTTGTGGTTTTCCTTTCTCTCCGGGGGCATCTCTCATTCCTCTTGTGTTTCGCTGAATTTCCGTTCTTGCCCGTAGCAGGACACTACTTCAGTTGTCATACATTATCTTGGACTTTACCCTTTTTCCTAAACTTATGTGTGATGGTGGACAGGGGAAATAACAGAGTTTTCTATTTTGAACAGTGATGCAATCAATCTCACTGAACTCTTCTAAAGTCATGCATTTCAAGGATTTTTAAAGTAGTGTTTGCTGACTGAGAATGTCACTGGTGGAGATGTGCCAACTAAGTTCCTAGTGCAGAAAAAAGGAAGTGGTGGTACAGGTAATTTACTAATAAGTAAGTACTAAGTTTCTGGTAGGGTGCTGAGCTGATAGAGCTGTCCTAGCTTATAATGCATTAGAGTCAATAATTTTATTTTCTGTAAAATTCTAGTTTCACACCTTAACTACCGGTATTTCCACCACACACCTTCTATTGTGTATGGAAGTTCCTCCCTGGAGTGGAGACACACCTCTAGGTTATTCCTTGAGGCTGAAAAAAAGTCATCAGGTTAATTGCATTATTCTCTAGTTCGTTATTAAGCTGGCTTTTAAAGGATTGGTGTAATAGAGCACTCTACAAGTAGCTACAACTATCTATAACATGTCATAAGTAATTCTGATCAAATTTCTTTGATCATTGTCATGAACAATTTTAATTATTTGTTTTTCTGATATAAATATATTTCCTATGTATGATATGTCCATCAGGACATATGACTTTCAGGACAAAGTCATATAAAGGCTCAGTTACACCTATATAATTCTTTAGAGATGATGCATTTACCAAGTCTGGGACTAGGATTTGATTAAGCTGCACCTAGACTTCTCTGAGAAGGAGTTTAGCAAGCAAGGAGGTTCTTTCTGAACCTCATCTGGAAGCCTTCCGTGATAAATGTTGTCCAAAGCTTCCGTTCTGCCTGAGACATGTCCCAGGTTTTTTTTTTTTGTTGTTTTGTTTTGGATTTTTTACAGTATGCTTGTTTTCTTTGTTTTCATATGAATAAATTATTTCTTTGTAGCCCTTGAAAGAGTTGTGAAATGGTTTATTTCTCAGGAACCTCAGGAGCTGGATAAGTGATTAAGTTGAGGAGGTGGCTCTGGGTCTAAGCGCCTAAGCACTGAATGTTTGTCGATAAAGCTTCTGCAGTCTCTTGCTTCCCTTTTGCAATTTGACTTTTATTGTGATGGGGTTTAAGAAGTTTCCTCTAATCTATTACTTTTGAGCAATAAGTAATTTTTTAGAATTATTTATATTTGTCTGTTTTGCCCTGGATATCTCAAGTGCAGTGTGATGCTGAGAGGAGGTGGTATCAGAAGAGCCTGCTCATGGCCTTGTCCAGTGATGCTTTTAGATATGTCTCTAGGAATGGATATCACTCAACCTCTCTAATCCCTGTTCTGGTGTTGTATCATCAGAATACAAAAAACAATACAAATTCATTTATTCTTTCATGTTTGAATTTCCTGTATTCCAGCTTGTGTCATGACTGCCCACTTCTGTTTTTGTCCGAGAGTGGTTTAGTTCCTTCCTTTAGTGGTTTAGCTGCCGCAGAAAAGATAGAACCAATGAGGTCCTCATTCCTGACATCACAGGGTACTTCTGGATAGAAGGATCAGGTAGACAGTGGTACAATGTGGAAGTTTCATCTTGAGGGGTCCTGCTATGTGCTTGAATATATAAGAGAGCTGGTAGAAAAGCTCACCAAGCCACCCCCCATCATTTGCCAGCAGTCCTGGCTAACCGAGGAGGTCCCAGGCAACTGGAGGGTAGCCAGTGTAATGCTTATCTGCAGAAAGGGTCAGAAATAGAATCCAGGGAGCTACAGGCTTGTCAGCTTGACCATGGTGCTGGGGAAGCTCATGGAGACCTTCTTGAGTGCCTGTCGTGACATGTACAGGAGATCCAGGGGATCAGGCCCAGCCAGCATGTGTTTGTAAAAGGCATAACTGCCTGACCCAATCTCCTTCTGTATCACAGGGAGCCTCTTAGTGGATGAGGGAAAGTCTGGGGATGTTGACTTCCTGTGCTTCAGAAAAATCTTTGCATCCTATAGAATTCTCCTGGAGCTGCTTGTAGCTTCGACGCTCTGTTCTCCGATTTAAACACTGGCTGATGGCCTGGCCCAGAGAGTGCTGATGAATAGAGTTACTTGAAGCAGGCAGGTGGTCACTGGTGGTGTTCCCCACAGTTCAGTTCTGGGGCCAGCTGTTTGATGTCCTTACTGATGAACTGGATGAGGGAATGGAGAGCACCCTCAGTCATTTTGAGAACAGTACCAAGTTGGATGGGAATGTGGATCT
>WBMY01010904.1:49824-87444 GCA_013397315.1 Donacobius atricapilla | reverse complement strand
CCAGGGCTCGTCCTTTCACTGGGACCCTCCTGCTGGGGGTCACACACGGAGAGGAGACAATTCTCAGCTGATTTCCCGGCTGATCATGCACAGGTCACTGCCTGTCCACGGCCCCTTTCTCTGTCTGCAGCGTGGGGATGATGCTCCCAACCTCCTCTGCCAATTCCTCTGGAATTTACTGATGAAAAGAACCCCAATCCTAACACAGACGTTACTTCTCATTCACTAAGGGCATTTAAAAATCCTTTTTTTTTTTTTAATTTTTTTATTTTTTTTTAAAATGGGTTATGGTGCCAGGAGCATCTGNATTTTTAAACTATGATAATAAAAACCTGTGACCTTCCCCGTGCTGAGCACAGTGAAAACAGATCCCACAGACATGACATAAAAACCAGAGCGCTGCAGGGAGAAAATCTAAGCCCAGATAACCTTTTCTGTTTAACATTTCAGGGCTGCTCGACACAAAATGCTTCACTAAAACAAGAAAACACTGAAGCACACATTGCAGCTAAAAATTTTGCGTTCTTTGCGGGTAGAAGAGCTTTACGAAACATTATCCACGCCATCCTGAGCCACTTCCAAAGCCAGGCAGACTGAAAATCAGGGAATTCACGGCTAGGCAAGCCCCCAGCCTGTAGCTTTATGTATTTCTTGCTTAAGTGACTTTACTCCAGTGTGCACGGAGCAGGTGGTTGGACTGGTTCTGAGCAGCACTCAGACAATACCCAGTGTAAATCACAGCCATGGGCATTTTCCCAGGAGGAAAGGAGGGGAAAGGAGAGCTTGGATCTTCCTGCAGCACCAGAGGGCTCAAGATTGAAAGTGGGAGGTGCAAACTGCCCACGGACGGGGCCAGCTCAGGCTGGCACTGCCGGGCAGAGCTGGGAGGCTCTTCCTCTCCCCACAGCCACGGCAAGCCCTGCCTGGGGCTCCTCTGCCACCTTCCAGGGGACTGGCAGGGAGCCGGGAATGGCACTCCAAGGGAATGGCAGCGTTAATCCCTTCAGCTCTGCGTGTAGGGACCCACAGCACATAAAAACTCCTCCTTCCCCAAGTGCCGGGGAGTTGTTCCATGCTGATCCCTGCACCGTGGCAGAAGCTGGAGAGTCCAGCCAAAATGTTTGGCCTTTGTCCTGGTTTAGGGCAATTCTTGGGAGGAAACTTCCAGGTGGGGTCCTTCTAGAAAGAAAATCCAAGTGGCCCCTTCCCCAGCCGGTTGGGGAAAAATTTCCTTGGAGAAAAGTGGAAAAAACCCTGTTTATTCAACAAGCAAAGTGTTCACAAGCATTAAAAAAAAAAAAGAATAATAGTAAATAATAAAACCTCTCTCTGTTCCGAAGAGAGATGGCGAAATTGAGAAAGTCCTTGCCATGGGTTGTCATCAAAGGCACCATTAAAATGTGGGTTTTCTTATCTTCTTTTCTGTTAGAGCTGGGGTTAAATGCTAGAGAGACGGAGTTCATATTCAGACTCACATGTTTATTAATTCTTATCTACGTTACAGTCTCACAAGCTGTGAGTTCTAGCTAACAAAGTGAAAACCGCCTCTGTCTCTATCTCTCTGCAAGGTCTTTTAAGCACAAACTGTCCAATTATGAAATGACACCGAAATTATCCCCATTTTTAACCCAATAACCAACCACCCATGGTCCACAATGTGGATTCCTCTACCCAATGACAAAACACCACCCAGAGCCACGAAGAAGAAGGTGAAAAAGAAGGACTGGCCTCTGCCCTAAAACCTCCATCCTGCTCCATACACACCACTATATTCCAAACCCCAAAACTCCAAGTTTTCCACCCTGTGAGATCACACACTTCCATTCAAACTCCACACCCACAATCCCAGTGCTGTCACTCAATTTTGGAAGCCTGTTCCACGGCCTCAGGTCAGTGCAGGGTTTGTTCGGGGCTCAGTGCCTGTCAGCACAGAAATCTGAAATTCTCAGTGCCCAGGGCTCCAACAGGTTTCAGCTCAGCTTGCCCAGGCCCTTCTCAGTCCCTCTGGCACTGGAAAATGCCAATGGGCAGCAGGTGTGAGCTCTGTGTGTTTTTCTGAGTTTTCAGTCCAGAGCAGCTTTAAAGAGTTCCAAGAAAAAGCAAAAGAAACACAGTCTAGGGAAATTCTCTGCCTCAGCTGGATAAAAACTCACTAAGCGGCAAAGGAGAGCTCTCTCCCCGCGCTGTCTGCCTGCAGAGAGCACAGTCCAGGAGCAGAACGCAGAGGAGAGAGTCCAGTTCCTAAAACAAACCCTGCGCTTCTCCTTTCCCCGCTTTGCTGTCAGAACCAGTGTGAGAGGTGCAGAGCTTGTTTCTGGGCTAAACAGATGAACGGGGGTACAAACGCCATGAAGTCACCCCAGGACAGCCTTCCAGAGGCAGGGGAGGGCTTTCCCTGTGGATTTCTTACCCCCACTCCCATGGCAGCAGCCCTTTCTCAGCAAGGAGAAAAAACCCCTCATTTTTCCTTTAATTGCGCACGTCCCAGCCCAGACCGTGGCACCAGGGCCAGGCGCTGGGGTCAGGGATGCTGTGGCACCTTTGGGTGCCCTGGCAGCCGCCATGGAGACGCGCCCAGCCCCTCCACGGCTTTGGCAAACACGGAACAAGTTTTTCCTGACCCCAAGTATTTTCTGCAGCGGGCTGAGCGCGAGTGCAGGCAGGATTTCACACCGAGCTGTGCAACAGCCCCATGTGATCCTCAGATTCCACAGGGAAAATGCTCTTTGCAAGCTCAGATCGCAGCCCGGTTGTGCAACACCTCGAACTATTTCAAGGCCATTTTCTCTGACCCCAGGAGCCTTCTCTGAGTTTTTCTCAAGAGCACAAACGTGACCATTACAGTGACAATGTAATTTCTAGAGGATGAAAGTCCTAGAGTTTCTAGAGGGTGACGTTTAAGGAGGAAATGCAAATGAAAAATAAAATAAATACAGAGTGTCTGAAATACCTTCTCAGAAGGTATGAGGAGCTGAGTGGAGGATGTATTCCTTCCTTTCCTTGGAAGCAGCCAACAGAATTCCGCTGTGGTGATAATGCATGGAAATGAAAAAAAAAAAACAAAATTTAAAAAAATAGGAAAATGAAAGAAAAGGGGGGAAACAACCTTCTCTTGAAATGCCTCCATAGATGCCTTCCATGCTGCCTGCTCTAAGAGCAGCTCCACAAGAATCCACCCACTTTTCTGGGAATGCAAAAACGCAAAAAAAAAAACCAAAAAACCCACAAAAAAATTAAAAAAAAAACCCACAACTTTGAACCGCTCATTCCTAAACTCACTTCCTTCTCCCACCAAGCCACTGAAACCCCACAGTTCTCAACACCCTTTTCAACTCCTGGAATTTCACTTTGCTTCCTCCTGCCTAGCTGGCAGTGCCAGGGCTGGGGGTGGCCGAGGTGAGGCTGTGGCAGCTCCTGAGGACCACGAGCCACCCCTGGGCCAGCCCCAGCCTCTGCCAGCCGTGACTAAAGCCCTGCCAGGCTCTGCCAGCAGCTGTTGCAAGCTGTGAGCCAGGATTTTGGCATTCCCAGCTGAAACCCCAGGCACCTGTGCCCTGCCAAAGTGACAAGGTCAGCGGGGTGACACGGCAGGACGGTGCTGGGGTGACCCACATCCAACCACCTGAGTCAGGTTTAATCCCTCCCCAGGTCATGCAGCTGGTAAACATCTGGATGTGGCACCTCGGCCACCTTCCAGGGGGAATTATCCTGCCAGTCTCGTCCTGCTGAAGCAGTCGGCAATTGTTTGTGCAGTCACATTGCTGCACTGACCTGCTTCCCATCACAAAAACACCCCCCAAAAGCCACATTTGCTCAGCAAATCTTTGCCAAATAATGCTCAGTTTGGTTCCATATGAAACTGGGAAGAAATTTCTGCCCACTCAAAGTGATTTTTGGTGAAAAATGGACGTGACTCCATCCCAAAAACACCCCAAAAAGCCACAGAACCGAGTTTTCCTAAGCAAATCTTTGCCAAATAATGCTCAGTTTGGTTCCATATGAAACTGGGAAGTCATTCTTGCTCAATCAGAGTGATTTTTGGTAAAAATGGATGTGACTCCATCACAAAAACACCCCAAAAAGCCACATTTCCTAAGCAAATCTTTGCCAAATAATGCTCGATTTGGTTCCAAATGAAATTGGGAAGTAATTCTTGCCTGCTCAGAGTGATTTTTTGGTGAAAAATGGACATGGCTCCATTACAAAGACAATCTCAGAAAGCCACATTGCCTAAGCAGATCTTTGCCAAATAATGCTCAGTTTGGTTCCACATGAAATTGGGAAGTAATTCTTGCCCAACCAGAGTGATTTTTGGCGAAAAATGGACGTGGCTCCATCACAAAAACACCCCCAAAAAGCCACACTTCCTAAGCCAATCTTTGCCAAATAACGCTCAGTTTGGTTCAATCGTTTTGTCAATTGTTTGCGCAGTCACATTGCTGCACTGACCTGCTTTCCATCACAAAAACACCCCCAAAAAGCCACATTTCCTAAGGAAATCTTTGCCAAATAATGCTCAGTTTGGTTCCACATGAAATTGGGAAGTAATTCTTGCCTGCTCAGAATGATTTTTGGTGAAAAATGGACGTGGCTCTTCCAGAGTCTGGAAATGGAAAATTTGCTGACCACTCACAGTTGTTTCTAGACAGCATCAGGGGCTTGGAGCAGCCTGGGACACGGCAGGGGTGGAATGGGATGTGCTCTGAGGTCCCTTTAACCCCAGGGATTCCAGGATTCCGTGATGCTGAGACGGCTCAGGACACATCACACATACCAGGGCTTTTACAAGCCTGGCCACTTCCTCCCCTGGATTTGCAGAGGTGCTTTGGGGTCAACACGCCCCTGAAAAAGCCCCATTTTCTCTTCCTGTGCGTCCAGATTCAGCTGCACAGAAGCCCAAACTCACATCCCTCTTTTAGCCGTCGCATTTTCCTGACTGCATCCCAAAGAATTCCTGCCTCTGCCGCTCTCCAGGCTGTGATGCCTGTCAGGAATGAGGCTGGGTGTGCTCTGGAGCTGCAGATTCTGACTGCAAACCACAGGCTGGCCCTTAGAGCTCCTTATCCTGCACATAAGATAATATTTTAAAGGATTTTTTTTTTTTTCACCTGAGAATGATCAAAACATCAAGACAGCAGCTGTTTGAAAGACTGGAGCTTTCAAATTCCTATAAATCATGAAATGTTGGGAATATCACCATGATGAAAGAAAGAAGTTCTGTGCTTTTTGCACCAATTTCCAGCCCTGACCCTTCCTGGCCGCCCCAGGAAGTTACGAGGAGGAAAATCAATTTTCTTTACTGTTTTTTAAACCAATATGAATCCAGTAATGGTTCATATTTAGGAGCATAAGGAAGCAGGAAGATAAAATATTAAGAAGAGTAAAACAGTCCTGGATGCTGCGACTCACTTGAGATTTGTTTTTCTTCCTCACAGACAGAAAACATCGACAGAAAATTGATTCTCAGTGACATCCCCTCTAACAAGAAGTGTGCAAATTCTGATTTTTGAACTCTCTTTGGGCAGGCAGCAGCGAGCTCAGCACACTCTGATCTATAAATTAAAGACAGCCACGGCTTTTTGATGGCCCACATAAAAATGTTTGGAATGAGCAGCTTTCCGTGTCAAAAAGTGGAAATAATGCTGTAGGAGCCCAAAAAAAACTCAGCACACAAGGGCTAGAGATGAAAAACCAATCACTTTCCCCAGGATTCACCAGCTCTTCTTCAGGTGATGGGAAGAAATAAAGGATATGTGGAAATAGATAGACATGAAATGCTGAATTCCACCTTTGTCATCTCTTTGTGGGTGTTCAGAGCCCTCCTCAGCTTCAAAAGGCTGAGGGAAAGGCCAAGTCCTTCTGGAAAATCAAAACCTTGCCCCGAAATGACCTCAGGCTGCGGTGGCTGTGCCAGGTCTGCAGGGACACCAACTCAGCACGGCATTTGCAATGAGCTTACAACATTTTAAATGCCAGCCTGAAAGCTGGCCATGAACCCCTTTGCTCCTCAGCAATTCCCGCTCATCTTTGATTAGCAAGAATGGCGAAATTAGGAGGGGAAAAAGCAGGGAAATTTAGGTTCTCATGAGCTCCGTGAGCAGCACGTAAAGCAGAATTTGCAATGCCCCCTCTCGGGAGGTGGATGCCCAGACAAGGAGTGGTTTACAGACAGTGCCTGAATTACCACTGTCCACACACCACTTGAGCTTGGTCTTAATTTGGCTCCTGGGAGGTTTTTACAGGTGCTGGGCTCATTACTTGTGGCCTCTGCATTACGGTTTAAGATCTTTGGGTTAAATTAAGGAGAAAACCAGGTCAGATTTAGCACTTGGCACTTAGAGGGAAGGGGAGTTTCTGCTCTCTGCTGAGCAGAAAAACAAGGAACCCTCAGAACTTCTTTCCTGGGTTGTGGATGGACCCAAAATAAATTCTCAGCGCCTTCCACTTGTCTGACCATGGAGAGTTCAGGGTCAGTTCTACCCTTGGCCTTGAGGGAGGGAACAAACAACCCCCAAAACAAACCAAACAAATCCTTTCTCTGCAGAATCACAGAACGCCGGGATGGTTTTATGCTGGAAGGAACCTTAAATCCCACCCAGTGCCACACTTTCCACTGTCCCAGGCTGCTCCAAGCCCTGTCCAGCCTGGCCTTGGACATTTCCAGGGATCCAGGGGCAGCCACAGCCGCTCTGGGCACCCTGCGTCACCCTCACAGGGAAGAATTTCTTCCCATTATCCCATCTAAACCTTCTCTCTTTCAGTTTGAAGCCACTCCCCTTCGTCCTGTCCCTCCAGACCATTGCAGAAATTCTCACTTCATGTGCAGGGAGGTCACAATGAGGTCTCTTCTCCAGGAAAGCTGAATAATCCTCATTTTCTCATCATCCTGGAGCCCCCTCTGGCCTCGCTGCCACAGCTCCACGTCCCTCCCGTGCTGGGGCAGCAGTGCAGGGGAGGTGACAGGGATGTGCCGGGGCACCAAGGCAGGCTGGCGCTCATTTTTCGGGGAATTTGGGGAATTTTTCGGGAATTCTCGAGGGAATCGCTGAGCGCAGAGAGTCGTGCGCCCTCTCCCGGCCTATCCGGGAAGTGCAGCCAGCGCGCTCCACCCCTGCCGAAAGCAAATTTCAGCGAATTTAAACAAACTTGAGCAAATTTAAGGAAGCTTAGGCAAAATTTGGCATCGATTTGCCGCCCCCTCTGCGGCCTCAGGTCCTTCCACCGCTCATGCTCGTCCTGCTTTATCCAAGACACATGAACAGCACAGCAAAGCTCATCGGGCAGGGGCAGTGCATTCACCTTACCCCAAAATGCTTTACAAACACTCAGTTTTACTTCGAAACCTGAAGGAATTTCACAGTCTGAGCACTGGGATCGGCCCCTATGAGTTAGGAGATGTGGCCACCCCGTGCCAAACAACACCCAAACATTCTCCTGGCTGTCTTTTTCCACACATGATCCAAATAAGTCTTCATTCCAGGGAATAAATGTGAGATATAATAATCCAGAAGGGCCACGTTATTTTTGCAGACCGGTCTTCAGGAGCCAGCGCAATGGTGGCTCATTCTGCCCCCCCAGCAGGGCCCGGCTGTGGCTGTTGTGACACACCAGGAGCACACGTGGCAATCCCAGCCCTCAGGTATGTTCCTCTCAGGACATGCCACGTCTTGCCAAGGCAGGATTTGGCTGTGGAGCAGCCCTTGCCCAGAAATTCAGCCTGGGTTCACATCTGGGTTCTGCTCCCGGGACCTTTTCAGCACAGCCGAAGTGACAAAACACAATTTTTGTGGTGACAAGTGACCCCAGCCTGCGAGGAGGACTCCAGCTGCTCAGCCACCTTGTGCTGGCTCATGAAAAACAAGATTTGCCTTTTTTACCGTGCTCCTCACCCTGGCTTTGTAACTTGCAGGAAAAAAAAAGCCCTTCAGCTGACAGACTTAAATGGAATTTTGGCCACAGCACTTCAACATCCAATCTGCCCTTCGAACTTGGCAGCTCCACACGGTGATGTGCCAGCAGCAAACCCTCTGTGTTTGGGAATGTGAATCCTGTGAATCCTGAGCCAGAGAACTGACCGCAGAGAGGTTCCCAGCTCGGTCCCCTGGCCACAGAGCACATCCTCGGGCAGGCAGGAGCGGCAGGGTAAATGTCCCGCGTGGGGCAGGGTTTCACGGCGCTTTGTTGCCAAACACTTCTCTCATTTACATTTCCAACATTCGTCCCCAGGCAAAAGCCATCGCGGTTTATAGAAGGCAAATGCAAAAGCTGCCCGAATGACCCAGATAAAGGTCCTGAACCACAAACCATTTACTAAAAAGCGCACGGTGGTTGCTTTGGCGGAGCTGTCAGCTGTAGGATGCACATCCTTGTTTTCCATCGAGCACGGGCTTAGGGACCTCAGTGCCCTGTTAAAAGCTGGCAGTGAGCAGGGGGAGATGGGCTGGGCTCCACACGGTGCAGCCCACTGCTTGTACCCACAGAGCTGATGCCAGGAGAGCACGGCCATGGAAGGCATTTCCCCATCTCCAGGGGCACTTCCCATCTCATATCCCCCAAATTCCAGCCTGAGCTGTCCAGCTGGATGTCAAACGTGCTCACGTTTCCTCTCCATCAGCCTGCTCTGGATCTTTCCCAGGACAGAGGGCAGGATCTCAGTGCTGGGGGTCACACAACACAGATTCCCGGGATACAGCCGATACACCCCTGCTCCTGCTCACACTGGGAAACCTCCAGCACTCACAGACGTAGGGAAGGTTCATTTTCCAGGACAAACCCCAGCTCTGAGTACAACAAGCAGCAGAAACTGAACACGAAACCTTTTCAGACCCACTCCTGCACCTTGCGCAACATCCCAGGGTTAAAGAATTCCATGGAAAAAGACCAAGACACATAAACTGCAAAGAGGGAGCAGCTTGAGGAGGTCTGATACTCACATTCCTGTGAACTTGGTTTGAATATAATTTTTCCTGCTCCTGTTGAGGTAATAAATACGTCCTTTGGATTTTCCCCTCCACCAACAGCTTCTCTCTGTGATTTGATGAAGTCATATCAAATCATAGATAGAGAATTGATTATCTCCATTAGCACGTCATATCTCTGACCACAATTTGACTCATTTACTGGTGGCACCACACCATATCTCCGATGGATTTAAAGTTTATGGATTACATAATCCATAAACTTTATGTATTTTATTATTAAAGACTACATATAATAGCAAAGAGTGAAGTTTATAATACAAAAGACCGAACGCTGTTGATCGGCAAGGTCAGAGGGATGACAGACAAGTCTTTCCCCAAATAAGGTTAAACTACAGGAAACCATTCCCCGTGTTTCCCTCAGCTTTCCATCAGTTCAGTCCCAGAGGTGGGGAAGCAGCTTTACTGTTAAGTGATGAGACCAGGCAGGTTCCAGAAGTGTCACAAATCTCATCATCGCTCCGACCTGGAAGCTGGCAAGTGGTGCAAGACAAACCAAGAGCTGTTCAGGTCAGTGCCCTGCTGGAAAGCACCAGGAAGTTCACTTCTCCCAGCTCAGCATGAAGGTGCAAAACACACGAAATACAAGGCTAGGATTAAGAGTGAAGTCCAAGCTATGAAGCTTCAAAGGGCAGCCCTGCACTAAATCCTGCCAGCACCCAAAGGAGGCAGGGATTTGACTTTGAGGGACCTCAGGCAAAGAGAACATCCCCTGGGCAGGTGAGACAAAATGTGCAGAGCCCAGGACAGCCGGGATCCTGAGGGGAGCCTGGAGCTGGAAAGTCTCTGGAGGAAACTCCTTGCTTCCAGCAAGATGAATAATACACCTGTTCCCTACTTGTGAGCAAACACTACAAAGGAATAATTAGAACCTATCTGACCTGAAACCCACATGCCCATTACCGTGGTATTTTTCCACCTACTCCAGGTGAAACAGAAGATGGGCTGGACCTGGAAGGGGAGGGGTGGAGTGGCAGCGCAAGATGCTGATTTATAAAGCTGCAGCAAGCAGAGCTCTTTCTCCACAGGCTTGGGACAGGGAGCTCGTCCTGCCTGAAGGATGCCGAGGTGGGAGCAGCATTCCAGCTAACACCTGCTGGCCACAGGAGAGGGACCCACCACCTCGGGGAGCTTCTGCACTCCAGCACTGCTCTGAGCCACCACAGCCCCCAGCTGGCCTTGGGCTTTCCATCCAGAGATTTTGGCTTTTGTTCCAGAGGCTTTGGCTTGGCTGCTCCCCTCCATCAGGAAAGGAATAAACTCACCAAGATGGTCAAGGTGGGTACAGTGCCCAAGGAACTGCTCCTTGTGTTTCTTCTTAAGTTTTATTTTGTGCATCTCTACTATAGATACAGCCTAAGTGATAAACTGAATTAATACCAGACACTCTTGGGCATGAACAGTTTGGATTGGGAAGAATTATTGGATTGGCTGAGCCAAAAATCTGAGCCAGAAATCTGAGATTTTATGAAACTCTGAAGGTTAAATGTTAACACAGGTCATGCTTACAAGTGGGCAATAGTTTTTACTAACTTCATCAATTTTCTTTCTTTTTCTCTTCCATCTGCTAAGTTCTCCCAGCAGAGAGCTGTTGCCTTTCTCTCCTGGTTTCTGTGCTCCATAGGGATTTGAAAAGCTGAACAGATTTTTTGGGTGGGAGGGTTAAAGAGAGGAGGAGGAGGAAGGTGAAGAGAAAAAATCCCAATAGATAAAACAGACCATGAATCTTCAGCATGGCAGAAAAACCCCAGAACTTATAACAGGCATGCCCTGTCTCAGGGATGTGCATCACCAAGCAAAATCAAGTGTTTAGAAATAGGATTTGAGTCTTTAAAGTCCTCAAACTGCTCTTTGCTCTCCCCTTCATCAGGAGGCAAAGTCAAGATGTAAATGCTCCTTTAGTTACAGGACAGCTGAAGATAAGATGTCAATTTTGAGTTCAGAACAGTGATAAATAATAAGATATCCCTTTTTTTTTTTTTCTCGTTGTTTCCATTATTTGAGCTTTCTTTATGTTTTGGAGAGATCCTCCTTCATTGCTGTGAGATCTCACAGGAAGCCCAGAGCCCCTCTGTGCTTTGTCCCACCAGGGAACCTTCAGGGGGCTCTCCTGAACCTCTGGGGTTTATTCCATCAGGAAATCTCTGGAATGGGGTCACCCAGTGGCTCTGCCAAGGCCTGGCATGTCGTTTCCAGGATAATTGGGAGCTGGAGCGTTATGATTTATGCTGCTGGTAAATCAGCACGGGAGGGAAGTTTGCCCTGCACACTGCAGGGTTTGGAAACAGCACAACTCCCCAGTTATCACTGAAAGCAAAACATTCCCTGAGGTGCAGCAGCCTCCCTGGGTCAACAGCTTCCTCTGCCCAATATTCCACCAGCAAAAATAAGTGAATTGTTGGCTAAATCCCTGCTAGTTCTGTGCTCTGTGTGAGCAGAAACAGAGCAGCTCCCCCTTGGCTTTCATCCTGCTGCTTGCCTCCATTCCTCACTTTGATTCAGTCCAAATATATATTTGTAAGTGTTAATTGTAATTAAAATTTAAATCTTGAAGTTGTGGATCTGAAAAGCTCCAGGAACAAGCAAATTCTCAATGGATAATTTTCCCCTTCTCTTTCCTTTCATGAATATTTTGCTTTTCTGCTGATCTCTTCTTAGAGCTGATAAACAAATTAATAATTTTCACTGCTGAGGTCCTGGGCAGTATTTTCCTACACTTGCTTTAGATCATAAACTGCCGGAAGTGCTGCACATCCCTAAAGGGATCCCTGTAATTTGCACCTGATGAAGTCCTGGCCACAATCAAAGAAACATAAACTGGATGGATCTCTGGATAAGACAAGGGAAAAACACCTTAAGTTACCAGGAGAAAGAGACAGTAGAAATTTCTAAGTTGTTTAGAAAAGTAGATCTGCAAAATTTTGACTTTTTTGTGGTCTTTTACAGAAAAAGTCTGACGTTTACTCTGTTGAGGTCTACGGGACAAAAGATCTGCATAAAACAGAGATCGAAGATGAAGAGGAGAAGCACAAAGGCTTAAAAGGCAACAAGAAGAAAAAGAAGGCAGATGAACTTAAGAAAGAACTGGACCTGGTGAGTGTTGCTGAGCTTCCATTACACATTCTCTGAAACCCAGGGAATGTCCTGCACTGAAAATCCTGGCACAGGGAAGGATTTGCTTCCTCACATTCCCGGAGTGTGCCAGAAAAATGCTGTGCAAGATTGATACCTAAAATGAGAGGATGATTCTGGTATAATTAAGCCGCCAATGGTACAGAACATTATCTGCCCAAAAAGGATCCATTTCCCAGATGGAATCACTGCCATCAGTATTTCCTGACAACTTGCACAGCCAGCCAGGAATCAGAGGGAGAGGCAGAACCACGGCATTGTGCTCCAGAGACCCCAGAGCTGAGAGCATTTCTCAGTTTTAAACACAGGGTTTTTTCCCAAACCAACTCCTCTGGCCTTCAAGAAACCCGTGTTTTCCTCCCGGCTCTCCACTGACCTGCTGGCTGCTCTTGGAAATGTTGCTTCCTCTCCACACATTCCAGTTTCCCAATCTGAAACATGAGGGTAATTATGCTGACCTCTTTTTGAGATTGCTGTGAGAGCAGCTCAGAGGAGAGGCTATTTACGGGCTGGATGGCATTTCAGAGCTCAAAGAACACCAAAGTAAGGTATTGATTCCATGATTCTCTCATCCATTCACCCACCACGTTCCAAGATCTGCCCAGCAGCAGGTAAATATTTCTCAGTCCGTATTGTCCTTGCCACCGGGGGATGTAACTCCACTCCCGTGTTTCTAAAGAGAAACGAAAGCACAGACAGGAGAATTGACTCACCCAAGTACCCATGAATCACTCTGAGAAAACAATTGGGAGATCTCTCAAATTCTTGGCTTCTAAATCCCAGTTCAGCACAAGATATAATTAGGCCAATGATACCGCAGAGGTGTCACTGCAGGCCAAGGAGAAGAGCTTTGAGATTTCCCTCTCCCACACCCTTTTAAACTCAGAACCTGTTGCCTCTTTCCACCAGAGTGAGGAGGATAATTCACATTCCTCACCCTGGCAATCAAGGGCAGAGGTTGTTGTCACAGACACTCCGAGCCCCGCAGCGTGCAGAGAGAAATGATTTATCCAAAAGAAGCACAGCCCCCCTTGGCAAGCAGCAGGGACATGAACACACCACCCTGTTCTTGTGACAGATTTGCTGGAGGAGGGAGCTACTTACAAAAGCACTCTGCAAATCAAAAAAAAAAAATCGTCTTCCAGTGGAAGATATTTTGCTTCTCAATATGTAGATTTGTCTAATGAATGAAAGTGGGGTGTCATACAAGGAACTTCACCCATGTTCCCAGATCCAGGCAGTTTGGAAATAAACATTTCAGCAGTCTGATGCCCTGCTCGCTGTAATTTTCTGTCTCTCTTGGAATGCAGGATGACCACAGGCTCAACACCTCGGAGCTGGAGAAGAAGTACGGTACCAGCATCGACAAAGTAAGTCCACAGGGCTGCCTTAAGGGACTGCCTCCGTCAGGTGCCTCTGGCCTCCCCAGAGCTGCCCAGGAGCAGGAATTTGGTTATTAGATGTGTGTGGGTGCCTGACTGATGCTCCCAGTAAAGCCTAAACCAGCAAGCCAACAAGCACTGGCCTGGATTTAAAGTGGAGCTTCTCTCGAGTCTGAAGAAGGCTGAGCTACTGCTTTGAAATCAAAAATGAGACCTCAGGGTTTTGCACCAGGACCTCATTTTTTCTCAATCTGTTACCTGATCTTTTGATTTCACCACAATTCACTTTTCACTGTAACGGTTTATAGTCAAAAGTGCACGGATTGAGCTGATTTTGAAGGAAAATCTAGATTTGAGAAACCACACCTGGGTCCCTTTGACACCTGACATTTGAATATCAAAGCACAGACAAGAATTTCAGGAACCCCTTGAGCTACAAACACCTTGTGGAAATGCAGAGACATCAGCAAAAGAACGTCAGTTTTTCCCTGGCTTTACACTTAGTCCAGGTATATTTGATTGATAACCAACAGGATGGAAACTCCTGATGGATGTGGGCCCAAATTCAGTGCTCCAGTAAAGAAATAGCTGTTTCTCCATAGCAGATAATTAATAGCTAATCAGGAGGTTTGGAAACCAGAGCTGTAGCTCGTTTGTGACACAAACAACCTTTAAAGAAACAGCAGCACGTGAATCTTGTTCCGAGCCGGGGTAAAAACCTTACAAGGAAATCTGGGATTCCATTGCAAACATGTCCCCTCCTTCCGCAGGGTCTCTCGAGCGCAAGAGCAGCGGAGATTTTGGCTCGGGACGGCCCCAACGCGCTCACCCCTCCCAAAGCCACCCCGGAAATCGTGAAGTTCCTCAAGCAGATGATCGGGGGCTTCTCCATCCTCCTGTGGATCGGGGCTGCCTTCTCCTGGATCTCCTTCGGCATCCAGCTGGCGCAGGGGGTGGACTCGGCCTTCGACAACGTGAGTGGATGAGGAACCACAGGGCCAGCCCTGCCTTCCACCCTTCGGGGTGCCTGGAATTCTACAGGGTTACTCAGTAACTTACGGGAGGCCTCTTGTCCTCCGGGGGCTCTGCCGCTGCCCAGCGCTCCTGATAAAAGCTCAAACACCGCGCGCAGCACGCGCTTCGAGAGTGCCTGGGCAAAGGTTTTACAGCCACTGGGCATAATCACAATTCCTGGGTACTCTGAGAGGAGTAAAAATCTACAGACTTTAGACTCTGACTTTCGTCTAATTCCCCTTTGAGTTATACTCTTGTTTTTGTTTTTGTTTTTGTTTTTTTTTTTGTTACACTCTGTTTAGGGTTGTATCAGTTTAGAGAAGGAAAATAACTATTAAACCCCTTGTTTTCATACACACATAAATAAAAAAAGCTTAAATTGATCATTTGCAGGCCAACACCCCAAAGTTCTTTTCTTAACCTGCCTTTTAGCCTGGCCAACACTCCATTTGAAAAGAACACAGAAGTCATTTATTCCAACAGAGGAATTGCTGAAAACTTCTTAACCAGACTTGTTAATCTAAACTAACCCGATTCTATCTTTTATTGATCAGCTGTACCTCGGAGTTGTCCTGGCTCTGGTTGTCATCCTCACTGGCATCTTTGCTTATTATCAAGAAGCCAAAAGCACAAACATCATGGCCAGCTTCAGCAAGATGATCCCACAGGTGAGAACCCCCCCGTGCCTTTCAACGGAGGCAAAAATTCACCCCAGTAACGCATGAGAGAAGCCCAGCAAGCCCAACTTGAATTTATCTCTTGGCAAAGGACCCAGATAAAGGTCCTGAACCACAAACCATTTACTAAAAAGCGCACGGTGGTTGCTTTGGCGGAGCTGTCAGCTGTAGGATGCACATCCTTGTTTTCCATCGAGCACGGGCTTAGGGACCTCAGTGCCCCGTTAAAAGCTGGCAGTGAGCAGGGGGAGATGGGCTGGGCTCCACACGGTGCAGCCCACTGCTTGTACCCACAGAGCTGATGCCAGGAGAGCACGGCCCTGGAAGGCATTTCCCCATCTCCAGGGCCACTTCCATCTCATATCCCCCAAATTCCAGCCTGAGCTGTCCGGCTGGATGTCAAACGTGCTCACATTTCCTCTCCATCACCCTGCTCTGGATCTTTCCCAGAACAGAGAGGAGGATCTCCATTTAGAGGGTGGCACAAAGCTAATTTTTGTCCCATTTCTGTCTTCCAGCAAGCTCTTGTCCTCAGGGATGCCGAGAAGAAGGAGCTGCCAGCAGACCAGCTGGTGGTTGGGGACATCGTGGAGATCAAGGGTGGGGACAGGATCCCTGCAGACATTCGCCTCATCTTCACTCAGGGCTGCAAGGTAAACAGGGCTTGGAAGAGCAGAGGAAAGAGGGGGAGCAGAGTTTGGAGCGGTTTATTGCATTGAAAGAAGTTCTACACAGCCAGTATGGGTCATTAGAGCTTTGGTTGGACATAGTTAATGAAGTCAGAGAGCAGAAGCCTGAATGTGACGCTGAGCTCCTCTAGGACTGACGCCTCCCGCCCTGAACATCCAAGAAGTCCGTGCCACGTCCTGGCTCTGCTCTTTGCCAGGACAGGGCAGACGCACCAATACAAGACTGAGAGTTTCCACTGGAGGCAGCTCCTCAAAACTGTGGGGTTTTCTCCGGCTGCTGCTGGAAATCCCACTGACAGACACACAGCAATGGCTGGACTGAATCCCCGCAGAAATGGGTTCTGTCAGGGACAGCAGCAGCTCAGAGAAGAGGCACTGAGAGGTGTTGATGTCGCTGATTACGAAGGGAGCTGCCACCTCACCTCCCGGGCTGGACCCCGCTGTGTACTGCTGACTTTAATCTGGGCATGTCTCCGTTTCATTAAAGGTGGACAATTCTTCACTCACAGGGGAGTCGGAGCCACAGTCCCGCTCCTGTGACTTCACCCACGAGAACCCCCTGGAGACCAAGAACATCGCCTTCTACTCCACCACCTGTGTGGAAGGTGAGCTGATCCTGAAACTGGGCATGGAAATCCCATTTTATCCTCTTTATCTGTTTCTCCACTGGCTCCAGGCTTGTTTATCATCCTGTGTGCACACCTTTACATCCTTTTAGCTTTTTTCCCTAGTTAGTCATTGACTTCTATTCAGCAGCTTCAGGGGAACTGAATGTTTCTACGTTTTATTAATCAGCATATGGAGAGAAGGGCCCCCAAAAAGGCACCTGCACAGGTTCTGCTTGGTCCTGCTAGCTCATTTGAGCGATTCTGCTCTGAGGAACTTCAGAGAGGTTCAGTTGCTCACATGAATTTTGTCCTGAGCAGATTGAAGCGTGACCTTGGGGGTGGTCACACTGAGCATTTGTTCCAACGGGCAGCGTGGTTATGGCTGCACCAATCAATGAATTGATTTGCATTTGAACTGACCACAGTTTCCTGGCAGTTTTTCCATCAATGCCTGTTGGAATGTCAGGCTGCAGCTGCCTCTGAGTTTTGGAGCCCTGGGCACTGGGAATTTCAGATTTCTGTGCTGGCAGGCACTGAGCCCCAAGCAAACCCTGCAGTGACCTGAGGCCGTGGAACAGGCTTCCAAAATTGAGTGACAGCGCTGGGATTGTGGGTGTGGAGTTTGAATAGGATTGTGTGATCTCACAGGGTGGAAAAACTTAAGAGTTTAAGGCTTTAGAATATAGTGATATATATATAAAGCAAGATGGATGATTTAGGGCATAGGCTGGTTCTTCTTCTTTCTTTTTCTTCATGGGTTTGGGTGGTATTTTGTAACTGGATAGAAAAATCCACATTGCACACCACAGGTGTTTGGTTATTGGGTTAAAAACAAAAATAATTTAGGTGTCATTTTGTAATTGGATAATCGGTGCTTAGAAGACCTTGCCGAGAGTTAGAGACAGAGCCATTTTTCACTTTGTTAGCTAGAACTCACAGCTCGTGAGACTGTAACAGAGGTAAGAATTAATAAACCTCTGAGTCTGAACATGAGCTGTGTCCCCCGAGCATTCAATCCCGGCTCCAACAGAAGAAAAGAAAATAACAAACCCCACGTCTGGGTGTTTGTGTGCCCCGGAGGTGACAGCTTTTGTCCCTGCAGGCACTGCCACCGGCATCGTCATCAACACCGGGGACCGCACCATCATCGGCCGCATCGCCTCCCTGGCCTCGGGCGTGGGCAACGAGAAGACGCCCATCGCCATCGAGATCGAGCACTTCGTGTACCTGGTGGCAGGAGTGGCCATCTCCATCGGCGTCCTCTTCTTCATCATCTCCGTTTCCATGCGCTACAAGATCCTGGACTCCATCATCTTCCTCATCGGCATCATCGTGGCCAACGTGCCCGAGGGGCTGCTGGCCACGGTGACGGTGAGTCTGGGCAGGGGCTCTGGGCTTGCCACCCCAGCTCTGGGCTGGGTTGGGGTTTGGAGAGGCGTGGGGGTTCTTATTCCAAGGATAAACGCTTTGTCTGGGAATTCTGGTGCAACTGAGTCATTCACCTGCAACCCAGTTTGGGTTTGTGTTCAAGCACTGCTCTGCCTCGACGGCTGCCGAGTACAGTGACTCATTTCCCCACCACTCCTTCCCACTTGGAAGTGGGGACATTCTACCCTGGAAGTCACATGGAAACTCCACTTATTGCCACAGGTAAAACCCCTGCCTGAGGAGCAGCGCACCTGCTGAGCACCTCCAAAGCAGCCCAGCAGCAAACGCTGCAGGGAATCACTGCTGGATTCATGGAGCTGGTGACCAGCAGCTCCCTGCCCGTTGCAGGTTCCTCTTGGCTGATAAGACATCCTTATCTCTATCAGCTGGCAGCAGGTTCCTCTCAGCAGCAAATCTACCTGTGCTAGTTGCAGCCAAACCTCAGGCTCTAAATTTAAAAAGGGAGAAAAAAACCGCACTGCGGCCAACAAAAATGAAAAAAATTTAAAATATTCTCCTAAAAACCCCAAGCAAACAAACCCCACAAAAGATCTACCAGGAGAAGGTAATCTCGTTACACCTCTGTGTAACCACACCTTGGTGACAGCTGGACGCCTTCCCTCCTGCCAGGTGAGCCTGTCCCTGACGGCCAAGCGCATGGCCAAGAAGAACTGCTTGGTGAAGAACCTGGAGGCCGTGGAAACCCTCGGCTCCACCTCCATCATCTGCTCCGACAAGACAGGCACCCTCACCCAGAACAGGATGACTGTGGCCCACCTCTGGTTTGACAACCAGATCTACTCAGCCGACACCAGCGAAGACCAAACAAGTAAATGGGAGAATGGGGGTGTGGGGTCGCTTGGTGAGATGCTTGGATACTTGTGAGGTACTTGGATCAGTCCTAGGCTGGTCACTTTTGATGGCTAAATCAGACATATCTTCCTTCTATGCATGGGAATCTCTCCTTAGCCGAGTGGAGATGTGAAAAACAAAAAAAAGAATTCATATTTGAATTCTGCTCACAGGAAGTAAACCTGGAGCAGGTTCTA
Organism: Donacobius atricapilla; assembly: GCA_013397315.1. NCBI lineage: Eukaryota > Metazoa > Chordata > Aves > Passeriformes > Mimidae > Donacobius > Donacobius atricapilla. The sequence goes on along the minus strand of WBMY01010904.1, from coordinate 68,487 downwards.
CACCAGAACCTTTTGCCAAGAGTGCATTTAGTAGGGAGTTAAGCAGAGAAACATCATCCAAACCCCTTTGCCAGGACTGCCAGAGGGAAAGATTATATCTATTTTTTTTTCCATAAAAGAACCTGTCAATATAATAATACTTTTTCTGCAAATAAGTTCTGTTTTTTCACTCTTAAGCTCTTACGTGTCTCATGCAATGTGCTAACGGATGCAATGTGTGCTTTGTCTCTCTCAGCCCAGCCCTTTGATCAAAGTTCCCCCTCATGGACAGCCTTATCAAAAATTGTCACTCTCTGCAACCGGGCAGAATTCCGGCCGGGACAGGAAAATCTCCCCATCATGAAGGTACTGTTGACTTCTCATCAGCTTATTCCCCTTCCTCTGAAAAAATAGTTTTCTCTGTCTGGCTTTAACAATCTCCATTTCACTGTGCCAGCCCTTTAATTTCCCACTGACAGTGGTTTAACTGCTGTACACTCACACAAAATTTAACACAGGATAAAAAACCTGCACAGCCAAGAACATAGAAATGCTGATTATCCTGAACTGGAAGAGATCCAAAATCCCAGCACAGGACAGCCCCAAGAATCCCTGTGCCCGAGAGCATTGTCCAAACCCAGCTGTGCCTGACAGGAAAAAGGCAACACAAGGAGCAGGAATAGTAATTATTGCACTGTTCATTTATTATAGCAAAGGTAAACGTGCCTTAATTAATGTCTTTCCTCATGACTGCTTGAAGGTAGTAAATCCTACAGATTGGACTACCAGAACAAATCTGCTGTTTATTCATCAATGCCATCCTCAAATTAATTTGGGTTTGTGGCTCAGCTCACCTGTAGTGTGACCCCAAATCTGCTTTACAGCAGCCAATGTTCTTTGCCTCTGTTTGCTGTGGCTCAGTTCTCAGTTTCCAAGGGCAAAGCAGACATCCCCAAATTCTATTTTAATATTTTTCCAGGAAAACTTGAACATAAAAATGCAGATTCCTTGTTGCTGAAGTGCGCAGCGTGTCATGGAATTGTGGAAACGCAAAAGTAAAATGTTTTCTTCCTTTGTGCCCACAGAGGGTCGTGGTTGGAGATGCCTCTGAAACAGCTCTGCTGAAATTCTCTGAGGTCATTCTGGGGGACGTGATGAGCATCAGGGCACGGAACAAGAAAGTGGCTGAAATCCCTTTCAACTCTACCAACAAATTCCAGGTGTGTTTCATGGCTTTTTTTGGAAATTGTGCCAGGTTGTTTCTATCACCGAGCCTGAGTGACCTTAATGGGGTAATTCAACAACAGAGGAAACTCAAGCTGTAACAATTAGAGTTCCTTCCACTTGATGGAAATTATGATTCCTTCATGGAAAAGAACATGAATCCCATGGGAAAAGTAGAAGCAAACGAGGACAACGCGAGCTCTTCCAACCCCTTTCCTGTTTGTGGCACAGCTCTCCATCCACGAGACCGACGACCCCCACGACAAACGCTTCCTGCTGGTGATGAAAGGTGCCCCCGAGAGGATTCTGGAGAGGTGCAGCACCATCATGATCAACGGCAAGGAAGAGCCCCTGGACAGCGAGAAGGCGGAAGCTTTCCAGACAGCCTACATGGAGCTGGGGGGCCTGGGGGAGAGAGTGCTGGGTGAGTGCGGCTGCAGGGGCTGCCTGGGAAAACGGGGAGAACAGTGAAAATGGGGTCAAATCCAGCTGTAAAATCTGTGAATTGGGGTTTAAAGCCTTGGCACAAACAGGATGCCTGGAAAAAATGATGAAATGCTGGAGTTTTATCAAGCTCTCCTCTTTCTCCTGCCCCGTCACACCAACCTAAATAACTTTCCAGGTTTCTGCCACCTGTACCTGCCTGAGAACGAGTTTCCAGAGACCTTCCAGTTTGACACGGATTCCATGAACTTCCCGACCTCCAACCTGTGCTTTGTGGGGCTCCTGTCCATGATTGACCCTCCTCGTTCCACGGTGCCTGACGCTGTCTCCAAGTGCCGCAGTGCTGGCATCAAGGTGAGGATTTTACAGAGAGAAACGCTGTGGGCCCACCACAGAAAGACTCTTCATGGTTATTTCGGGTATTATTTGGAGTATTTAAAATCTAAGATCTTCCACCACATCGTCACTGATTACCTTTCTAGCAACAACTACCAAAAATTTCAGCCTTAGTTAAGATCATCCTATAATTTGAATTTAGAAAGTCCCCTGAGGCAAAACATTTCCATTTAAATGGGAATCAGGCTTAGGAACTGCACAAAACCCTCAAACCTGGAAATCCAAATTTGCAGAAGCTCAGATGCTGTCTCATCAGATCAGATTTCTAGAATACAGAACCCACACCAGCTGGAATTACTAGCTTGTAAACAGAGTAAGGTTTCTCTTAATTAAGGTTGTTTCTCCAGAAACAATTCTAGAGAAGGCATCAGGACACGGCTTTGAACATTTATCCAAAGGAATCACTGATCTCAGAATTGGTCAAGTGGAACCTGAAGCAGTAATTCCCCTAATTTCACTCCCTGGGGACCCACAAATAAACTTTCAGCCCTAAGCAGAGGTGAAATTTACCTAAATCCAGGAAAATTGTATGTGGAATTACAGCTCTCAGATGCGATGAATCCCAAACCCCAACCCTGATGTAATTTTCCATAGCCTGAAGACAGACCTGGCAACTTTTCTTCAAGAAAAGCAAGAAAAGGCTGTGCCTTATCTGTCAGGACACCTCAGTCACAAGGATCCATTTTAAGATGCAAAACTCTAACAAACCCTCCCCACTGAACATACCTAATATAAACCCTTACATAAAGGCTCCTTTATTCTGCATTATTCTAATCTGGCTGCCCGTGACGAGTTCTTCCTTCAGAGCCCCGATAAAGCAGCCTCAGCGAGGAGAGGCAGAGCCCAGAGTTGATACAGAGCTGGGCAATTACTGCCCCAAATCCCCCTTTGCTGTGCACGCAGCACTGCTCTGATCCCCAGGCGCTTCCAGCTCCTCAGCAATGGACATTCCCCCTTCTCTCACCCCACGGTTCGGCCATTTGTCACTCACTTGTCCCTTGCTCAGGTCATTATGGTCACTGGCGACCACCCCATCACGGCCAAGGCCATCGCCAAGAGCGTGGGCATCATTTCAGCCACCAGTGAGACCGTGGAGGACATCGCCAAGCGCCTCAACATCCCCGTGGAGCAGGTCGACAGGAGGTGAGAGCCAGCAGAGCCCGGGCAGCACCCCGGGCTTTTCCCTGCCCCCTCCACGGTGCTTTTTATTCCACATCCCCGCTGCTTTCGGCTTTTTTTACGGCACGTGCCCGCTCTTGAGTCATCTCCACCTAAATGTGTCCACTCTGTGGTTTTCATCTTTGCTGCCCGTGAGGAAAATCCGGCAAATTAAACTTTGCAGATCATCTGGAAGTGGCTGTCACTGCCCGTTTGACAAAAGGCACACACACAAAGCAAAATTCAGCGTCATGCAGCCCAGTTTGGACCATCAGCCCAAATCCCTCCTTCACCCCTTAAATGTGGAAAAAATAACATCACAAGGGAGGGATAAAAGCTCTTGGCAGAAGTGATGCCTTCCCCTGTCCCTCCCAGTGAGAGGCCTCTTTAAAATGCATTTTCTGAAGCTTCAATGGGACCCCTCTGCATCCAGGTGACTGCGACCCACTCTGGGTTTCTGCAGCGCTTTTCATTCAGCTCCTGCCAATTAACAACAAAATGCCTCTGCGATTATTATCAATTATTATTGATTATTTATTATCAATTACCATCAATTAGTATAAATTTGCTGCTTTCCCCCCGTCCAGCTGCACTCCTATCACCATTTTTACCCCTTTCTGTTGGAGTCCAGGGCAGGTGGAAAACCCCTCAAACTGCCCTGGGGGGTCCCAGACCGGGGCTGGGACCCCAGGAAAGCATTGCCTTGGACCTCAGCCCATGGGAAAAACTGCCAACACTCACAGATGAATTGAAAACAACAAAAATTTGAAATAAATAGCAGTTTAGTTTGTCACAGGGTGAAAATTTGTAGTTTTGGGTTTTTAGGATGGAAGTAGATCAGAGCAAGATGGAGAATTTTGGGCGGTGTCTCATCTTCTTCTTCTTTCTCTTCTTCTTCTTCTTCTTCTTCGTCTTCTTCTTCTTCATCTGCTCCATCTCCTGCTGTGACGGTGGCACAGAGACATTGGTGGGATGGATTTGATGTAGAAATTGCGTGTCTAGAATAGGCAGTAGTTACTGGTACAGAACTGTAAATATAGCAGCTTTAAGAGTTAATTGGGTCAGAAGCCTTTAAAATTACCTTGGACCCTCTGTCCATGTTCCTGTAGCTGCATTTCTTTAGCACGCTGAATCTGCTGTAAGGCCTTGAGATCAGAAATAGAATAAACACCTTTGAAGACCCAAGCTACAGGTCCTACTCATCTTTTAAACCCTGGCACAGGACTTTGAGAGGAGAAAACCCCGAATTAGGGGATTGACGGGGTGAAAATCCCGTCACCTTTCAATCTGAAAATTCGCCCCGCTTTGCCCGTGGCTGTTGCAGGGAAGCCACGGCAGCCGTGGTGAACGGGATGGAGCTGAAGGACATGAGCTCGGAGCAGCTGGACGAGATCCTGTGCGAGCACTCCGAGATCGTCTTTGCCCGCACGTCGCCCCAGCAGAAGCTGATCATCGTGGAGGGCTGTCAGAGGCAGGTGAGGCAAAGGTCACACACACACACCAGCCCAGGGCTGAGGGGCTGGGAGCCAATTCCCAGCGCTCCCTAAGCTCTGTTCAGACTCTTTTCCCCGTGCCAGAACATTATCTAACAGATTGCCACAAACGCTTGCCTGGGCTCAGTCCAAGCCGCTCAAATCCCTGCTGCAGACGCAGCTCCCGGTGACAAAATGAGCTTTCCCTGGGCTTGGAGCTGTGGCCAGGGCGTGGACTGTCCCTGGCACTCTGAGAAGCACAAAAAGCCTCCTGTGCCCTGTTTGGGAAGGAGAATTCCCTCGGGAATTCTTTAAACCCAGATAAAAGCAACGGTGCTGCCACATCCTCTCCTCTTATCTCTTGTGGCCGCTCGGGCCACGTCCTGCTGCCCACAGGAATGTTTGGGAGTGGAATTGGTTAGTGGCGGTGCCAGGTGAACAGGTGAACTCACAGCTCTTTTCCAGCCTAGATTATTTACGATTCTGAGGTATGAACCCCACGGAATGATTTATGTACCTCCAAGCCTTATCTGTGTTACTTCCCAGGGCTGTAAATCAGGCAGCAGGATTTAAAGAGAGTTTGTCCCATCCATGGGCAATATTATGTAAAACAGCCTGGAGTGCAGCCAGCACAGGAGAGAAAAAAAAAAAGACATTTACAGAGCTGCGTAAAAGATGAAAATTGACATCAAAAGACTCTCCACTCAAAAATGACATTTTCCAAGTAGATTTTGTGAATTAAAGCCACACTAGTGCTGTGCAGACTTTGTAGGAAAGATGTGGCACAAATATTATTTTATTTTTGTGGTCGTGCCAGCACTAAATTTCCCAATCAGCATTATCAGCTCGTTGGAGGGCTCTCCAGGGAGTAAAAAAAAGAAAAAAAAAAAAGAGAGATAAAATTTTTCAGCCTCGTGGTTTTCATTTTTTGAATGGTCTCTGTTAGGCACACGGTGGGTAAACGTGTTCTGCACTGCTCAGACTCCCACACTCCTGGCAGATTTGGCTCTTTAGGGATGAAAAGGAACACCCTCCCCCAGCCAGTCTCCAGCTATGTTTAGTACTCAGAGCTTATAAGCCCTTCTGTGCATGGCATTATTTATAGGTAGTGACACTGTGCTCAATCCCCCCAGGGACAGGAAATGCAGCATTTTATTAATCAGTTTGCCAGGTTTTGTCCCCACTCTGAACACCCTGCCTTGAACCAAACCAGAAACTTCTGCATCAGCCAGAGCAGAGCCTGGAGCTGCGGGAGATGGCTCAGGAAGATAACAAAGCAGCTGAGTTGGATAATCAGAGTTTTCCATCTTTAGGGTTGGTAGAGAAGTTCTAGCACAGCCTGAGGATGGCCAGGAGCTGTTGGGGTAGGATGAGGATGGGCTCTAACTCAGCAGTTACATAATTCATGGTTCAGATGAAGCCTGGCTGTTTCTGTAGCACTTCATTAAGAAAAAAAGGGGTATTTTATGTTAATGTTTATGTCAAACCTCCCCCAGATATCAGAGGGGAACCTAGCTCTGCTCAGACAGGGATGGACCACATACAGAGAGCAAACATCCAAATCTTAAATCCTCTTTATAGCCAACTATCAGATTAATTGCATTTGAAATGCATCTAATGGAGATGTCCACTCTTTAGGATGCAGTGAACAACATCCCTGAATTTTCCGGGTCTCTGCCTTAAAGGGAACCACACGAAACTCTGAGGTTGCTCTCCCAACCCTGCCCATCACCCTCCTGATCCCTGGCTCTGTTGGACGTGGGTACAGAGAGGATTCAGAACTTCCCATCAGCATTTTCCTGCTAGAAACGTAAAGACTGATGATGGCAGGATTCACCCTCTCCTCCCAAGCCCACATCCGGATGCTTTTGTGTGTTCCAGGGAGCTGTGGTTGCCGTGACTGGAGATGGAGTCAATGACTCCCCTGCCCTAAAAAAAGCAGATATTGGGATTGCTATGGGGATTGCTGGCTCTGACGCAGCCAAAAATGCAGCTGATATGGTCCTGCTGGATGATAACTTTGCTTCCATTGTCACAGGAGTGGAGGAAGGTAAAGATAAAGTTGTTTCCCACTTTTAGAAGCTGGAAGCTGCTGATCCTTCCCTCCTCTCTTCTCTTTCTGGATTTGTGGATTTGATATTTGGGAAAGCTAGGAATTAATTCCGTTCCTACACATGACAATCAGAGAATAAGGAAATCACCCCCCTCTCTCACACACAGTAAAGGTTTGCTGTCTCTGTTTGTTCAAGCTTCAGAGAAAAGCACTTCCTGACTTGTTCCAGAGCAGTTTGAAGCCTCACAGAGACACAAATTATCTTCTCCACCTTTTCCCTCTATGATTTTCTCACACATCGCCTTCATTGTGCTCCACCCATGACCGGAACACGCATCCCACTCTTCCCTCTCTGTGAAGTGATTGTGGTTTCCGTTACAACCACAGCAGTTTGGGGGATGGGATTTTTTCCCCTCCAACTCTCTCATCGAAAGAAATGTTTTATTGCACTTGAGTTCTCAGAAGGCTCTAAGGGAGGGGAGCTTAAAAAAAAACCAACAAAACCAAATTACAAAATGCATGAGGAAAAGTAGAAATAAGCAGTGAATGTTTTCACTTCATTTAGTTAAATCTGAACCTTTTTTTTCCTGTAAAATCCGGATAAAAATGCCCTTTGCCAGAAATATTTTCTCTCCCCCCAGGCCGCCTGATCTTTGACAACCTGAAGAAAACCATTGCCTACACCCTGACCAAGAACATTGCTGAGCTCTGCCCCTTCCTCATCTACATCATTGCCAGCATCCCGATGCCCATCGGCACCATCACCATCCTCTTCATCGACCTGGGCACGGACATCGTGAGTCGGGGGCTGCAAAGTCATTTCCTGCTGGGATATCCTGCCAAGGGACAGGGGCTGGGGGGCAAGGCACAGCCAGGACAGGGCATTCGGTGGCTTTATCTTGTCTTTGTTCAACACACAGACACACCGACACTCACTTTGGTGAGAAGGCATGAGCGGTTTATTATTAAATCTGACTCTGCTTTTATAGTATTTCTACAAAGGCCGGGGATTGAGGGAGAAGGTTGACACCTCTCCCCATCCCGTTGGTCAGGACAACTGTCCATCAGCTGTCCATAGCTCTAAAACAAAAAAATGTAAACTACCTTGAATTAAGGAAAACATTGCTTCTATTTATAACACCCGCGTGTGAGAAACAACCTAAGAACTCTGAACTGTGAGACACAAGAAGGCTGAAAAATCAGGGTGACATTATCCCACAGCGGAGAAAGGCAGTGAAAAAAGGGTGGAAAAGCAGCCAGGGGAAGAGAAAGAAGAGTAGAAAACAACAACATCCTGTGGGGGGGAGCAGAAAGCAAAGACTGATCTGAGCCAGGCTAAAATCAGCAGTAAGCAATTATCAGTGTGTTTTAATCAAGAGGTCAGCGGGATCTCTGCAGTTACACCTGACATCCCATCCAGCCCAAGGGACCTGAAACACCCTGAATTTTAAATTAATGTGAAATTATTGTTAAACGCCTCCAGCCTTTTGTACTGCTCACCAGATCCGTGTGACTTTCGGATCTCCCCCAAACCCTTTACACATTAATAGGAACCCCCAGAGACCCTCCTCTCCTTTCCTCCAACATTCAGCAGAACCACTCGGGAACTGCAAATTGCTGCTAAACCTTGGGGAATCAGGCAAATGCTGCCCCCCAGCCCCTGAGGGTTTGTCTCTCCTGCAGATCCCCTCAGTGGCGTTGGCTTATGAGAAAGCTGAGAGTGACATCATGAACAGGAGGCCTCGGAACAAGAGGAGAGACCGGCTGGTGAACGAGCAGCTGGCTGTGTACTCCTACCTGCAGATTGGTAGGTTGGCCTCCCACACACTCTCTTGTGTCAGCAAAGCAAGGCAGACTCAAGCTGATTCATTAAAAAAAAAAAAAAAATTAGGGGCTGAAATTGCTCCTAATTTTAAAATTTTAAAAAATTTAGGGTCAGGGTTAGGTCAAAAAACTTTAAAATTTTAAAAAGGGCACGCAACCCCTTCCTCTGCAAACCCACCAGCCCCCTCCTGTTGCTCATTACTCTGCAATAAAATGAGGTTTTATCTACAGAGGGCAAGAAATTCACAGCACCAAGAGCTCAAACTACCTTTAGCATGTTTCATACACCCATCACATCCCCCAGTGCCCCTTAATTTCGGTTTTTCCTCATTCCTGCCCCTTTGTTTCTGCAGGAATCATGCAGTCCGTGGGGGCCTTTGTCACCTATTTCACCGTCTATGCTGAGCAAGGCTTCCTCCCCTCCACGCTGCTGGGAGTGAGAGTGGACTGGGAGAGCAACGCCATCAACGACTTTGAGGATTCCTACGGGCAGCAATGGGTAAAGCAGCCCTGAAAATTCCCTGCCCTGTCCCTCACCCACCTGCTGCTTTAAAAATTCCCCCCAAAATGAAAGGACAGGGAATACAAAAGAGGTTTAAATGCTAGTAGAATTAGTTTCCTGATGCTGTTCATCACACAGACACACACACTTTGGTGAGAAGGCATGAACTATTTTATTTTAAAAGATCTGACTCCATTTTATAGTATTTCTACAAAGGCCAAGGATTGGGGAAGAAGGCTGACACCTCTCCCCATCCCATTGGTCAAGACAACTGTCCATCAGCTGTCCATCTCTCTAAGAACAGGAATGAAAACTACCTTGAAATTATGAAAACATTCGTTACTGCTTACAACACCAGAGCATGAGAAAAAACCCAAAACCACGAAAACGGTGAGCAGAAGAGAAGCTGAAAACATCAGGGCGACAGTTTTCATCCCATTCCCTCAGGAGAGGGTCCTCAGGGTTTCCTGCCACAAAGCTCTTCCATTCAGCCTCTGCTCTTTCATTCATTCTTCCACAGTTTGCCACCTCAGCCCCTGCAGATGCACCTTCCTCTCTGGTCTTGATGTTTAAACCCCCAGAATCAATCATCCTCTCCCAGCCCTGCTAGTGATCAGCACTCTGCCAAGTCCTTTGCAGCCTCCCCCTCTCACTCCTCACTGCCCTCCCTCATCCTGCAGAATCACCAGGCACAGGAGGCATTGATAAATCCACACAAACACCCCTCACCCCCAGCTCGTGCTGCAGCCTCGTGACTCAGTCACGGAACGAAACTGGGCGCAGATCTGATCATTCTGTGTCTAAATCTGGAGTAACTCTGCCTTCACACCTTGGGAACTGAAATAAAGCCTCCCATCAAGGTCTGCGGTCGCCCGTGGGAGATGGGAAGGGCTGATGTAAATCTTTTGGTGTTTCCTTGGCCCTGCAGACCAAATACCAGCGCACGTACCTGCAGTGGACTGGCTACACAGCCTTCTTTGTCAGCATCACCATCCAGCAGGTGGCTGATCTGATCATCAGGAAAACTCGCAGAAATTCCATTTTCCGGCAGGGCCTCTTCAGGTGAGTTTTGCGGAGGCACAGCCCCAGCATGGTTTGGGAAGGAAAGGACCTTAAAGCTCAGCTCATCCCGCCCCTGCCGTGGGCAGGGACACCTTCTTCTATCCCAGGCTGCTCCAGCCTGGCCTGGGACACTTCCAGGATCCAGGGGCAGCCACAGCTGCTCTGGGCACCCTGTGCCAGGGCCTCACCTGGGAAGACTTTCCCTCAGAGGGAAGAATTTTTCCTATCTAATCTAAACCTGCAGTTCAAGTTAGCCTCCTGCTCCGTTCAGCTCAGTGATTTGGCCCTCTCACTTTCAGCCTTTGCACAAAGATTAAGTCTGGCCTTAAACAATCACAAATCTCAGGCAAATATTTTATTACACCACCCCTCAGCCCCTTTTCTACTTCAGGATAGGGATTTTCTTTAAAGATATTGCGCTGGTTATTCTGAAAATACACCAGCTTAGAAACAACTCTCCATTCATTAAAATCTTTACTAGAAAAAAAAAAAAGAAAAAAAAGGGAGTTTCTCTTCCAGATTACTTTCTGAACTCCTTATCAAGAGATAGCAAGTCTGGACTTCTCAGAGATAACTTGAGGCTGTGAGAAGGGAGATACCAGCTGGCCAACCTCCCCCAGGCAGGGCTGGCCGCCCTCTGCAAACCACCCTGCTCCCTCCAGTCCCAGGAGAATTCCCAGTATCAGCTGGGACAGAGGCCAGCAGCAGAGCTGGCATTCACTCCCGGCGTTTCTGATAGCAGAGCAATTTGTTTTCCATCCTTTATCTGCGGGTGCAGGGCCTACACCTATGTGTGCTTCCTCCTGGCATTAATGCCTGAGTCACCCTGAGCGCGCCCCCAGCGCTTCACGAGCCTGGAGGAGCTGGGGCTGGCTGTCTCCCACGGCTGGATTTGGGCTGGGAATGAACTCTGAATGCTGAAAGCTTCAGGCTCTCTGAACTGAAGGGTGCCAGCCCTTGAGCAAACACCTCCTTTGGCCCTGAGACCTTGGAAAAGGCTTCAGAACCTGAGGGATGGCACAGAAACAGCGTGTGGGTAGTTTGGATAGTATTGTTTGATCTCACAGGGTGAAAAACTTGAATTTCGGATTTTAGTGTATGGGGATATATGGGAGCCAAGATGGAAAACTTTGAGTGTGGGTTAGTTGTCTTTTTTGCACTTTTTTCTTCCTTCTTCTTCACGGATCTGGGTGTTTTTCTGTTGTTGGGTGAGAATGGTCTGCACTGCAGATTTGGGGTGATCACAACTGGGTTAGAAACATAAATAATATAGATGTCAGCTGTTTATTGGATAATTGGGACTCAAATAACCTTGGCTAGACAGCATTTTAGCTCACTTTCCTGACTTGTTAGAGAGAGCTCACATCTCGTGAGTCTGAAATAGATAAGGATAATAAATTTCAGAGTGTGACTGCAAAACAACAACATCTCTTAGGTTTATTAGAGCTGATGCTGGAGCAGCAAGGAGCCAGGAATTCCAACAGGAATGCTGCCAGGAAAGGCAGGAGCACGTGGGGTACAAGGCAGGGCTGCCAGCCCACCCCTGTGCGTACAGAGCTCAGCCGGGGCAGGGGCTGCAGCGAATCCAGAAGGTTCCTGCAGCCACCGAGGGGTTCAGCTCCGGGGTTAACTCTCTCAGGGTCTAACTCTTCCTCCCTGCTCTTCCTGCAGGAACAAAGTCATCTGGGTGGGGATATTTTCCCAGATAGGAATTGCTTTGATTCTTACCTACGGCCTTGGACACGTTACAGCCCTGAACTTCACCCCACTCAGGTGAGTTGTGGTGAACTGAGCTTCCCCTGCCCTCCTCCTGGACACAAAACAGGAGCAGGAGCCCATGCAGAACACTGCAGGATAAAATTTTTTTAAAAAAATCATTATATTCATCTATTTCTTGGCCAAAAAGGCCATTATCACCATAATTTCCACATTACCCCACTAGATTTCCTGCTGAGGATCCAAAAAACCCACTTCTGCAAAGCCAACATTTAAATATTTCTTCCAGCATCTCCAATGCTTTGTTGAGCACAGACAGCATCTAACTTTTATTTTAAATAGAGCAGTCAAGTGATTTATTGCTGTGATAACACCAGGCAAAATTTCCTTCTGAATAGGACCTGGAGTTAATTAATCCAGTAACTACTTGAGATTGGGAGGCTTTACACACACATCATCAATTTGGGAGATTAATTAAGAAAAGGAGAAGAGGCCCAAGGGGGCAGATTTGTTTTAGTGACATTAAATAGCACAGACAGACAGCCCAGCGCTGCAGCTGAGCTGTTTCCAGACGTTTCTCAGTGAGACCTTCTGCCCCCACTCCCAGGTTCCAGTACTGGTTTGTGGCTGTACCTTTCGCCATCCTGATCTGGGTCTACGATGAAATCCGAAAGCTGCTCATCAGGAGATACCCAGGAAGTGAGTGCATTGTTCCAATTAAATTTTAATGTCCTACTTTGATTCCATGTGGCTTTTCCTACCCTTTCACTCCCACCCCCGCCTCAGCTGCCACTCGGGGGTGACTGCTGAGAAATAAACCATTTCTTTTTTTTTTTTCAATGATCACTTTTCCTTTCGGAGCAAAAATAACCGATTCTTCTTTTTAATTACTATCCCCTCCCTTCTCCGGCAGGTTGGTGGGACAAGAACATGTATTACTGAACAGTCCTGAGCACGGGAGAGCTCCTTCCCCACCTGGCCCAGCCTCTGCTGCTTTCAAGTCCTGCCTGTGCAATATCAAGCATGGATCCATCCCGCGCCGGGGTGAAGAGATTTCATGAATTCAATGAAGAAATAAGGACTTTAGAGGCTGAGGAATTACCTCCCACTGTACTGTAAAGCCTATAAATTGAAATATTACCTATTTTTGTAACTACTATGATTTTCCCTTGTTCAAAGATGGAGCTGGAGAGCACTCTGAGAGGGAAACAATCCAAAGACAGGAATTCCACACAATCCAAGGCATTAATTTGCACTGAAGTTGTTGTTTGCAGATTTTTGTGCCGGTTAAACTGAATTCCAAGTGAGTGCATGCCTAGATCTGTTTTACCTTGCCACGGGTAATTGTGCTGTATAGGAATAATTTGATAATAAAACGGGGTTTTTTTTCCAGAAATCTGTTCTCTGTCTTATTTTTTCATAAAGACTGAGAGAAACTGAGTGGAACAGGGTCACAGGGGAAAGAAGTGCAGCCCTGCTTTTTTTACCCCCATTCACTGACCAAACACTTGACCCATTCTGATCAAGATGTCTTGAAAATCAAGCCACAGCCAGCAAGATTTGAACACCTTGAGATCCCAAACTCAGCGCTCACTTCCCAAAGGTGACACCTCCAGGGCAAAAGAGATATTAGAGTCATTAATTCCGGGATTAGTTAGGCACAGGTAAAGTTATTTTCGAAACCAGGACGGTATGGTCACTTCAGCAAGAACCAGGAGTTCCCAGTTCTTGTTTAGACAAAGGATTTCCCAATTTCAAAGCAAAAAACCCCAATATTTCATTGATACTAATATTGATTACTATTTCAATTGATTGATATTGATATTGATCACTATTTCAATTGATTGATATTGATATTGATATTGAGTTGAGATTTCACTTTTGAATACGAGTATAGCAAGTTTTACAAAGGAAACGGGGTAGAAGGAGAACTCCTGTTGCAGCAAGGAGAAATTATCCAGGAGAAAGAACCCACGGGAAGAGCTGAGGGAGGGGAAAGAGCGGAAAGTTTCCCAATCTGAAGCTGCTCCCAGAAGTCCACACCCTTCCCTGCGAGGCGACAATTTGCATTTTGCGACCTCCTTTCCCCAAAACCCCAGTACAGGTATTCATCAACCCCAATTAAAGCGCATTAATTACTCCGAATATTAATCATCGGCGCTTTTCCCGGAGAGACACGAAGAAGAGGAGCTGCCAAGGAAGGAGGAAGAGCGGCAGAAAATGAGCCTGGAAAACAACGGGGCGTTATCTGCGCGCAAATTCCAGATAAAGGCGCTGTTATCTCTGCTCCAGCAGCCGGGCCGAGGTGCCAGCCTGACTCATTTCACACCTTGGCACTCGCCAGCAGCCAGCGCTGATTTGTTTTATCTCCTGTTTGAATGATAGCAGAGATAGGAGCTGCAACACAGCCTGCTCTCCAGCGCCCGCGGCTTGGCCAAAATTCCCCTTCCAGCAGAGGCGGGAAGAGGAAAGGGAAAGAGGAAATACAGGTTGTGCCAAGGGAAATGTAGGTTGGCTGTTAGGCGAAAGTTTTTTTAATTTACTTTTTACTTTCTTAGGGAAAATAAGGAAGAATAATAAAGAAAGGATAATAAAGTATTGGAATGGCCTGCACGGGGCGGTGGTGGAGTCACCATCCTTGGATGTGTTTAAAAAAGACTGGATGTGGCACTGGTGCCGTGGTTTAGTTGAGGTGGTAGGGCTGGGTGGGACTCGATGGTCTTGGAGGTCTCTGCCAGCCTGGAGATTCTGTGAAATCTGTGATTCTGTAAATTCTGTGATTCTGTGAATTCTGTAAATTCTGTGATTCTGTGAATTCTGTGATTCTGTGATACTGTGATTCTGTGAATTCTGTGAATTCTGTAAATTCTGTAAATTCTGTAATTCTGTGATTCTATGATTCTGTGATTCTGTGAATTCTGTGAATTCTGTGAATTCTGTCGTTCTGTGATTCGGTAAATTCTGTGATTCTGTAAATTCTGTGATTCTGTGAATTCTGTGATTCGGTAAATTCTGTGATCCTGTGAAATTCGGTGTGCAGGGAGAATTTCCCTGGCGCAGAGCCAGGGCAGAATTCAGCTGCTTTTGGTTTCTTTCTAAAACAAAGCGCGTTGTCTTGAAACGACTCGTGGGAAAGGTGCCTGGAGAGGTTTTGTGGGATACCCCTGGAGAGGTTGTGTGGAATACTCAAGATTAAAAGCACAGTGGCTGTTCTGCAGAATCATCTCTCGAGTAAAAATCTGCTCTTTCCCGGCTGGCTGAAGACCAAATCTACAAAGAATTCTTACACAAAGAAAGGACTTTCTGGCGTGGTGCTCTATCTCCTGGCAGTTATCACCTCGTAAACACATCCCTGGGGAAGGACAGGAGGGTTTTGGCTCCTGGTTTTCTTCCTGCCTGTCCTATTGTCACCTGGATAAAACCTCAGCACTGCTGGCTGCAGCCACAGCCAACAGATTTCGCTGCCAAAACTAAAAAAACCCAACATAATCATGAGGTTCTATCCTGGTTATGATTCAACAGAGCAGGACAAAACCACAGAGCCACAGGAAAGGGATTTCCCAGGATTTCAGGGCCAAGGGACAGTGTGGCAGCTGTAACACTGGAAATAATCTGGCTTCACCGCTGGATTTCCAGGAATATTCTTTTAAATACCACAAACCATCCAGTCCCTGGGAAATGCAGCATCAGAGGGAGCTCTGGCTGCTCCGGCCTTGAAGAAGAGTCAAATAAAGAGCATCTAAGAAACCAAGCAATGCAAGCTGGAAAAAAACTCAGCAGAAGAAGAGGAGGGGGAAAAAAGGGAAATTTCGAGAGGAAAACTTCAAAGCTGGATGTGATCCATCCATTTAAACACCAACATATGTTGCTGAGAGGAGAGAAAAAGAATTCTGTCTCCTGTCATGGCAGCTGGGAGCTGCCACATGAGCGTCTCCAGGCCCCCTCTGTGCCAGGGTGTGGGGAGGAACTGCAGCCTCCCATTTCCCACTCCGAGAACTAGAATTCCCATTCCGAGAACTAGAATTCCCATTCCGAGAACTAGAATTCCCATATGCTGGGGGAAAAACCACTTAGAAGATCAGTAACAACAACAAAATACAATTAAAAAAAGGTAGCTGATTATCTGGAGCAAACACCTCATACCCCAGAAATGCTTCTGGAATCGTTTGTACCTGTAGGGTCAGTTTTGTTTTTAACAAGGATTGACAACAAACGCTCCTTTGCGTTTCAAATGTCTCTTTGTCACAGCTCCCTTCAAAGGCTGAGAGAGATCTGTGTTCACCCCGAGAGCTGGGAATGCTCCCTGGGAGCTCCAGAGAGAGCTTGGCTGCTGTGACTCAATCACACCGAGATCTCCCCGAGATGACAAAATGTTCTTTGCCGTCTGTTTTACCCTATCCACCACGCCTGAGCAGAGGTTTGCAAAGAAATCAGAATATTGACAGCATTTTCAACAAGGGCAGAGCCTGTGAACGCCTAAAGACAGATTGGCTGTTTCTAAATCTCAGAGACTTCCCAGGGTTGCAAAATGAGGATGGACAGAAAGGAACTTCCCAGAGTTACACAAGGAAAATGGACAGAAAAGAACTTCCCAGAGTTACAAAAGGAAAATGGACAGAAAGGAACTTCCCAGAGCTACAAAAGGAGGATGGACAGAAAGGAACTTCCCAGAGTTACACAAGGAAAATGGACAGAAAGGAACTTTCCAGAGTTACAAAAGGAGGATGGACAGAAAGGAACTTTCCAGAGTTACAAAAGGAAAAGAGACAGAAAGGAACTTTCTAGAGTTACAAAAGGAGGATGGAGAGAAAGGAACTTTCCAGAGTTACAGAAGGAGGATGGACAGAAAGGAACTTCCCAGAGCTACAAAAGCAAACCAGGCCAGAGGCACAGGAGGAATGACCCCTGCCCTTGCCCATGGGGTTGCTGGAACCAGCAGGGCTGGGAATTGCTGCCCAGGACAGGAGAGATCATTCACGACAGCAGGAAGAGGGAACAGCCGCGGGACCTCGCTGCCAGTGTTGACACCTGATTAGGGCAGGAGGCTGTGGGACCTGAGGCAACAGAATGTGGAACCAAAGCCAATTTTAACCCCATAAACTCCGGGAACGCTGCAGCGTTCAGGTTAATCATGAGGAGAGGCGCAGAGATGATAAAATCCAGCTGCAAACTCAAACACAGCTAACAAGGGAAGGCACAAAGGCGCCTTCCCTCAGCCTCAGAGCGGGTTTTTAAGTAGCAGCATCACAAATCAATTCTCACACTTAGTGCTGCATCATTTATTCCCTTTAATCTGCTTTGCCTCCCATCTGTGAGCAGGTTAAAGGTGCCCTCGGTGGCACCTGCACGTCCTGGTGGCTCCCAGATCAGAAATCTTAGAGAGGTTTAGCTAAATTCCAAATCTGGGCAGAATAAACACATTATAATCCAAAATCTGAATAACTCAGCTGGCAAGCTCCTTATATGATAGCTGGGAAGGAAGAGAATTTGTTTTCCAGGTCAGGTTTATGTTTGGCTTTTTCATTCAGCCTCACCCAGAACATTCAACCTTAGATGGGTTTTTTTAATACGAGATACATTTTTATTATCATTACTATTATTATCATCATCATTTGAAGGGTGGGAAAAAACATGTATGAACAAATGAATCACGAGAAATACTTCTGTGCTAAATAATAAACAGAAAATGCAATTCCTCCACTCATTTTCACTCGTAAATTCCTCAAATCAGTTTGTAGCCTCAGCAGGAGCAGACACTGCTCTCGGGCAGGTAAAAGCAATAATTTATTATTAAGATGTGCAATGGAGTGAAGCAGATTTTGAACCCTTCAAGCAGGGTGGGGTATTTTTGCCTGCTGCAATTGCACTCCAAGCAAACCAAGAGTTAAGTCCCCAGCTCATAAACTGAGAAACCTCTGCTGAGCACACGACCCTTTCTTGCTCCAGCCTCAGCCAGACTGGGCAGGTCTGATGTTCCTGCTGATTGCCCTGAGCTTCACAGCTTTCCTTCGCCTCCTTCTGCTCAACAACATTCTCCTGGCACAGCTTCCTCCGGTCCCAACCAGCTCTCACCCTCTCCCCCTCCCAGCTCCAAAAAAATCCCAGCACTTTCCCCTTTCACCCCCGTGTCCCTGACAATTCCTGCAGGCTGGTGAGGAGGAGGAAAGGGAGGGCTGGCTTAGCGCAAAGGGAAAAGGGAGAACTGGAGGCCAAAACTTTGCACAACGCAGCTGTAAAATTCTGTGTGGGGTGGTGAATTGTGCTGGCTGCTCTGTGTCTTGACCCTCGGAAATCTATTCATGGCAAGACTTCATGCTGGAGTTAGAGGGATTTTAGGTTCTCCTTCCTAACACGGAGGTTTGGAATGAGTCAGAGTTGTTGAGCTGTTTATCCTGGAGTGAGTCAAGCTCCAACCAAATAATTCCTGCCCTCTATCAGAGCTGTGTGAGGGCTGAATTCCCGTGTGTGGCAGGGCTGGATTTCCCCCTGTGATCGAACCCCAAACTGATTTTGGCAGCAGGAGCAGAGCCACGCGTGATATCTCAGTGTGGGGTGGAGAATTTCCAGTGGCATCTGCAGGGCACGTTCCCTTCCCTGGAAATCGGCCTGGCAGCCCTCCTGAGGGACACTGGAAATGCCCAAAAACTGGGAATGCCCTGGATTGCATTTTTAACCACAGAATACTCTTCAGGAGATGAAGAACTGAGAAAATTTGTGATGCTGAGGCTTCAGCAAGGGCTACAGAGACACAATAAGGGTTTGTGCTCTATAAAGTGAGAGTGTCTTCAATGTCATCAATTAGGCATTGAAAACTCTTTTTTTTTTTTTTTTTT